>UESW01003881.1:901771-1320547 GCA_900491605.1 Calamus simplicifolius | reverse complement strand
TCTTCTTCTTGTTCTTCGGTCCTCCACAAACCATACCTCTCCGACCCCTAGGGCCATGGCCAGGGACCGGCGGTTAGGAGTCCGTCAGCAGCTGTAACCCCACCTCCTAGGGCAGCTTCGTCTTCCCGGGCGAGCAGCGGTTCCCCTGAGGGGACCGCCTCCACTGTCACTTCCGTGACCTTGCAACCTTTAGGGCAACCTATAACATACCCAAAGAGGTGCGACTGATCGCACCGGGCCCCAACGACAGGGTAACCTCTCCCCTCGGGGGATAGCCCTTTATGAGGAGTTTTTTAAGGCCGGCCTTCGTCTTCCTCTCCACCCTTTCATCATCAATCTCCTTGATAGGTACGAGTTGGTCCCAGCTCAACTAGTCCCCAATTCCATTAGGGCCATTTGTGCCTTCTTGGTGCTGACCCGCCTCCAAGGTCTCCCGAGTAACGTTTCCCTCTTTCGCAGCCTGTATACCATTCGGGCTCAATCCGGCTGGTGGCTATTTGCCCCTCGGCCGGGTAGGGCCCTCAGGTTAGGTCTCCCTTCATCCATAAAAGGGTGGAAATCCGTTTCTTCTTCGCCGAAGTGGAGGGGATAAGGAGGGAATGGGGTGCACCCAATACTGAGGCTAACAAGAACATCTCGGTAGTTCCGAGAGATCAAGAAGCCTTCAATCTTCTCCTGGCAACCGAACTCCCATCATACCGAGAGATTTTGTCGGAGGACAACCTCCGACACGCCGGCATCGCCCCTGATGACGGTGAGGGTCTCTTTAAAGATGACATTTTCCTTTCGATCCCCTCTCTCTTTTCTTTCTTTTTTTTTTTTTTAACACATTCGTTTTCGTGCAGCTATGAAGATCAACATCCGGCCGGGCCTTTCACAAAGCCGCCCTTAAGAAGAGAAGAGGGCAAGATGACGGAGCTGAGGGGTCAGAAAAAGGGCTCGATCCCAATCGCCACCTGCCCCCCGGGACATCCCCAAGCGTCCTACTCCATCGCCCCCTCCTTGTCGATCTCCTATGCAATCATCGCCACGGCCTCCACGACGGTTGCCTACTCCGCTGCCGCGTCACCAAGCTTCCTACTCCATCGCCCCCTCCTTGTCGGTCTCCTCCAATCATCGCCACGGCCTCCACGACGGTCGCCTACTCCGCTGCCGCCGCGACGATCTCCTGCACCGCTGCCCCTGCGGAGTCTGCTGACCAGACTGCGGGTACGCGGCTAGAGGAGTCAAGGGCTCATGTCAGCCAGGCGACTGAGCGCCCAGACCCATCGACTACCGGGCCGGCCCAGAGGATGATCCTCAGGCCAGTAGAGAGGCTCCGGTTGATAAGAGGCAGAAGGCCATCGTCGGCTACGAGGCCCGCAGCACCGCATCCGAGCCAATAGGGGACAGGATGGGACCGGTCTCCTCACGGCCGTCTCTTATGAACCACTCCCACCTCGCCGAGAAGCTGCTGTCAGCGGCATCTACTCCTGCGATTCGGGAGGAAATAATCCGACCAACTCCCGGACCCTCTTCAAAGATGGTCAGACGGCCATGCTCCGGGTAAGCAGCCGTTTACCTTATAATCCTGTTTGTTTCCATGTACCCACTTTAGGTAACTGACATTGGCCTGAATGTGTAGATGGTAAACATCTTCAATCATGCCCAAGCCCTGGTCGCCAGCGGGGAGCGTCGACTCGATCGCTACCGACGGGAAGCCTTTGAGTGCCGCGATCGAGCTACGAAAGCTGAAGACGCTCTCAAATTGACTCAGGCTGGAGAAGCGGAGAGGCTCGAAATAGTCCGGTCCCAAGCGGAGGCCAAAACGACAGCAGCGCAGCAACAGATACGCAAAGCCCTCGAGCGCGCTCTCACCGCTGAGGGTAAGTTGATGGCCGCCGAGGCGGAATTGGCCGACGTCAAGGCCTAGCTCGAAGTGGCCAAATCCGAGCTGAGATCTTCCGAGGAGAAAATGGAAATCGCCGAAGGGTGGCCCGCCTGGCTGATATCAAAACTGCTGAGGCCGCGGAGGCAGTGAAGGCCGCCGATAAGAGGGCTGCCGAGGCCGAAACGGCGGCTCGGGCCGTGGAAAACATGACTGAGGCGGCGAGGAAAGCCGTGGAAGATTACAGGAACTCTCCAGTCTTTGCCAATGAGGTGGCCGAGGCGGGGAGGAAAGCCATGGAGAACTACCGGAACTCTCCAGCCTTTGCCAATGAGGTGGCCGAGGCGGGAAGAGAGCCGTGGAGAGCTACAGGAATTCCTCGATCTTTATTGAGGAGGTGGCCGAAGCGGGTGCCGACGCCTATCTTCAGGGTTTTCATTGCTGCCGAGATAAGGCAGTGAAGGTCTTTGGTATCGAAGGCCTTAAGGATTTAGAACCTGAAGAAGGAGACCTCGAGGGTGAAGATGTCCACCAGGGTTCCACTCCGGCCAATGGTACCACCCCCCTAACCGGCACCGTTCCAGCGAAGGACTGAAGCCCCGACTGTGGTTTTGGATGTCTCTTTTTTTTTTTTTGCAATGTATCCAAGTCCGACTATGATCGGCATTTTGTAAAAATTTAACTGATCTATGAAAAGAGAACACATTTTGACTCTTGTGTTAGAACCGTCGACCCCCCTACTCTTCTTTTTACGCTGTCGACGTCTAGCTCGCCAAGCCACTAGCTCATCGTGATCTATTCGCGCTCTTAGGATTTGCAAGGAATCACATCAGCCCGTCCAGAGCAGGAGCCTCTTACAGTCTAAGTAGGGACGCTCTGGGATCAGTATGCGTTGATTCTTGACCATCGATGTCAAGCTGCTGACGAGCTAAACGTCCTTGTGATCCCGATCTTTTGGCGCTATTTTGTCGAGAGACCCCATGATGTGGCCTCGCCAGCATGTTTCATGCGCCGTCTCGATAGGCATTTGGGGTAATACCATGGGAGCGATCCGATTCTGTCAGGGACCCTCCTGACCCCAAAGAGTGTCGACGCGGGAGTCGGCTTTGAGTCGGGCTTTGTGCCGACGCGGGAGTCGGGCTTTGTGCCGATGCCTTTGTGCCGACGCGGGTCGGGCTTTTGCCGACGCGGGAGTCGGGCTTTGTGCCGACGCGGGAGTCGGGCTTTGTGCTGACGCGGAAGGCTTTTGTGCCGACGGGAGCCGGGCTTTTGTGCCGCGGGAGCGGGCTTTGTGCCGAGTTTTTGTGCCGACGCGGGAGCCGGGCTTTTGTGCCGACGCGGGAGTCGGGCTTTTGTGCCGACGCGAGAGGGCTTTTGTGCCGACGCGAGAGTCGGGCTTTTGTGACGTGATCGTGGGACAAAGAGGTAATGCGAAATGATGCGTGAGAAGTGCATCTTTATTTAAATAATTTGAAAGTGTGGAGTATCCGAACCTACAACCATTCAGTTGAGCACATCACTGGTAGTACCGGCGAAGGTTGTCAGAATTCCAAGTTCGTGGGAGCGGCCTTCCGTTGAGTTCCTCGAGTCGGTAAGCTCCTCGGGGAAGGGCCTCTGCAACCCGGTAGGGCCCCTCCCAGTTAGGTGATAACTTCCCTCCTTCCGTTGGCCTCGAAATCTCAGCCCTCCGGAGGACCAGGTCCCCGGGACGGAACGTCCGGGGTCTAACGCGGGCGTTGTAATACTTTGCCACCCTTTGTCGATAAGCGGCCATCCTGATCCGCTTGGTCGCGCGTCTCCTCGATGAGATCTAAATTGGCCCTCAGTTGGGCCGAGTTGTCTTCTTCATTGTAGGCTTCTACTCGAGGACTGGGAACCCCGATTTCACAGGAATGACGGCCTCGGATCCGAAAACCAGACTGAACGGGGTTTCGCCGGTGGGATTTCTCGGGGTCGTATGATAGGCCCACAGGACCTGGGGAAGCTCCTCCACCCACCTTCCTTTAAAGTCATCAAGCCGTGTCCGAAGCCCTTGTAGAATTGTACGATTAATTGCTTCAGCCGCTCCGTTGGTCTGCGGGTGTCCGACAGAGGTGAATCTCTGAGTGATTCCTAATTCGTTACAAAATTTCCTGAAGGGGGCGTTATCAAACTGTCGGCCGTTATCTGTGATGAGAGTGCTGGGAAGTCCAAAACGGCAGATTATGGACTTCCAGAAGAAGGCTCTCACTCTAGCTTCGGTTATTTTGGCTAGAGCTTCGGCCTCCACCCATTTGGTGAAGTGGTCGATAGCAACTAGCAAAAATCTCCGTTGACCGGAGGCTGGAGGAAATGGTCCCAAAATGTCCATCCCCCATTGGGCGAAGGGCCATGGAGCAGAGATGGGATTCAAGTGAGAGGTGGGCTGCCGCTGGATGTTGGCGTGACGTTGGCAGCTGTCGCATTTTCGCACCAATTCGGCCGCGTCTTCCCGCATGGTCAGCCAATAATAACCTTGACGGAGGGCCTTATATGCTAGGGCTCTGCCCCCCAGATGATTTCCGCATGCGCCTCATGAATTTCGCGGAGGATGTAATCGGCCTCAGCGGGATCGACACACTTGAGGAGGGGATACGAGAAAGACCTCCGATACAGGCGTCCATCCATTATCAGGAACTTGGAGGCTCGCCACTTGAGGAGTTTGGCCTCGGAAGGGTCCTTGGGAAGGACACCATCAGTGAGATATTGAACATAGGCGTCCATCCAAGAAGGCTTCTGTTCAAGGGGCAGGGCCTCCTCCACCGCCTCGATGCTTGGGACTAGCAAATGCTCTACGTAAGTCCTCCCCAAAGTTTCATCGGCCGAGGTGGCCAGGCGGGACAACGCGTCGGCCCGAGCATTCTCTTCCCGGGGAACATAGCTGACACTGAAATGGGCGAAGGGGAGGGACTCCGACTGGACCTTGTCCAAGTATCGGGACATGATAGGATCCCGAGCTTCATACTCCCCCGTGATTTGTCCCGAGATGAGTTGGGAGTCGGTATATGCTCTGAGACGCTCCACTTTAAGTTCACGGCGAGCCTCATCCCTGCCAACAAGGCTTCGTACTCGGCCTGATTGTTCGTGGCGGGAAAGAGGAAGCGAAGGGCATACTCAATCGTTACACTGTCGGGACCGGCGAGAATGATCCCGGCACCGCTCCCTTGAGAGTTTGACGCCCCGTCCACGTGAAGGATCCAATCCTTCCTCGCATCCGCGGTCGGCGCCTCCGGGGGTTTCGTCGGAGTTTCCCTGGTTTGCTCATCGGTCCAGGTGCACTCAACCAGGAAATCCGCCAAGACTTGGGATTTCATGCTCGACCTTGGTTCGAAGGTCAGGTCGAATTCTCCCAACTTGAGCGCCCATTTTGCGAGCCGACCGGAGGTATCAGGGCGGGATAAGATTGTCCTCAGGGGCTGATCCGTCAGCACTATGATTGAGTGGGCTTGGAAATAAGGCCTGAGACGTTGAGCTACACTATTAGAGCAAAAATAATTTTTTGGTTTTGGTGTACCTGGTCTCGCGTCATGGAGCACTTTGCTGGTGTAGTATACCGGCTTCTGCGATCCTTCAGCGTCTATCCGGACGAGGACCGAACTGACAGCCTCCTGAGAAGCGGCCAGGTACAAAAAGAGGCTTTCTCCCTCCATCGGTTTCGACAGTAGCGGCGGAGTCGATAGGAAATTCTTCAACTCTTCAAAGGCCTTTTGGCAATCATCCGTCCATTCGAAGGTGTTGACTTTTCGCAAGGCTTTGAAGAAGGGGAGGCTACGCTCAGCCGATCTAGATAGGAAGCGGCTCAGAGCTGCTAGTCTTCCGGTCAGGCGCTGGATTTCCTTTTTATTCACCGGCGCCTCATATCTAGGATAGCTTGGATCTTGTCTGGGTTCGCCTCTATTCCTCGCTGTGTCACCATGAATCCTAGGAATTTTCCTGCGGCGACTCCGAAAACACATTTCGGGGATTCAGCCTCATCTGAAACCGACGAAGGTTGCCGAAGGTCTCCATTAGATCAGATAGGTGGTCGCCGGCTCGGATGCTTTTGGTCAGCATGTCGTCTACATATACTTCCATGTTGCGCCCGATTTGACCCTCGAAGACCTTATTCATCAATCTTTGGTATGTAGCCCCGGCATTTTTCAACCCGAAGGGCATGACTTTATAGCAGTAGATCCCCTTTTCGGTCACGAAGGAGGTGGCTTCTTCGTCTGAAGGCTCCATTCTGATCTGGTTGTATCCCGAGAATGCATCCATGAAGCTGAGAGTCTCGTGACCGATGTGGCATCCACTAACTGATCGATCCTGGGAAGCGGAAGCTGTCCTTGGGGCAGGCTTTGTTGAGATCAGTGAAGTCGACACACATCCTCCAGCTCCCATTGGCTTTTCGTACCATCACTACGTTGGCCAGCCAATCGGATAATAGACCTCCCGAATGTGGCCGGCGGCGATCAGTTTACGGACCTCCTCGTCAACGGCTTTCTGGCGCTCGGGGGCGAAGCTTCTCTTCTTTTGCCGGACCGCCCTACAATTAGATTTGATGTTGAGTTTATGAGTAATTACCTCGGATGGTATACCTGGCATGTCGGTCGGTGCCCATGCAAAAATATCGGCGTTGGCTCGGAGGAAATCGAGGAGCCGACTCCTTTCCTCCTCAGGGAGAGAGGCCCCGATCTGGATGGTTCTCGTTGGGTCCTCTCCTAAGGGAAAAGTCAACAGATGTCCCGCGGGTTCCCCCTCTTTCGGCCTCTCTCGGGTCTATCAATTCAGAAGTCGGCGAGGGAAGTGTGGACTGAAGGCTAGGGGTCGTGTGGTAGCAGAGGGACACCGGGCTCCTTTTGCCCCGCATTTCCCGATCCCGTGACGAATGGGGAACCTGACCAGCAACCTCTTTGTCGAGATAATGCATCCAGCAGATTTAAACCTGGCCGGCCGAGAATAGCGTTATACACGAGAGGGACTCTCACCACCAGGAACTTTATGAAGATCGTGCTCTGGTAAGGTGAAGTTCCAGCCGTGACGGGGAGAGCAATTTCCCCCTCAACTCTCACCGCATCTCCGGTGAAGCCAACGAGGGGCATCATCACTGGCCGAAGAGAATCCAAAAGCAAGTTCATACAAACAAATGCGTCATACGTCAGAATATCGGCCGAGCTTCCACTATCAACCAATATTCGCTTTACAGGGTGCTTAGCAATTGTCATGGATACAACGACACTTTCATCATTCGGGTTATCTACCCCCTCTAAATCCCTTTCAGAGAAAGGGATTACAATGTTATCTCGCTCACCCCCCCGATGTCTTTTTGAGGTGCCCCCCGCTCCCCAGGAAATCATTGCCACAGTCTTCCCAGTCGGGGTGTTGTCAACATTGGCTTGCTGGTAGGTGGTGCCGAAGGGCCTGGTGCCGCTGGATTTCCTCTCGGACGAACTGACCGAGGTGCCTTGCTGGATGAGCTCCTCTATGGCCTTCTTCAGCTGTCGGCAATCTTCTGTGTCGTGGTCATGATCTCGATGGAAATGACAATACAGGTTCTTGTTGCAAGGAACTCCAGGCTTCAGGGGCACGGGGCGCTTGAGATAGGGCTCACCCTCGATTTCCATAAGAATGTTAGAAATCGGGGCTAACAGAGGGGTGTAACGCTCACCGACAGGGGCAAAAGTCCATGGCCGACTGTCTGTCCAGCGAGGTGTTCGGGCTTCTTGGTGTGAGGCCCTCCGGACTCTGATCGAACTTGCTTTTTGCTGGGGCCTTCTTTAGTTTCCCGCTGAGAGGAGTCGGCCTCATCAGCGCAGATGTATTTCTGAGCTCGACTCAGCAACTCAGCGTACGAGCTCGGGGGCTTCTTGTCTAACGAATATGCGAAGCGGGAAGGGCGGAGCCCACGCTTCAAGGCCAAGGTGGCCACCGAATTGTCAAGATGGTAAACCTCCATCGCCGCCTCCTTGAAGCGGGCGATGAAGTCCCGAAGAGTCTCCCCACTCTTCTGTCGGATGGCAAAGAGACCGTCTGCCACCCGAGGGATCTGTCGCTTGCGTTGAAATGAGCAAGAAAAGCTTTCTCCAGCTGTCTAAATGAACTGATACTATGAGGGAGTAGACGGAAATACCAAGCCCTCGCTGCCTTTCGTAGGGTGGCTGGGAAAGCAATGCATAGAAGAGCGTCCGATGCTCCCTGGACCTGCATGTGCACCTTATAGCTTTCCAAGTGATCTAGGGGATCGGTAGTGCCATCATAAGGATCCAGCTGTGAAAGGCAAAATCGGGAAGGGACGGGTTCTTCCATGATCCGCCTTGTCAGTGGGGGGCGACTGTCATATTTCGCCTCGATCGATCGGTCAGTCGTTGGTCGAGCTCCTCTAAATACCGGTAGCGCTCTTCCCATTACCTTTCTGTGCGGAGGTGGATCCTCTCGCCTGTGGACTCTTCTCCTAACGAGGTAGATAAGGAACGGGAGGACGGGCGGTGTCGACAGGCCCTACCCTTCCCTGGAACCTTGCCCCGGGATCGCCGGGGAGAGGGACTGTCAGGAGATCTCCCTCTGTGGGAACGTCCCAACGGCGGTGAGCCTTCTTCCATCGGGATTATGTTCCACGGGTGGATTGCTGGCTGGGCTGTGCCACAACTTCTTCTAAGGAGTGGGGTGGCGGCAAAGGTTAAGCGGCCACCGACTGTTGTTGGAGTTCCCGAATCACCGCCGCAAGGGACGCACCTCCTGAGCGAGGGCGGTGACCCTATCACCTTGGCATGGTGGTGAGGGATGAATTGGCGGGAGGGCCTCGGCTGCTCGGCCCTCGCTGGCTGCCCCCAGCCAGGCTGGTGGAAGCCTCTTGAGCATGGGTCACCACCATCTCTTCTTTGGGTAAGGAGGGAGTGAGAGCTTGATCACTTTCTCCCCTACACGCCTGCTACTCACGCTCTTCCCCCCTTCCTGGCGCGCCAATCTGTTACTGCCAAATCACTTTTGAGGAGCGTCAGGCAATAGAAATGCTTGGTTGGCCTTCAAAGGGATGACATGGATCGCCTCCTTCAGCCGAAAACCTGCAAGAAAAGTCCCGGACCGGTGGTTCCGGCGGGGACCCTCCGATGCTCAAGTCAGCGATCTAGAGAACAGGAATGAATAATGTTGAGGCAATTGGATAGAACTTGAGCCCCCTACCTCAAGGGCTGGAGGCCTTTTATACCTGTTCGAGAATCCCCCTTACTATTCGTCCGTCGTGGTCAAGCCTCCTTCAGACGGTTATTAACTTCTAGTCTTCAACGTGCCGCAAAGTATGGGTCATGGACTGATCGTGGGGCACGCCCGTTGTTAGTGGTGCCAGAGGGAGCACGTCCACCGCGCGCATAGCCAGGCATGCTCGTGGTGACGTGGTCCGCCATTCTCGATGGAAGTGGACCACGTAGCTTGAACGTGGGTGATTGTCGCCGGGGGCCAATGCCGAGACCGACGCCAGGGCTGACATCGAAGCCGACACCGAGACCGACTCCAGGGCTGACACCGAAGCCAACACCGACACCGTAACCAAGGCTTAGACTGGCTATGGCCGACACGAAAGCTGAGGTAGGCCGTAGCCGATGAGGAAGTCTGGATGGGCCGTGGCCGATGCGAAGGTCAAGATGGGCCATAGCCGACGAGAAAGTCTGGATGGACCATGGCCGACACGGAGGTCAAGATGGGCTATGGCCGACACGAAGGTCGAGATGGGCCGTGACTGATAGGGAGGTTGAGATGGGCCGTGGCCAATGCCGACACCGTGACCAAGGCCTAGATTAGCTGTGGCCGACGAGGAAGTCGGGATGGGCCGCGGCCGACATAGAGGTCGAGACGAGCCGCGGCCGACATGAAAGTCGGGGTAAGCCGAGTTAAGCCCAATCGCCAAGGAATTGGCTCACGTGTTCTTTGACCCGATTGGCCATATCAGGTATAGCAGCAGAGATGATAAGAGTATGATAAAGCAATAACTATTGTTAAAATAATAATAGAAGAAACTAGTGAGTTTTCAATTACTGTTGGTTTACATCAAGAATCTACCTTAAGTCCATATTTTTTTTATATTAGTTATGGATAAATTAACTAAACATATTCAAAATGATATCGCATGGTATATATTATTTATAGATGATATAGTATTTATTGATTAAACTAAATATAGAGTAAATACTAAGCTAGAGATTTGAAGAGAGGCTTTAGAATCTAAAGGTTTTAAGATTAGTAGAACTAAAACTAAATACATGAAATATAATTTTAGTGGGAGTAGAAATACAAATGAAGAAACGGTAAAGATTGCAAGCCAAGAAATACCAAGGAGTAAAAAATTTAGGTATTTAGAATCAATTATTTAGTAAGAAAATGAAATAGATGAAGATGTGAATCATAGAATTAAAGCAGGAAATTAAATGGAGGAATACTTCGAAAGTATTGTATGATTGGCGCATTCCATTAAAATTAAAAAAAATTATATAAAATTGCTATTAGGCTAGCTATGCTATATGCAACAGAATGTTGAATAATACTGAAATAACATGTAATAAATTAAGTGTAACAAAAATGCGTACGTTAAGATGGATATGTTGTAAAACTTTAAAAGATAAATTAGAAATAAACATATAAGAGAAATGATAGGAGTGGCCAGAAAATGAGAGAAAATCGATTATGATGGCTTGACATATATAACGAAGACATTTAGATGTTCTAGTTAAAAAGAGTGATTTTTTAATAATTTATGGTAACGATAGAGATAGATGTATACCTAAACTAATATGATACAAATAATTAAAAAATATATCATTATTTATAATTTGAATGTCAATTTAGTCCAGAGTAAGAACCAGATTCATGAAGCCAATTTTATGTAGCTAGAAAAAGGCTTAGAAGAGTTGAGTTGAGTAGAGATGACAAAGAAGCTTGAATAGTTTATTTGATAAACATCAAATCAATATGAAGATTTGTTGAAGTTTTATTTTAAGTTTGTAAGTCTAGTACATATGGAATACGGACAGCAAAATTTAAGTTTTTTCTTCTACTTAAGTACCTATAACTTTTTGTAAACTAGAGAAATAAGGGGAAATATGTAAGGAGATAGTCCAAAGAAATGCTTTAATTCTATTGGATGCATATGAGCATAAAGCTTACGATATGATTAATAAAAATTATAACCTTTTATATTTTTACAGTCAAACTTACACCATACATATATATATATATATCTATTGGTCGAGCCATATGTGCTCTTGTTTTTTTCTTTTTTAATTTCTTATGAATTTCTACTTCCTTCGTGCAACAGCTATAACTGTTCGCCTCCATGCTCATCTATATATGTTCCTTGTTCATGATACGGACGATGTCTTGCGGAACGGATCAGAAGGCAGGACAACCTTCAACTTTCACACCTTTCGCTGTGGGACAAGTGGCAAGCTCACAGTGCTCCCCGGAAGTTCCCCACCAGTCAAGGCTGGCGTTCTCCAGGCTCAACGCGAAATACAAGAGCACAGCCATGAATGCGACGCCAGCATCGAGTGCAGCAGAGAGAATGTAATTATACCTCTCCCACCATTTCTTCCGATATCGAAGGCAAAGAAGTTGAATACAGTTCCAACAGCAGTCCAAGAATTGTAGTTCACTGCCGTGGCCGGAGGCATCATAGCTGTGGCTCCGAGCAGGACTGGAAGGTTAATCAAAGGGATCCAAGTTTGGCTTGGGAATAACTTGTGAAAGATCCACACGATAATGGGACCTAGAGCTCCACCGACGAAGAACCAGTTGAGCGCTCCATAGTTGCCCAGCGGCCCGAAGATGCGCCTGGGCCCAACCAAACCCCAGATGACTGAAGCGTCAAAGAACACTCTATCGCCTGGGCATGTCCAAGGGCTGTTTGCTGGAAGGAGTTGATCGTCGCATATATTCTCGATAGACCCCAGCAACCACCACGCGACACTAATATTGATTGTTCCAGCGATGATGGTTCCAACGAGCTGTCGAGAAGAGTAGTTAGACGGAAGGATTTAAAATGTTTTAGCGGCAGGTGCCGGTAAAAGATTGTAAAAATAACAAGAGGCCGGGTCAAATATATATATATATATATGTATCGATTTTGAAGAATGTACCTGAACTATGAACATTGATTTGGGTGGAATCTTCATGTAATGGCCGAGCTTAAATCACTAAGGAAGGAGACAGCTTGAGCCATGCTCATATACCCATAAACTTTGAAGCATACATTAGCAACTGGCTTCCCCGGTAGAATCAGACCGAAGATATATTCGGTAATAACGTTGAGACCTGGGGTCTTTCAGAACGAAGAGAAGAAAGAAACACTAAGCAACGTTAACTGAGTAGGAGGTTATTAAATAGTTATGCAAACTCAATGTAAAGACTGGCTGATGTCCTTTGAGTGAGTTTTGCTCCAAAAAGAGATACATTTGGATGACTCTTGCAGCCATACATTTATCACATGTAAGCAGTTAGGATCAGTGGAAAAAAAAAAACAAAATTGCACCTGGTTTGTGGTTGCAGATATGATGCTAATAGGGAGAGTAAAAAGGAAGGCCACACCGCAGGCGAAGAGGAGGCCCCACCATGGGAGCTGAACTTGGTCCTTTAACAGAGTGCAGAGGATTAGAGAGGCTACGACCGTCAACGCTAGCAATAAGCGAAACCACCAGCCAGGTATATCCTCATAATTCCTCATTAACTTGGTGTGAATGTCAGGCTTTCCTTTATACGAAGCACGAAACCGGTCATAAATCTCCCTGCGAATGTATCGAATTCACCAGTGAAGTAATTATACAGTACCATCATCATTTAAATAGAGAGTAACACCATAAAATTGTGATTCAAAGATGGGATAATATGGCAAATGGCTCTACAATTTCGTGTATATATCTGACGTCTCTCGATGTACGTACGCATTGATTGCTTCATCTCCCACTCAAATTATTTGGTAGGTATTTAGATGGCGATTTTTATTGCTTGCTCGATCCTTAGACTTTTGAGAATGCAAAAGGCACTAACAGAATATGCAGTTGATTGCTTCTCTTTTCAGTAGAGTATGGTGATAAAATTTATCATCAAGCACTGTCTAATTAATGACTTCATCCTACTTACAGATGCTTAATTGTTTCTGATGCCTTTCAACTGTTGAAATATCCTTGATCAATATAGCACTTATATTATTATATGCTTTAGGACTCTACATACACACAATACGAGTTGGCTTTGTCGGTATGTTTTATGGAAACCTCACAAGTACGTAGTTACTTGTCTTAGAAAAAATTGTGAACGTTTTGCTAGATGACCTTCAGTTTTGTATATGGGCCTTCTTAATTATAAACATTCAAACACTTCGCATGCTAGAGCTCTGGAGGAACGTGCTCTCAAGCTTGCCAGGGGATGTTTAATTAATTACTTAATTTTCCATCCGGAAATTTAAAGGTAGGTAGGTAGGTAGGTAGTGCAATAATCCTTCAAAAAATATGGAAACGTACCTTCCATAGAAGAAGGCCACATGTGTGACCGTAGCGGCAATGGCAGCAAAGCAAAGTCCGTAAGTCACAGAGAAGAAAACGCTGAGATTGACCTTTCCCTGCTTCTCGTACGCCTTCATGTCGATTTCAAACCGGTCATTGACAATCGCGGTCACGTCATACGGTTGGCCAGTAGAGGTGAATAAATGCGATGAGAAGATGGGGAACGTCCTGGCGGTGTACAGGTTAAGACCCCAATAAGACAGCGGCATGACGATGTAGAGAACGACGGCATATCCGAAGAATACGTTGAAAATGGCGTAGAAAGGGGTGACGAGTGGGCTGCCCAGATAAGAGGCAACCGCGGACCAGTCCAGGGTGAATGCGCCGACGCCCAGGCCCCTCATGCCGGAACCAAGCTGCTGGGCGGTGACGGACTTGGAGAACACGTAGCAGACCCATGAAATGCTGGTGAGAGTCTGGAACAAGTACCCTGGGACGGCGTACCATGCGAAGCTGCAGATAAGCGCGATGACGAAAAACTTGGCTCTTGACATCCGACGATCCTCCTTCTCATGCAACGCCCTGCGGATTCCAAGTTGTACGTCTTTAGGTTACTCGGTGTTGTTTATCAATATTATACATTATCTTCTTGTTATTAAATAAGTTGAAAGGACGTGCTTCTCTGCTGCTAAAATTAAAGAGCTTGCTGTATTCATTGGAACGGAGGTATTATTTTCTAGCTGTCAGTTATCACAAAATTAATGCCACCTTAATTATAATACAACGACAAGTTGTGGAAAACCCTTATAGTGTGTATAGCATCGAGTGCAATAATCTTAAAAGTGGAATTTGCAATTATATATGGACATTATGGAAATTCAGAATTTTCACTTTCTACTAATTAATAATTAGGAATTGTTTACGTACAGTGTCTTAATGTTTCATGGTTTGTTAAAAACTGTGGCATTAAGTGCAGCTTTTTGCCTGATTCAGAAAGTCATATGACTGTGGAGTGCATGAACTCTACTTAATTCATTAATATTATGACTAAAATAGACAGCCAAACCTTAAACGTAAACTCAATCTTCTAAGATTTCTGAGCTACTCACTTCTTTCGATGTGCTATATTAATAGTTAAATGAATTCGAACGTTTCAAACGTAGCTTTAAATCCGACCTTTACTTGATAGCGACAAGATTTAAAGTCCAGTCTAAAGTATTAGATGAACTTTGATGAAAAAATTAATTTTGGAAGATTTTTGAGGAATTATTTTATTAATTTTTTTACAAATAAGCTATTTATTATAAAAATTCCTAAAAATTCCTCACAGCATCATAAACAAATCCCTCGAAAAATCTCATCAAAATTAATTTTGCAAAATTTTTGAGGGATTTTTTCATCAAAAATATTATCAATAACTCATTAATAAAAAATAAATTCTTCAAAAAAATTCCTCACAAAATTAAGTTCCAAGGAATTTTCAAGAAATTTTTTATTAATTTTTTTTACAAATAAGCCATTTATTATAGAAATATCCCTCAAAAAATCTCTCACAAAATCATAAACGAATCCCTCGAAAAATCCCTCAAAAATTAATTTTATGAGAAAATTTTTAAGGGATTTTTTTCATCAAAAAATATTATTGATAACTCATTAATGAAAAACAAATCCTCGAAAAAGTCCTCGCAAAATTAATTTTCAAAGGATTTTCTGAGGGATTTTTTTATTAAATTTTTTTACAAAGAAATATCCGTCGAAAAATTTCTCGCAAAATCATTAAAAAATCCCTTAGAAATTAATTTTGTGAGGGATTTTTTGAGGAATTTTTTTATCAAAAAATATTATTAATAACTCATTAATGAAAAATAAATCTCGCAAAATCTCTCGCAAAATTAATTTTCAAGAAAATTTTAAGGGATTTTTTTATCAATTTTTTTTACAAATAAGCCATTTTTATAGAAATATCTCTCAAAAAATTCCTTACAAAATCATAAATGAATCCCTAAAAAAATTCGTCATAAATTAATTTTGCGAGAGATTTTTTGAGAAATTTTTTTATCAAAAATATTAATAACTCATTAATGAAAAATAAATCCCTCATAAAATTAATTTTTAAAGGATTTTTTGAGAAATTTTTTTATTAATTTTTTTTATAAATAAGCCATTTATTATAGAAATATCCCTCAAAAAATTTCTCACAAAATCCTTCGGAACTTAATTTTGTGAGAAATTTTTTTCATCAAAAAATGTTATTAATAACTCAAAAATAAATTTCTTAAAAATCCGTCGCAAAATTAATTTGCGAGGGATTGTCCGAGGGATTTTTTTTTATCGAAATTTTTTTACAAAGAACCCATGTTAAAAATATTTCTTGAAAAAATTTTTCGTAAAATTAATTTTGTGACGAATTTTGTGAGAAAATAATTGTTGTCAAAAAAATGTTATAGTTTATATTTTTTGCTGAAAAAATTTATCAAAATTGTAAGATTTTTTTTTCCGATAAATAACACTTT
The DNA here is from genome assembly GCA_900491605.1 of Calamus simplicifolius. NCBI lineage: Eukaryota > Viridiplantae > Streptophyta > Magnoliopsida > Arecales > Arecaceae > Calamus > Calamus simplicifolius. The sequence goes on along the minus strand of UESW01003881.1, from coordinate 1,304,687 downwards.
TTCAGTAGTGTTATGATGGTGCCAATTGATATGTGATGTTTTGGTAATATTTTTTAAAAAAAATTAAGATTTAATCTGGCTTGTTCAACATCACTCATTCAAATTTTTTAGATTCTCAACTATTATTAGAGTATAAATTAACAAAAGTCATCGAGTTTTCATGAAATAATTTATAAGCAACATAGTGGGACGGCAGGCAACAAAAAGGTTTGACTTCCGACCCGAACTACAATGCTGCGTGCAAGTGGACCGCAAACTGGAACATTGCATCAGCATCTTGTCGATAGATTTTGATATATATATATATATATATAATTTGAAGGAAGGAAGGAAATTAGATGCAAGACGTACAAGTAGAGGCAGATAAAAATGAGCATATAAGATGTGACGTTTCATGTGATATCCGTGAAGCCAAGTTGGATTGGAAATTCTCCCCGAAAGATTCGACATATCATAATTATGATATACTGTACATTATGGTATTCTCACCAACCCAGCGATGGGCAGCTGTTATACTTGACGTGGCTGATCCAACATCGTTAGAGAACCATAAAGAAAATCACCGGAGCCTTCCTTTGGCCTTCAAAGGGTCCTTCGATCACGGTAGCGTTTATGGCCTCATAAAGCCACGCATACCCAATTACTCTAAGACCGACGGTTTCAAGGCCGACAGCCCAAGGCCGACAGCCTCAAGGCCGACAGCCCAAGACCGACGGCTCCATGACCGGTAGCTCCACGGCCGATAGCTCCATGACTGACGGCCCCAATGGCCAATGGCTCCATGACCGGTAGCTCCACGGTCGATAGCTCCATGACCGACGGCCCCAATGGCCGACAGCTCCATGACCGGCAGCTCCACGGCCGATAGCTCCATGACCGACGGCTCCAATGGCCGACGGCCCCGATCGACGTCTCCATGACCGGCAGCTCCACGGCCGATAGCTCCATGACCGACGACCCCAATGGCCGACGGTCCCAATGGCCGAGACCTCCACGGCCGATGCCTCCAAGGCCGACAGCTCCAAGGCCAAGAGCTCCAAGGCCGGCACCTTCAAGGCCGACAGCTCCAAGCCAAGAGCTCTAAGGCCGGCACCTCCAAGGCCGACAGCTCCAAGGCGACAGCTTCACGGCCGATGCCTCCAAGGCCGACAGTTCCAAGGCCGACGCCTCCAAAGCCGACAACTCCAAGGCCAACACCCGGCACCTTCCCAGCCGGCCCCGGCATGTCCAAGCCAGGCGGCCCCGGTACCTTCCCAGCCGGCCCCAGCGTGTACAAGCCAGGCGGCCCCGGCACCTCCCAGCAGGCCCGGCACCTTCCTAGCCGGCCCCGGTGTGTCCAAGCTAGGCGGCCCTTGCACCTCCCAGCCGGCCCCGGCACCTTCCCAGCGGCCCGGCGTGTCGAAGCCAGGCCGGCCCCGGCACCTTCCTAGCCGGCCCCGGCGTGTCGAAGCCAGGCCGGCCCCGGCACCTTCCTAGCCGGCCCCGGCGTGTCCAAGCTAGGCGGCCCCGGCACCAAGCCAGCCGGCCCCGGCACCTTCCTACCGGCCCCGGCATGTCCAAGCTAAGCGGCCCCGGCACCAAGCCAGGCGGCCCCGACACCTCCCAGCCGGCCCTGGCGTGTCCAAGCCAGGCGGTCCCGGCACCTCCCAGGCGGCCCCGGCACCTCCCAGCCGGGGAGGACGGCCCCTGCTTTCCTTCTCCGATGGAACAGGACCCATCAATCAGCTGCAGCCACCCATCTTAATGGGACTTGACCTGCAGTCCTGACATATCAAAGAAGAAAGCAAGCTCTGCCATTACTGCCATCACCTTAAATGCTCTGACAAAGTGGTTGAACCCCATGCCTCACAGACGTCAGCTCTGACACTTCACCCATCAAGGTCATCATTACAAGGCCGCAACTAGTCAAGCCAGACAAAATCTAAACACCTATAAAGAGGGTAAGAGGGACCTCGACTAGGTAACACACTCGTTACACCGCTAAACGCTCACAGAGAGGGCTCTTCTCGGAGTCATATCTCTCTTTCTCTTTCGAGCTTCCTCAAGCTCACGGCTGTTGCTCAGATCACTGACTTGAGCATCGAAGGGTCCCTGCCGGAATCTCCGGCCTCCAGGACTTGCTTGCAGGTGCAAGAAAAGCTCGCTGGAGGAGATGATTAGACTCTCGAGGCCAATGATTTGGCGTCATCAATGCTTATACGGCCACGTATGATTATTAAAGACTAAAACCACCCATCTCAGAATCTTCAAAAATAAAATAAAATAAAAATTCATATTTATACGGTGTGGAATATTCCTAATCCACGACCCCAATATATAGCTAATAAATTATTTTTTAAAAAAATCTAAGTAATAAAGTATGCAGTATATATATATATATATTAAAAACTATAGTTTTCATGTAATAATTATGCATTCCTAAGAGAATATTCAAAAATATGTATAGTGAGGAAGACCAGCTGAACTGGAGCTTCTGAAGAACAAGATTGAAAAAACGATCTGAAATAAATATAGAAGGGAAAAAGATCGGCTATGCTTAAAAGTTGAGGGAATTAGAAGCTTGAAAGCATGCAAACGGAAATTAAGCATAAAATTAGAAACATACCGGAAGAGAGAGACCTGCACGAGGGTGCCCGGCCACCACATGTGAGCTGGCTCCACCACGTACTTCCTCATCAGCCCCGCCCAGCCGTATCCCAACACCTGCACCCATGCCGACGTTAATTAATTAGCAGCAGCAGCAGCAGCAGCAGCCCCATGCGACGTAATTCTCGCGGCGCATGTTAGCATCATCCCCAGGCTAATTAGTTCGGGTTTTAATTAATAATTAAGAAGTTGAAGGTGACCTGAGTGGTGATGATGAGAAGCCAGCCGGCGCCGAAGGAGATGCTCCTCTTGTAGAAGGCCCTGATGATGCTCACGACGCCCACGGCGTACGCCGAACCGTTGCCGAACGCGTACCCGGCGTTCGCAAAGATCGAGATCAGAACATGCTCCTTCATGTTGAAAGGTCCTGGATTGAAGCTGAAGTACTCCCGATCTCCGAACCCGGCAGCCGGAACTTCGCCGCCGGCAACACCCTCGCCAGAAAATGCCCCACTGGCAGCGACCCCACCAGAACAGTGATCTGGCTGACGACGAGCGGCTCCGTTCGGTAGCCGAAAAACTGGTTCAAGAACGACAGCAGCGAGCACGAGACGATCCCGATGAGCCACATCCGGAAAGTCCACACGGGGAGCGTTGGGTCGTCCGTCGTCCTCACCGTCAGCCGCACCTCCTCGATCGGCGAGATCTCCTCCTCCTCCTCCTCGCCCACGCCGGTCTTCTCCACGTCCATCGCCGACGCCGGATTTTTCCTTTTCCTTTTGATTTTAGATCGTCACCGCAGGATCTCGGGGGAATATGGGGAGAGATTGGCCGCTTAAGATACTGAGAGCAAGGTGGGACGTTGCTACATTAATAGATGCAGGAAGTCTGCGAAAGTTGGATATTACGATGATGCCCTTTTTAATAACGTATTATTTTTAGTGGACAGGAAATGCGCCATGCTTGCATGCTTAAGATATATATATATATATATATATATATATATATATGCAGTGTTTTTTAAAAATATCTTCCAAAGAGAATAATTTCAATCTATTTACCTAAACACTCCGTTGCGATTTTATGATAATAATAATGATAAAGTCTTAATCGCAAGCCAGTTGAAGTATATTTAATTATAATATTTAAAAAAATAAATATTTTTATAATTTTCTTTTGCTCTATCTTTATTTTTTTTTTCTTTTACATATATCAATCATTCCTTCGCACAAATGTAGATGTAAGTTTACATTTATCTCTATCTTTATCTTTAATGAATAATTTTATTTTTTATTATATCTTTTCTTGCTATATCCATCTTAATATTTTTATTTTAGCCAACTAAAATATAATATATTACAATTCAACATCAATATTAAAAAATATATGTTTCAGATTGAATCCCATATATATTTTTAAAAATATTAAATTATGATAATTAATATATTTTAAATTATATATTAACCCAACTAATATTTTAAAAATATAATTTTTAAAATAATTGATAATTAAAAATATAGAACTTTTATCAAAATTGTACCATTAAAATTTTAAAAAATAAGAATCTCATAGGTCTTACTATTTTAAAAATATCTCTAAATAATTTGTTGATTAAGAGTAAAAAACTTGCAAAGATATTTTTCTCAAACATTGAACAATCTAAATTTTTTTATAAATTGTGATTACTAATAGAGTTTTATGATTTTTTTTTCAAGAATGCATTTAAATCTTGTAAATTTGAATATTTTAAAAATTGTCCTTAATAATTTTTCAATTAAAAGCAAACAATTATAAAATTTGAAGCAAAATATTACAATTAAAATGAAAAAATTAGTATATATTGAATAGGTCCTATTATTTTTAAATTTTCTTTAAATATTAAAAAATTATAGAGATATTTTGTTTAGATCATGAACAATTTGAAAATAAAACATATTTTAATTACTATATGAGAATATGTAGCAATATTTTTGTGTGTGTAGTTATGTACCTATGCATATATATATATATGTATGCAATTTTAAATACAATTATGTTAATTTTTAATTATATTTTTCAATATAATATTTTAAAATTTTATTTTCATTGCTAATAATTTTTTAAACAAAATTATTTTTAATACTAATATATTGTTAATATAAAATTATTTTTTATATTTTTTAGTTTTTGGTAAATTAAAATGGTGTTAGCGATGGTTGTCAATTTCACTTTAATTTTTGCAAAAAAGTAAAATCAAAATCATTAGGTAATGTTTGTTAATTAAATTTTAATTTTTCTTTGATATTGTTTAAACTTTAAGCAAAGTTGGCAATACATCTATTAGTTTCTCAAAAAAAATAAAAATTATTTATTGAACAAATGATTTATCTATTAAAAATTTGCCAATCTGAAAGTATAGTCAGCCAATGGGATGCGAAGTTCACTTTGAGATCCATAAATAAATAAGTGATTGTGAGTTGAGCTGACGATCTACACCCATAAAGTCTCCACCAAGCTCTAAATCATAGAGACGTGCCCTCTTCCTCATCTCTCTACCCTACTCGTCGCTAGTCCCCGATTGCCGCCACCTCCCATAATCAACAAAGCAAAGTGCCACTCACTATCTTCACTGGTCCCACCAATAGATCTTTTTTCCTCCTCTTTCTTCTTCTATTAGTTGCTATAATTGGTGCTGTTGTAGCAGTATTAAGAGTAATAGTATTCATCATCTCACTAATTTTAAAATCACATATATTTATTGATTTCTTACTTTCTTTGTGTAGGTTGATGGACTCAAGCGGATACACAGATATTTGATTGTCTGTCTTTCTTTAAATTATATATGCTTCTAAGTATAATTAAAGAGCACCAAAAAATTTTTGAGACACCATCAAATGCATATGTATTACTTGGTATGGAAACTCGTGCAAAATCTAAGGATGCGAGACGAATTCCTAGGAGTAATAGATGAGTACGAGGGATGATAATTTTCTCTGTTTTTTATTTATTGATCGGTACCATTTTTAATGAGTTAGCGAATCTTCGTTAACGATTAAACGAATAAATGGCCGAATCCCTGTTTACCCATCTCCATATCCATTAGCTTATATATAATATATATATATATATATATATATATATATATAAAATATAAAAAAAAAAAAAATTAAAAATAAATAAAAAATATATATAAGTTTGAAATATAATTAGAATTTGATAGATCATTTTCTATCTGATTTGTTACTGTGTTAAAGCTAATGTGTTAGATGTATCAATATCAATGATTGATTGTTGGCGATTGATCTATTTATCCTAAAAAAATATTTTTTTAATTTTTAATAAATTATAAATTTAATCAAATAATTTTATTTTTTTATGTAAATGGGCAAACAGGTATCTGTTTTCCAGCAAGGTATTCCTGTCCCTGCTTCATTAACTATAACGGCTTAACGGGATGGAAAACAAGGATGTTTTTTCTAATGGAAACGAAGACCGATATAGACTATCTCGGGTCATCCCTGGACTGTTGCCATCTCGGAGTATCATGTTATGTATACTCATCATAGATATAGTAAAAGCCATCTACTCTAATTCAGATTTTTATTATGATATAATTATTTTAATTAAAAATTTTAAAAATAATGGGTTGTTGTACTCTGATATTATCACTTAGGGTAACATTTTTTATTTTTAAAAAATTTAAAGTGAAGCCGACATCTCATTTGTTATCTTCAATTGAATTGAAGGTAGCAATGAGTACTAACTTCACTTCCACATGCTTGAGCCTTTTCAAAATCTAAAAGGAGAGCAACTATAAATCATATTTTCAAACAATGATTTTAGTTTTAATTTTTTTAGAAATCTAGGGGCGGTCCTAGGACGGGTCTCTCCCGCTACACTTCAGGCTCCATTTTGATTCAGGAGCACAGACGCCGTATGGTAAGAAAATATAAATAATTTAATTACTAATTTAGTTATTTACAAATACTTACTTTAATATCAATTTTTCTGTTGTTATAGTCTGAGCAAGAGGACGGAGATCCTGGTGAGTTTCGTCTATTCAGGGCGACACATACCAGGAGGGACGGTTCCTGGATCAATACACGATCACGAGATGTTGCGGTAAGAAATTAGCTTTATGTTGTATCTGTTTAATTTCTAAAATTTTATTTAGAGAAATTTATTGATTCATTTATTGTTGATTTTATAATTCAAAGACACGAGTCGAGAAGCTTCACTCCCAGGCATCGCAGGTCGACTCTACTAATGGGGGGACGCCCGTCGAACTCTTAGCAGAGGAGAGTCGACGTGTGCTTTTGGAGGATGTTGGTGCCCAGCCGCGAGACCGCAGGGTCTATGGTCTGGGCACTAGAGCTTCTGCATATTTTCCCTATTAGACCTCCAGCTTGCGATATTCTGGCGATATTCCTGCCGAGCGTTTAGACGATATTCGGAGATCTATCATGGAGGAGGTTCGTCAGGATGTTCGACAGAACGTTCGGCAGGAGGTTCGATAGGAGTTTGAGCACGAGTTCGAGCAGCATACGGGAGGCCTTCAGCAGGAGCTTGCAGACGTGCGAGAGCAGATGCGTCAGTTGCAGGATATGGTTAGCCGCATATCACAGGGTTTCCAGCCTCCACGTGATCGTGCCGATTCTTGATGTATTTTTTTTTCTTTACTTTTTATATTTTGTATATGAAAACTTCAAAATGTTAATATATTAATTATTTTTAGAAATTGAATGATGAATGTTTGGATCAATATGAGTTATGAATGTTTCGATCAATATTTAAATGCAATGAAATTGTATTAACCATTTTAATTTTTAATATTTTATTTTTTAAAAAAAATTAATTAGCGACGCATTAGCGATTGAAATTGCATCGCTAATATTTTTAAAATTATTATTTAATATTACGATGCAATGACCTGGCATCGCAATATTTTAAAAAAAATTTAATTAGCGACGTATTAGCAACTCAAATTGCGTCGCTAATATATCTAAAATATTATTATTAAATATTGCAACGCAATGACCTGGCGTCGCAATATTTTAAAAAAAATTAATTAGCGACGCATTAGCAACTCAAATTGCATCGCTAATATATCTAAAATATTATTATTAAATATTACGACGCAACTAAATGCATCGCAATATTGCGACACAATTGAGTGTGTCGCAATATTTAATAATAATATTAAATATTAAATATTAGTTTTAAAATTAGCGACGCATTTAGGATGCGTCGCAATATTGCGACGCATTTAGTTGCGTCGCAATATATTGCAACGCATTTGTGCGTCGCAGAGAGTCGCTGTTAAGCGACGAAATTGTGACAAATTGAGATTGCGACGATGATCTCAGCGACGCCGTCATTGCGTCGCTAATGCATCGCAATAGCATGTTTAGCGACGCATTTGGGCGTCGCTATATTTTTTTTTCTCTTGTAGTGGCTAGCTTTAGTTAATTTTTTTAAAAAAAATGGAGAAAAAAATATTGGAATCATTCTAAACTAATAATTTAGAATTTTTTTTAAAATTTTTGCAACACTTAAAGTTACCCCAGCAATCATTGTAGCTTCACTTTAAACATAATATTAACAATTATGTTCTATTTACTTGATCTAATATGTTGCAATAAATAGCTATACAAAAATAACTTTTAAATTCTCATATACAGCAAATAAGCATTAAAACATTAACACGTCAATTATTTGGGCATAAGAAAAATAATGCAATAATGTTTAACAAGTTATTCATAAACCCTTAAATCGAGATATATTATTAAATATTTATAAAAATCTTCTAATTTATGATTAGTCTATTATATTGCTTTGCTAATCTATGGGATTCAGCTTGGATTGCTATTCACCTATATAACCAATTTTTTAATTTTAAATTCCTATAATCAAATAAGATAATAGATAACATTTGATTTTCCATGTGGTTAACCTCAATCTACATTAGAACCTAGACCAATCATAGCCTATTTGGGATTGGATTTGGGATTGATCATAGGCTTCCATAAGGAACTATCAATAGGTAAATATTTAAAAATAACATTAAAAACCTCTTTCTTATCTTAAAATCACTCAGTTGAAACAAATTACCTGATGGAGCCAGTTGACCCCATGGAGAATAAAAAAAAATTTTGGACGGCCCCAAAGGCCGACACCTCGAAGACCGTCGGCCCTAAAGGCCGACAGCTCCAAGACCGGCACCTCAAGGCCATCGGCCCCAAAGACCGACGGCCCCAAAGGCCGACGGCCCCAAGACCGGCATTTCAAGACCGGCACCTCCAAGACCGACGGCCCCCAAAGGCCGACACCCGAAGACCGACGGCCCCAAAGGCCGACACCCCCAAAGACTGGCAGCTCAAAGGCCGACACCTTCAAGACCGACGGCCCCAAAGACCGACGGCCCCAAAGGCCGACGGCTCCAAGATCGACGGCTCCATGACCGACGGCCCCAAGACCGGCAGCTCAAAGGCCGACACCTCCAAGGCCATCCCGGTCGGCCCGACTCGGCCCCGGCGTCTCCAAGCTAGGCGGCCCGGCACCTCCTAGGCGCCCCCAGCATCTTCTCAGCCGGCCCCAGCGTGTCCAAGCTAGGCGACCCCGGCACCTCCCAGGCGCCCCCGGCATCTTCCCAGCCGGCCCCGGCGTGTCCAAGCTAGCCGGCCCCGGCAACTCCCAGCCGGCCCAGGCACCTCCCAGTCGGCCCCAGCACTCTCCTGGCCGGCCCCCTACGTCTCCAAGCTAGGCGGCCCCGGCACCTCCCAAGCACCCCCAGCATCTTCCCAGCCGGCCCCGGCGTGTCCAAGCTAGCCGGCACCGGTAACTCCCAGCCGGCCCCGGCACCTCTCAGTCGGCCCCGGCACTCTCCTAGCCGGCCCCTACGTCTCCAAGCTAGGCAGCCCCGACACCTCCAAGCGCCCCCGCATCCTCTCAGCCGGCCCCGGTGTGTCCAAGCTATCCGGCCCCAGCAACTCCCAGCCGGCCCCGGCACCTCTCAGCCGGCCCGGCGTGTCCAAGCTATCCAGCCTCGGCAACTCCCAGCCGGCCTCGGCACCTCTCAGCCGGCCTCGGCGTGTCCAAGCTAGCCGGCCCCGGCACCTCCCAGCTGGCCCCGGCATCTTCCCAAGCGGCCCGGCGTCTTCCTAGCCGGCCCCCTACTTCTCCAAGCGAGTCGGCCCCGACATTTCCCCGGTCGGCCTGACTCGGCCATGGTGTCTCCAGTTCCACCGACTCGGCCAGGGCAATCCCCGGCCAGCCCGACTCGGCCCCGGCGTCTCCAGTTTCGCAAAGTCGGCCAGGGCCATCCCCGGCCGGCCCGACTCGGCCCCGGCGTCTCCAGTTCCGCCGAGTCGGCCAGGGCCATTTCCGGCCGGCCCGACTCGGCCCCGGCGTCTCCAGTTCCGCCGAGTCGGCCAAGGCCATCCTCGGCCAGCCCAACTCGGCCCGGCGTCTCCTGTTCCTCCGAGTCGGCCAAGGCCACCCCTAGTAGGCCCGACTCGGCCCCACGCCTCCAAGTCCGTCGATTCGGCTCTGCCCCAGCACTGCCTTGCCAGCGGGATGGGCCCCAGCTATCTCGGGTCGACCCGGCTAGGCCCTGATAAGATAGGATTTCCCAATTCCCGCCAGATCAGCCCCAGCGGTTCAAGGAACCGCTTCTCTGACGCGCGCCGCCCGACAGCGCCAGATCCGACAATTCAACAGCCCCGCCGGCTGATGGGACAGGACCTACCTACCCAACAACTAATGGGCATAACCCACCAACCAGCCCAGATTCATGCAAGGGCTCAGCAGACGTTCTGACTTCACGCAATCCCACGTGATCATGCTAGGGTCAACCCTATAAAAAGGTGAATCCATCCAGTAAACAGGTATGCGCGATAACCCCCAAAATCGCCATCTCAGCGTCCAGGAAGGAATCCCTCCTCCCTGAGACCCCTCTTTCTATACTAAAAAGGGCTCTCTCGAGCCTCTCTTCAGCTGTGACCTCAGTCACTAACTTGGCCATCGGAGGGTCCCATCGGAGACCCCCTTCAGTCCCGGGACTTCTTTGCAGGCAACCCGGCGAAGCGAGGATTCGAGAAGCACCTCCGTTCCCGACGTCCAGGAGAGGTGATTGAGCGTCATCAGATTGGCGCGCCAGGAAGGGCGGCGATAAGAAAAAGTAGCGAACGTTCTCCCTGAGCTACATCTTTCGTCCCCTCTCTTCTTCTAGAAGCCATGATGGTGACACGAGCTCAGGACGCCTCCATCAGCTGCCCAGCGGGGTTTCCCTCGCCAACTAGACAGCAGGAGGCTAATCCCCCTGCTGCTGACCTTCCGGTCACCTGCCCGCCGCTGGACGCCGCTGTCCAAACAACGAAGCAGCTGGCAACCCTCTCCCAGCAAGTCCAGAATCTCACCGCCATGGTTCACGGGCTCCAGCAGCAGCAGTCTGTGGCCACCCAGCATCAGACTGCTCCCCTCGCCAGTCAGCAGTCGACGAGGGGAGGTTCTCCTCGGTGGGAGGCGGTTGGCGAGAGACTGGCCGACGTCAGGTTTCCCCTAGGAAGCCTTGCTACGAGCCCCCCAAGCGGCCGCGGTCCCCCGACCACGGCCCCAGCAAGATCAAGCTTTGAAAGTAGCAGTTCATGAATTGCAGAAGCAACACTCGGGGGCCACTCGGTAGCACCCCAAGCCTCTCACGTCGCCCATGATAGCTACACCAGTGGGCTAGTGATCTGCTCGCTACAAGAGCTAAGTACACTGCACTTAAGACGGCTTTCTTTCATTAATACTTAAAAATGTCATGCAGGGAAGACCTACCTTGCATCAACATCCAAGGCCAACCTTGCTTTGGCGTCAAAAAGCCCTGGGCCAGCCAGGCACCAAAGACCGACTCTGCGTCGGCACAAAGACCGACTCTGCGTCGGCACAAAGACCGACTCTGCATCGGCACCAAAGGCCGACTTCGCGTCGGCGCAAAGGCCGACTCCGCATCGGCAACAAAGATCGACTCCGCGTCGGCACAAAGACGACTCCGCGTCGGCACAAAGACCGACTCCGCGTCGGCACAAAGATCGACTCCGCATCGGCAACAAAGACCGACTCCCCATCGGCACAAAGACCGACTCCGCGTCGGCAACAAAGACCGACTCCGCGTCGGCACCAAAGACCCACGAAGGCAAACAGCTGCGAAAAAGCTAAGTAAACTACACTGAGAAAAAAGTTTCTTTTCATTAGTGTCTGAATGCGTTACAGGAAAACCAACAAAGACCGACTCCGCATCGGCACCAAAGACCGGCCTCCGCGTCGGCACCCAAGACCGGCTCCGTGTCGGCACCCTCAAGCTCAAGACCTGCGGATTCCAATCAACAGAGTTTCCTGGGGGGCAGATCAACCCTGCAGAAGGAGACCAATTTCTTTAAAGAAAAAGGCACCTGAGCCTGGCCCAAGCACCCTCTGGTCACCCTCCGGGGTTCAAAAGGTTCTCGACGGCCTCAACTTTGCCTCATCGGCTTCATCTTTGCCTCAACGGCTAACTGACGAGCATCCCCCAAAAAGTTAGCGTACACTGCTTTTAGTGGTGGGCATGAGGTAATCAATTTGCCTCCAAAAATTTTCTTGAAGTTCTACACTCCTTTCGCTTAGCTGATGCAGGGCACACAAGCTCAAGGAGTGTGGGGGCATTTGATGGAGCCAGTTGACCCCATGGAGAATAAAAAAATTTTTGGACGGCCCCAAAGGCCGACACCTCGAAGATCGTCGGCCCCAAAGGCCGACAGCTCCAAGACCGGCACCTCCAAGACCGACGGCCCCCAAAGGCTGACACCCGAAGACCGACGGCCCCAAAGGCCGATACCCCCAAAGATCGGCAGCTCAAAGGCCGACACCTCTAAGACCGACGGCTCCAAAGGCTGATGGCCCCAAAGATCGATGGCCCCAAAGGCCGACGGCTCCAAGACCGACGGCTCCATGACCGATGGCCCCAAGACCGGCAGCTCAAAGGCCGACACCTCCAAGGCCATCCCCGGCCGGCCCGACTCGGCCGCGGCGTCTCCAAGCTAGGCGGCCCCGGCACCTCCCAGGCGCCCCCGGCATCTTCTCAGACGGCCCCGGCGTGTCCAAGCTAGGCGACCCCGGCACCTCCCAGGTCCCTCCGGTATCTTCCCAGCCGGCCTCGGTGTGTCCAAGCTAGCCGGCCCCATCAACTCCCAGCCGGCCCAGGCACCTCCCAGTCGGCCCCAGCACTCTCCTAGCCGGCCCCCTACATCTCCAAGCTAGGTGGCCCCGGTACCTCCCAAGCGCCCCCGACATCTTCCCAGCCGGCCCCGGCGTGTCCAAGCTATCCGGCCCCGGCAACTCCTAGCCGGTGCCGGCACCTCTCAGCCGGCCCTGGCGTGTCCAAGCTAGCTGGCCCCGGCACCTCCCAACCGGCCCCGACATCTTCCCAAGCGGCCCGGCGTCTTCCTAGCCGGCCCCCTACTTCTCCAAGCGAGTCAGCCCCGACACTTCCCGGTCGGCCCGACTCGGCCACGGCGTCTCCAGTTCCACCGAGTCGGCCAGGGCCATCCCCGGCCGGCCCGACTCGGCCCCGGCGTCTCCAGTTCTGCCGAGTCGGCCAAGGCCATCCCCGGCCAGCCCGACTCGACCCCGGCATCTCCAGTTCCGCCGAGTCGGCCAAGGCCATCCCTGGCCGGCCCGACTCGGCCCCGGCGTCTCCAGTTCCGCCTAGTCGGCCAAGGCCATCCCCGGCCGGCCCGACTCAGCCCCGGCGTCTCCAGTTCCGCCGAGTCGGCCAAGGCCATCCCCGGCCAGCCCGACTCGGCCCCGGCGTCTCCTGTTCCTCCGAGTCGGCCAAGGCCACCCCTGGCCGGCCCGACTCGGCCCCGACGCCTCCAAGTTCATCGATTCGGCTCCGCCCCGGCACTGCCTTGCCAGCGGGATGGGCCCCAGCCATCTCGGGTCGACCCGGCTCGGCCCTGATAAGACGGGATTTCTCAGTTCCCGCCAGATCAGCCCCAGCGGTTCAAGGAACCGCCTCTCTGACGCGTGCCGCCCGACAGCGCCAGATCCGACAACTCAACAGCCCCGCCGGCTGATGGGACAGGACCTACCTACCCAACAACTGATGGGACATAACCCATCAACCAGCCCAGATTCACGCAAGGGCTCAGCAGACGTTCTGACTTCACGCAATCCCACGTGATCATGCCAGGGTCAACCCCTATAAAAAGATGAATCCACCCAGTAAACATGTATGCGCAATAACCCCCAAAATCACCATCTCAGCGTCCAGGAAGGAATCCATCCTCCCTGAGACCCCTCTTTCTACACTAAAAAGGGCTCTCTCGAGCCCCTCTTCAGCTGTGACCTCAGTCACTAACTTGACCGTCGAAGGGTCCCACCGGAGACCCCCTCCGGTCCCGGGACTTCTTTACAGGCAACCCGGTGAAGCGAGGATTCGAGAAGCACCTCCGTTCCAGGAGAGGTGATTGAGCGTCATCATTACCTATCTTAATCCTTTAAGATAACTCCTAAAATGAACTTGATGATCACCTATTAGTAGAGACCATCACCTTATGATCGGCCAATCGGTGATGTTCGAACTAGTCCCCAACTCTTATCTTTAACCCTTAAAATAGAATTTTTCAAGAACTCATTGCCATGCGGCTATTCAACTAGTGGAATCAAAGCGATAAAGGATAATTCCATTGACCAAAACCTTCCTAATATTGGCCATCATCGGAGTTTGTTCCTGGTGGAGGTTTGATCAGCCCTTAGTTTCTATCTAGCCAGCAGTTTGGCTAAAAAAATTTCTTAAAAACATGGTGAAAAATAGAGTTCATATGATCCCCAATTTTCGGTAGCTATCGCATACTAGGGACAATAAACATAGTCAAATGGAGAAGAAAGAAGGTTAGGGCTTTACCAGTCTTGACATGTCATCGGAGTAGAGGAGTTTGTCACCAAAACTAATCATCTAGGACTTACCGATTGAAATCTAGATAACTTTAATGGCCTCAGCTTAACCCCACCCTAAACCCTTCGAAATCACTGGATCCATACCCTCTCTCTCTTTCATTAATGGCTGAAGGAAGAGTGTCGATTGGATTAATGTTGAAAACCCCAATCATAATGATTGATAAAATAAAGAATTTGGGTTAACTGTTATTGCTTCTTACGCCTCTAGATAATTGCTTTGATGGGATTAAACCTCCTAATAACTGCTTGAGTTGAGCCTCCAAAAAAAAAAAAAAAAAAGAAACCAAAAGGATTGTTACATATTTATAAAATAAATACCCTAATTATGCATGAAAAGCCTAATAGAATTATATAAAGAAAAATTTTAATGTAACCAATTCATAACTAAAAAATAAATTATTGACTGAGATCAAAAGTTTGCTTTATAACTAAATCTTTTAAATTAGTGAAATCTCGTAGTTTAAAAGAATTTTTAAAATTAGAGAATCTTAATATATAGTTAAATAAGGATAGAAAGGCTTTAGCTAAGCCTTATCTCCTATTCTTTGGATTTGAGAAGGAAAACGATGTTCATCTCGCTCCATGGCTTTATTTTAATTCTTTTTGATCTCTTCTTCTTCTTTACTTTTTTCTTTTTTCTTTTTTCCTTTTTTTTCTCATTTAAGTCACACCGGTTCTTGATCCAAGGTGTGTGCAGAAGGGCTAGGTTCACACTACTAGTACTCCTTCCTTGTTAGCAATGTTTAGTATTAGTATGGGTAAGCTAAAGTTGTTTCATTAATTCATTATTTGTATCAACATTATTTCTTATTCTTGATTAGTAGTGTTACATCTAAAAGTGCGTTGAACTATTATGAGAATCATGATAATGAAGCTATTTAATTTACATTTGATAAACTAAATGCCATAGGCATGACACATCATGATTTATAAATGATTTTAGCATATAAAATTTTATGGTTATTTTTAAATTAATTGAAGAATTATAGTAAAAAATGTGAAGCAAATAATATGCATCTATATCTCATAGAGTTATACTTTCTTATTATATTTATTCAAAATTTTAGCTTATCTTATGTATCTAAATTTGATAAAATATTGGAGGAAATCAAAATCAAAATCTTATTTATTAAAATTTGATAAAATGAGTAAGTATATATCAAAATATTATAGATTAATTCAAGATGATACTTTATAATTCGAAGAATAACAAGAGAAAGATGATTTTAAAAGGATTTTTTTGTTCAATTTAAATAATGGTTTAACTTAACATGTTACACATTAGTTCAAAGATGACATTTTGTTATCAAGAAGAATGAGAAGAGAAGGATTATCAAAGATGAAAGATTTTGAATCAGTGAATGCACTAAGAAGACTACTTGAACCTGTGAATGCGCACTAAAAACACTACAGTCTTATGTTTATCGCCTATTAGTTGGTTTCAACAAAGATTGAAAAATAAAGCGAATGCTAATTTTGTTAAGAATTTTGCTTCATTACCTGTAAAAGTCTTTGAGTCTAATCCTTTATTAAAAAAGATGGTAACGAGTTACAGCAGAACCAATAAATATTTTTAAATTAAAAAAATTAAAAAAATTGAAAATATAAATTACAAGTGGATTATAAATTTTAACTTGAATAGTAATTTTATGAGCTAATTTTTGTAATAATATGTTAAAAAGTTATTAATTTAATTTTAAGATAATTTTTGATCGTTAAATTCATAACAATATGCGGTGATTGATTTGATGTCGAGGTGTAGCAAACAAATTTAGTGCACACCATCTTTAAGACTAAGATGAAAATGCTAAGATGAAGAAGGCCGAATTTGATTATTTTAGATGTGACGGTTAGTTAGATTACTTTCACAATATTATTCAAACTAAATTAAACTTATCCATATTTGGATGTAAAGTCAACATCATGGCCTAACCTTGACACGTCAATTGGTTTAAATTTTATCGGGTGTGATCAACTCTCAGCATACCCAAAGTTTATACATAGCCAATCCCCATCATATTCTACTTATAAATAAAAATAAGCTGAACTACGTAATAATCCTTGTACTTACGGGATTGCATCACTTTGGTCTTTGATAATCCACGAAATCAAAAACAATATCATCCCTAGAATAAGGATCCTCCAATATATTTAATAGAGCCAGAACAAGGAAGAAATAGTTGTTTCGGTCAAATTGTTTCTTTAAAACCCCTGATTTTTCTATCCTAAAGTTAGTCCAGAAATTTTAAATGAACAAAAAAAAAATTTCATTTGACTTTTTCGCTATGTAATTTGACGGTGTTAAGAAATGGATGAATGAAATAAATTATTTTTTTTCCTTTAATGTTAATGTGCAAATTAATATAACTTGAAAAGAATTTAATATAATTTTCTTTAAAATAGATAATTTGAAAAAATTAAGCATTCAATATTTTTATTAATTTATTATTTTCATTAGTTATTCAATTGTTATTATTTACAGGTACTAAATTTCATTTTAGAATTATCTGGTCAAAACCCTGAGCCTAAATTTGGAGGAATTGGTTAAAATTTGATGTGTAATAGCCAAACGTTGTTTCCCTTGTAATAACTTAGGTAGTGTTTGAATGTCAAAAACTTATTCCGAGAATAGGAATATGAATTCTTCAGGAATAGCTTATTTCCTTTGTTATTCCAGATTTCTGTTTGGATGAAAATATGGTATTCCATGTTATTTCAGTGCAATTAATACAGTTTATTTCAAATGGTATTTGGATGACATGGGAACAAGCATGTATTCCATTAGGAATAGATGAAGAATTTTTTAGAAATTTTAAACATACCCCTCGACCCAATGAGAAGAAAAAATTGTTTATCAATTTAATTTTTAATGTAATGACTTGAATAAATTATTTTTTATTAATACAAAAGTAATAAATTATTTTTGATTAATTAATAAAGTAATAAATTATTTTTTATTAATAAAATAAAATAAGAACATACTTAATAAATTATTTTCTATTAATAAATTAATTACATTATTTTAATATTATGCATAAATTTTAAATATTGTTTAAGTATATTCCAAGAAGGATACTATTTATGAGAGTTCTATTTTATTTTAATTTTTTAATAACAATCTTCATGTTTTGAAAAATATGTCTCACCCGTTCCTAATCTATAGCTTTGAATCAATTATTTTGTTAAAATTTGATATATTAATTTATTAAATTTATTTAAAAATAAATTAATATTATTTTAAATTATATTATAAATTAATGTAAAAAAAATAAGTTTATATAGTTACTGATCTTAATAATTACACTAGCGTTTGGACTTTTTTTTAATTATCCATGTACCTGGCATGGTTTTATCATTTTTTCATGCCATTACTTATTTTTGTTGGTATGCTTCATCAGGAATGTTGCAATGGATGGATGGTTTGAGTCATGCATGCCTAAGTTCATAGGCATCCTTTCAGACCAATATGGAAGATGAAAAGGCTGTAATACCAATCAGATGCATTGAACCCCTGCTATATTAGGAGAAGACATTGATACCAATCATGCCCACCACTCTGCTAGAATCCAATACCAGTTTTATCAACTCTACAATTGGTTGGCATCCTTCAGCCAATAGCACATTCATGATCATGCTCATGAAAAACATGGATGACCAATCAATATGATACAAAATATTAGTCTGAATACATCTAAGGTGAATGAGTGTCATAATAGTCACTGAAAGTAGGTATTTTTAGATACAGGCACATCATCCTCATGCCTATAATGGATCCTTATTAAATGATCAACAAAACTTTTAGTGCAGCCTTACAAAAGAAGCAATACCACATTTATAACAAAACATAGGCTAACAAGCCATCATTGGTGAAGCAAGATGGTCCAAGGCTTAGGCATCATCAAGAGCAGGAACACCTAGAAGAGACTTGCCTTCCAACAGCTCCAAGCTTGCACCACCACTAGTTGAAATGTGGCTCATCTTGTCAGCAAGCCTGGCTTTCTCCACATCTGCAACAGAGTTGCCTCCTCCAATGATTGCTGTGACACCATTCTCACTCAGCTCAGCCAACTTCTCTGCAATTGCCTGGCCAATCAAAATGTGTGGAGACTATGTTCCACAATAAGAGAAAGCTTGAGAATGTTATATGTTCTTCATCACTTACCTGAGTTCCTACTGCAAACTTGTCAAACTCGAACAGTCCCATCGGTCCATTCCAAATGATTGTCTTAGTGCTGACTAGAGTAGTTTCACTGAAAGTCTTGATGGCATCAAGTCTAATGTCAAGACCCATCCAACCATCTGGGATCCTAGATGCAGGAACAACCTAAAGAGACAAAGAAAAAGAGGTGTTAAACATCAAACTTACAGACACTATCTTTTGAACTCCCTCACCAATGCAGTCATAAGCCATCTCAACCTGTTTGAATGAACCAAGGAATCAGAAACAAGAAACATTGTGCCTTAATGTTCAAGAATACAAAAGAAGCATTCATTATAGGGACAAATTTTTCATACATTAAGTACAAGAAGTTAAGATAGCCTGGGCATGAGTGGCTTCAAGCTGTACTTTGGAGTGACACCCTTGAAAATTCAAAGCCAGATCCATGAGTTATATATATCAATAGCCAAGAAATGGCATAGAGGTAGCAAGTTCATTCAACATAAGAAAGTGAAGTCTTGCATTAGATGCAGTAAATTTAAGAATTTTTCCTACATGAAAGCATACAGTAAATAAACTACTCACTTCTTTGTAACCTTGCCATGCCTAAGCTCTATTAGACAAGCAAAGCGAACTTATTGTTGACAACATACCAATCTCTCTCTTAGATCCTAATAAGAAACAATTAAATGTAAGTATGTGCCAATAAACCAATCAACTCACCTGACAGTAGTCATACCAATGGCACATATCAAAGGATTTCACACTTGTAAAACAAAAACATACACAAGAACCATCGACGAAGAAGTAGCATGATTAAAGAGAAAACCAAAATGCATCAAAATATAGCAAGCTTAGCAATTACATACTGAATTTCAACCCACAAAATCAATAATTTGCATCAAAATCCTGAACTCAGAACATTGGATTTAGCTTTCATCATATGACTATAACAAATAGGCATGAATCTAAATTAATCATCCATAAGAGGCAGCTTTCAAACCATAGGCGTTAAAGTCATAAAAAGCAATAAAATTCAAAAATCAAAGTATCCCCATAGCACAAGGCAGGCTGCCATAACATCCAACTAACACTCAAATATATCAACTGTGATGAAATAGTAGGAACGAGTTCAACATGAAACCAATTCCCTGGAAAAATCCGAAGATAATATTATAAGAAATAGACCAATTCCCCTAAAAAAATAGATTCAATTAAAATTGTCAATACTGCCTACTATTTAATGGATGATTGATTCTAAATCCAATTTCATCATTGTTTAGGCTACCTACCCACATAATCCAGTTGCAAGATATAGGGACATAGATTGAGTTGGCTCAGAAAGGCATTATCAGCAGTTATTTTCTAATGGTCACAATTTGCATGCATCCAATTCAAGAAATGCTATGCGTCTGCCTAACATCATGGCCCTCAGCTTTGATAGAGCATCAAATTATGATGCTTCACAATGGTTGCATTTAGAAATGCCCTCCAAGTTATGATTTCACAGTTGACACTTCAATATCAAAAGGATAAAGCAAATATTTGTACTCAATATCAATGGCACTGCAGCCAGCAAAAATCAACATAGGTTAATTTTTCAATTTAGCAAAATATTATCAAAACTTCAATATCAAAAAATGTTACTTCAAACAAGTGCAAGCATGCCTAATATTCTCCCAACAATATAATTAAATAACAAGATGAGTACTGACATAACATACCAATGCAGAAAATAATTAACAAAGTACAACCTCCAAGATAAGACAAAGTCTAATATTTACAAGTAATGCAACGACGACAATAACAAGATATAATAGTCATAACCATCTCAAAGCATTAACAGAGTCTGCCCATACTGAAACCCAAGTACAAAGCCTACAAGAAAGGATATAAAAACTAACATAAATATTTTAAAGGTGCACCCACATTCCTGACCATGTGTACATCCATTTTTCCTCATTGATATTCCATATCGGTAATTTTTTTGATAGATCAATAATCAAAAGGTTGATGATAATTCTGAAATGCATCAATTGCCTCTTGTCTACATTTAAACTTCTTGTATAAGGCATGCTTGAACCTAGTAACCTCACGCTGACACTCAGGCCAGGATTCATAGATCCCTCGTCTACGGCCCACAAAAATTACATAATAACTTTCGAAAGACATTACTAAACCTCAAGAGCAAGCAGCTTGATTTTCTGCATTACAGTGAAACCAATATGAAACTCAGATTATATAATATATTGCACTATTAATAAAGTCAATCTTGGTAAATATACTAACTTATAAAATTAAAGAAAAAATTTGTTCATAGTAACAGGATGCATGTTAGACTTACTTCGTATGTTACGAGCAATCCATAGCCTATTAGCTATGGAATTGATTAGCTCATCACCTCTTTGGGATTCATCATCCCCTATAATGAGATAAGGATCGACATCCTCATCACGATCAGCAGGCAAGGGTTCAATTGATATATTAAAGTATTTATTATTTCCTTGGGTGCATCGAATGAAGTTGTGAATGATGCAGCAAGCCATTAAATATGTTTCTGAACCTTGAAGGGAAATGGGATGGGACTTCTAAGAATCTTATATCACTTCTTAAGAATTCCAAAGGCCTTCTCTACGCAATTTCTAAGTTGAGCATGTCGATGGTTGTATAAGTCTTGACAATTATTATATCGTCGAGCCCTAGGATTGTTAAACGTACTTAGATGGTACCTATTATTCCGATATGGGGCAAGAAACTTATATGTATTGGCATATCCTAAGTCAACAAGATAAAATTTTTTTGTATACGACAATAATGCCCTTACTTAAACCACTCAAAACTTCAATAAAAATAATTTATCATTTAAATATAAAAAATTAAATAACTTCTGGTACAACAAGCCTCCTGACTCAATACACCAACGTAGGACTCTCATATTGGCAATAGATCCTTCCAATCCAATACAAATGAAAAGGAAGGAGTGATCAAATGATACTATAGC
Organism: Calamus simplicifolius; assembly: GCA_900491605.1. Taxonomy (NCBI): domain Eukaryota; kingdom Viridiplantae; phylum Streptophyta; class Magnoliopsida; order Arecales; family Arecaceae; genus Calamus; species Calamus simplicifolius. The sequence continues at coordinate 1,282,983 of UESW01003881.1, read as the reverse complement.
CATGACATTTTGGAAAATAGTACCCTTTCAATTATGAAAGCGTGATTGTTTGCTTTTCTTGATTAACATAGGTATATGCGTACCATCGATTACTTCAATAGCATTCTGTGATGCAACAAACTATTTCAAGGACCAATTAATGATACAATTGAAAATAAAATACTTGCATCTAATCATGTCCATACGTACCATGAAGTAAGGATGACAATGGTTATTGTCACGGATTCATAGGTGCATGCCGGTATCCTGACCCGGTTGAACGATAAATCTTGTTTAAGTAAACAAATTGCTTTCAGTATGGTGTTAAAGTGTCGGGATATCGTCTTCCCTGAGTACTGAAAAGTTTCAGCCAACACTCTATTGGTCACACTATAACCTATGCTGTAAAGAAAAATTGCTAGTTGCTCCTGTACCGTAACATTGTATGTGCTAGTTACAAAGCCACATGAAACAAGCAATTCTTCTAGCTTGAAGAACATAGTGTTTCTCATCCTAAAGTAATCATAACCTCTATCTGGATATCGACTCAAAATATATGTTATGAGTTCGTGACTCGAGAATGGGTAAGTTCGGCATGGCACCTTCGAAATAACATTAAAATTTGGTAAATCAATGGTGCCATTGCTTATCAACACAATTATGATGTCCTGCCTAAAGTTGTCATCATTTATTAAAAATGCCATAAGATCATGGAAGGTATCCATCTATTACAAAAAGAGAGTAGTTAATGATATAACCATATGCATAACTCTCTGTTGATAGCATATTTTAAGACAAAGAGTATACTAACAGACATTGCTATAAAGTAACAACCATGTTCGTATTTACAACAAAATTTGTCCTTTAAGCTAAGTTAACATATGACGTAATATGGTTTCACATATATAGAAACAACTATAGCACGAAATATCATTCCTTAACTACTTTAATATAGATATATGTTATGGCCAACGATGACCATCATATTCATTTTGCTGAGTTGAAGATGCAGATATGGTACAAACGAATTCTTGCACACTGGCAATAGAAGAATGTGTTTGACCCTAGTAGATGCTATCATTACTGCTTGGCCTGAATAATGACAGCATGAATGAAATATATCCATCTGAAGTGGCAGCATGCATCAGAGGAGGCACAAATACAGGTGGGCCACCTTGATGGACACCATGTATTGGAAGCATAAAGATATTAGGCGCAGGAGCATAACTTCCAGAAGGGACTGCCACTGAAGGTGGTACACGGTAGAACTCAGCCATTTATCTTTTAAGCCAAGCTTCAAGTAGTGGCCCTTCATAATGCATAAGGAACCACCTATTGATCTCAATTTTTAAACTGTCCCCTACAGTAAGAATACATTCAGGTGTAATCCTAGGAAGACTCTCTAACTTTCGCATGCATTCATCAATAGAGTACACTGTAGGACGGGCAAGCTAATCTCTCATGAGGATCTCATTAGCAATTTTCAATCTCTTTTTACCTTGATCCATCAATTCAAAAAGGCATCAGTTGCATCAGTTGTGGACCTAGTCTTACGTGCTATAGGAGTAATGGAGGATGACATTTTCCTCTTTTCACTACTAATTGACAAACATGCATCTAAAGAACAATCTATGGATAGGGTCGAGGCACATGTAGTCGGGCTGTTTGGGGATACATCATCAAATAGGTGATCGAAAGAGCAGATGATGAATATAAGACTCCATCACTTTTTTGTGATGGGTGCCCAAAGTCTATGTCCTCCAAGTTGATCCGATCCACCTCGTCATTCGAGGTATCATTGTTGGATACTCCCTTTGGAATAGCAGATATATCCTCTCATCTATCAATGGCTGTATTCTTTAAAAAAAGAATGTCTATGTCGTCGTATACAAAAATGACTTATCCTTAATCCGAGCATAGTCCTTGTTAACCTGTTAAGAAATTTGTAAAATTAATTATTATAATGTTATCAAAAGCATGCAAAGTAAGATTCGTCAACATCAATCAACCACTCACCGAGATGACCTCCTTCCATATCTGTTTATCACCATATGTGGAAAGTTTTAGTGCAGGATCTCATCCCCAACTAGATCGATTAACTAAGTTATAGTACAAGTTGAAGGTCTTCTTCAAAACCTTCAACAGATTCTTCAGGTTTCTATAACTAAAGAACATATTTGTTCTTTTGTTGAATAAATTGGTAATCTTCTTCCATGTTTCTTGCGAGAAGGTATCGTTGTGATAGTTACCTTCGTCATTCTCTTGCCTCATCAAGGCAAGCATTATCATATCAAGAGCATCTGTCCAATTAGGTGCTTTAGTATGACTTGATCCTTCTCTCGCATCTGTTGGTTCATTGTCATTTTTTGATTTAGGCATCTTATCTACAGGGCCAGAATCGTTGATCAATTGTCACAATGGCTCATAATGGAATAAATAGTCATGCCACATATGTGAGATATAATATGAAACTACATGCAGTAAATTAAAGGACCTTCCATTAAAAGAGTAATGTGGAAACTATGATACTTGGACTACAATGCAAGATCTAGCATGAAGTATAGCAAAGAAATTAAAATTTATAATCTTTGAACAATAAAATAAACTCTTGCAAGATATATGTTGTAATGAACAATTAGAATCCTTGTTTTCTCATGATATATACAATAAAAGCTTACTCAATAAGAAAATTCTATTCCAACAGTTTCTTTAAAGCCAGATAATTAAAGCAAAGAGGAACTTGAACAAGCGGTACATTAACACCCAGAGTGGTTCTTGTTGATACATCTTGAAAATTGACTAGCATTATTTTTTGGCTTATTGTTTTTGTTTGCAGGTAAATGAGAATTAGATTATTCAGAGCACTAACAAAGACAACATCAGGTGCTAGTAATACAAGAATATTTCAAAGCTCAGTGTTTGTTTCTCAGCTATATGGAAGACTGCACTAATGATCCCAATTATATCAGAACCATGTCAACATCTTCTCAATTCTCACAAAAAATCATGCAATGAGAACAACAATCACAAGGGCTATAACCAAATAATGTCATGTCTTGATATCTGTCACTACTGTATCATTAGTGATGTAAATAATGCGCAAGTAATCAATTACCTTAAGAGATGGAATTCAGTGGAACATGAAGAATCCAAATCAGACACTCAATTTGTCTTTTAAAAATTAACCTTCCAATATTATTCTACAGAGTTACTCAACTTTCATAAATATCAATAATCTGCTACTTGATAAGTATGGTACTCTTGCAACAATACTACACTTGCAACAACAATTATGCTTGACTAAGTGTAAAGTGCCATATAAATAGTATGTAGCATGAAAGCAAGGGATACTAAAGTGAAGATTTAATTTGTACATTTCAAACATTAGGTGCTTCTAAAGTGAAGATTTAATTTGTACATTCAACATTAGGTGCTTCTCGGGAGATCCAAAGAAAGAAGACCAGAGTGGAAGAGTAAACGAAGAATGGAGGTCCAGGAATCGCTCTCAAACCCTAGTTGGGAGGAAACGGATGAAGATCGATGCCTTTCATGAAAAAAGATAACACCAAAACAGACCAGAAGCAACGATCATAGCAATGATAAGTAGAAATTTCAATTTTTTTGAAAAAAAAAACCTACGAACAAATTCAAGAAAAATAAAAAGAAAGCGAACAAAATCGTTGAAAAAAATCGAGAAAACTAAAAAGAAAGTGAACAAAAGCTCGAGGGCTTACCTTTATCCCGAAATCTCTGATGATTTAATGGCAATGGCAGGGACTTGTTTGTCTCCTCTTCCCTCTTAGATGGCACGAACTTGGGTCGCCGCCTCAATTGCCGCTCCTCAAACCCTCGATCTTCGATGGAAGGTACTCGGAGAGCTGCAGAGATCTCAAACCCTAGATCTCTGATGGTAGGTATTCGGAGAGACGTAGCAGAGATCTCAAAACCTATTTTCGATGGCAGCTACTCGGAGAGCATATATATCAAACCCTATCATCGATGGCAAGTAGGCAAAATCAATTCGTCTTCCCTTTTTTTATTTCCATTAATACCCTGGGAATAAGGTGAAGCGCGATTACACCTATTCCATAGGGTCCCTTGGAATAGAAAAATGGGAATATGGGGGTTGACCGGAATACAAATTTCAACGGAGCCCACATGCTTTTTTATCGCTGTTTGGGGGAATAAGGTGGGATAAGGCCCTATTCCAGATAAGAATAGGGCATCCAAACACAGCCTTAAGGAATAGCCAGTTGTTATGATGATGTAATTTCCCTAGTGCAACACAACAAATATACAGACAACCGTGGAAACAAAAGATTCCATTATCAGCTATAAATTCCCATTTTGATCTTATCCAAGAAGAAAATGGCTTCCATGGCGGCTCCTTTTGCACCAAGCATGCAAGCTTCATAATTTCATAAAGAGATTGGATCCGCAAAGCATGGCATTGTTGGTGCTATCATTTCTCGAATGGTTAGATTCCTCGTCATCAAGCCTAGACTCTGCAACCAAAGCTCAAAAATTTCAGACGGTTGAAGCATCCCGCAATGTGGTGTTAAAAAATAGAAGTTGCTAGAAATATTAGTTTAAAATTTAATTGTACAAAAAATAGAATCAAAAAAAGATGAGAATCGTGCCTGAACCAAAGCATAAGGACTAATTTTTGTCCCTTCATGCAAGTTGTAGACATTTATCCCTAAGGTACAATAATTCGGCTCGATCCGAACCTCCTACCACGAGCACAATCACTTAAAGGTGCAACCCAATGACTCTTTCAGATGCCCAAGAAAAGATCAACAATAACAACAAAATAATAATATAATAAAAGAAAAAAGAATTTTCTTTTTGAGCAGATTGATTCATTCCTCAATCTTGAATCCATGAGCCTATTTATAGGCTTAGCCCAGAAAAGCTCCAATGGCTCACCTATAATGGCCTTAAAGGCCTGATAGCTGTCAGCTCCAAATTATGTTAGAAATTGCTTAAAAAATAAATTGTTTAGGTCATTTTTGGACGTTCACGAATGTTGCCATGCAGCCTTGTGAGCGTTCATGAAATGCTTGCACATCATTTGGGCGCAAAACAGGGGAATGCTCGCGTGAGGCACGAGCATTCGCGAACGTCCGTGAGTGTCCACCCTTCCTTTATTTATTTTTGTTATTTGAAACTTTTTTCCAACAATCTTTCACAAAGTTTTAAATTTTAAAAAAATAAAATTAATATAACATAAATTTTAGGTCATCTTATACTGCGCATATGTGAGGTGTCCTATGAATTTGAATCCCATTTAGTGTTGATTGTATACATATGAAGGAACCATAGTAAATTAAACCTTGAACTAAGTCATTGACTCAGACTTTTATTAATCATACACACAGTATGAATCAATTGGGTTTAAGCAGTCAGCTCATATTAAAGGTCTTGCGCTTAGTACCTTATTTTTTCATGAGAATTTCTTAAAGTTAGCCCAAACCCATAGTTACGGCCTAATATGACAATTCTCATATAGATGAATCCTCCAAGGGTATTTGTGACTAATACCCTACAGATAACCTATCTTGGATCCATTAAGAGTATAACTCAATCTTACACAGATTTATTTTGTCACTTTATAAGAGCACTCATCATAGGGATGGAATGAATTTTTTTTTAAAATTATGCTCTAACATGATCACTCAATCAGTTTAGTTTCTACTATATTGAACCTCTTTCATGGGATCTCCAATCATAAAGGTTGGGTATCCATAGTTGGTAACCAAATAATGGGCTTAAGCCCCATCCCCTTGATGATTCTAGGACTCCACTCCTAGATTATCCATTGATTAATTGATCTGCCAAATTCTTCTTAGACTTGACAAATTTTAAGAAGATAGCATTATTTTTTTATGTTGTTTTATAGACTTATACGAAGTCGTATATGGCTTGGCAATGCTTGATGCCGAGCAAAAAGCCTTCGTCAGTCTGACCGAAGGTGGCCTCACAGCTTCCAAAGGAAAACTATCCTCAAGATGCGTCCCATCTCACAAGGGTCGCATGAGTATCTCCCCTAACTTCCACCTCATTGGAAGAAGAAACTTCCTCAAATCTTTTTGAAAGCCAGAAGGCTGCACTTCTTACAAACACAGTACATTTTATTGACATATAAAGCCTACGTAACAGCATAATATTAAATTATATTCATAAAAAAATGATCCCTATATTATACGAAATATAAATAATCCAGAAAGTTCATTCCCATCTAGAAAATTTATAGGTCTGGTAAACCAATATGCCTCTAATATATAGTGTGCACATATCCATTGTCAACCACATATGTTCTATCTTTGATTGTGTGTCAATGACTTACTTTTTTTTCCCCCGAAAAGTAAGGATATATTAAGAGAAAAGACATCTAGAAAGCCCCGATCACTTACTGAAACAAAAATGAGAGGAGAGGAATGCTAGACCATTAATGAAGACTAAACAATTTTTACCTTTTTTTTTACTTTCATAGAATATACAAAAATTTCAAAATCAGTAATATATCAAAGAGATTATTTTAAAAAATTATTAAATAAAAATAATTTGATAAATTTAATGATAAAAGAATATGATAATTTAGGAGTAACAAAAAGTACAAATTTTTTCGTAGATTTAGCATGCATGAGGTTAAAAAAGCTTTGAGTAAAATAAAAATTGTAAAGACATTAGGACCAGATGTGATCTCTATTAAGGTTTGAAAAGGCTTAGAAGAAATTAAAGTCATATGGTTAACCAATTTATTTAACAGAATTGTAGCAACTAAAAGCATATTAATATCTATATATAAAAATAAAAAAGATATTCAAAACTGTGCAAATTATAGAGGGATTAAGCTAATGAGTCATACAATAAAATTATGGGAGAGAATAATAGAAAATTGATTAAAAGCTCAAACTTTGATGTCAAATAATTAATTTGGATTTATGCTTGAAAGATCGACCATGAAAGCTATTTATTTATTAAGAAGATTGATGGAGAGATATAGAGAAAAGAAAAAAAGACCTTTATATGGTTTTTATTGATTTAGAGAAAGCATATGATAAAGTACCTAGAAAAATAATATAGTGAATTTTAAAGAAAAAATGAGTTACCAAAAGGTATATAGAATTGATAAAAGATATGTATGATAGAGCAATAACTATTGTTAAAATAATAATAGGAGAAACTAGTGAGTTTTTAATTACTATAGATTTACATCAAGGACCTGCCTTAAGTTCGTATCTTTTTGTATTAGTTATGGATGAATTAACCAAACATATTCAAAATGATATTGCATAGTGTATGTTATTTGCAAATGTATAGTGTTAATTGATGAAACTAAATCTGAAGTAAATGTTAAGCTAGAGATTTGGAGGGAGGCTTTAGAATCTAGTTTTTAAGATTAATAGAACTAAAACTGAATACATGAAATATAATTTTAGTGGGAGTAGAAATATAAATAAAAAATTAATAAAGATTGCAAACCGAGAAATATCAAGGAGTAAAATTTTAGGTATTTGGAATCAATTATCCAGCAAGAAGGTAAAATAGGTGAAGATGTGAATCATAGAGTTAAAGCAGGATGGATTAAGTGGAGGAGTGCTTCGGAAGTATTGTACGATCGGCGCATCCCATTAAAATTAAAAAAAAATTCTATAAAACTGCTATTAGGCCAGCTATGCTATGTGAAATAGAGTGTTGGGCAATATTGAAATAACATGTGAATAAATTAAGTATAACAGAAATGCGTATGTTAAGATAGATATGTGGTAAAACTTTAAAAGATAGAATTAGAAATAACATATAAGAGAAATGATAGGAGTAGCCTTAATTGAAGATAAATTAAAAAAAATCGATTATGATGGTTTGGACATATACAACGTAGACCTTTAGATGCTCCAGTTAGAAAGAGTGATTTTTTAACAATTTATGGTAAGGATAGTGGTAGAGGTAGACCTAAACTAAAATGAATAAAAATAATTTAAAAAGATATAACTATTTATAATTTAAATATCGACTTGATCCTGATTAGAGCAGAGTGGAGGAAGCAGATTCATGTAGCCGACCCCATGTAGTTCGGAAAAGGCTTAGATGAGTTGAGTAGAGTAGAGTATATATCAAAGAGAACACCAGCGTGCAATAACTATTATTAATCTTCTTTAAAATGAACACCAGTAGAGAAGAAAACCTTCATTAAATAACACTACCTGCATAAGATCACAAGTCTAAAAGCATGCGAACCTGTACTCAGGAACGCAAATAAGCAATATGCTTTTGTAATGCAGTGTGAATCATATATTGATGAAAGTAACATGCCTTAGCAGCCTTATTCGATTCTTGTATGAACTAATGGACACCCACACAGAGAAACACATAGATTGCATGAATAAAATAATAATAATAATAAATAATAGTAATAAAATGATCACTCCATAGACATATACGTCCTCAATGTCAAAAGAAAATCTTTTATAACCTGCCAACAAATCCAGAGATCAAACTGAAAAACCTCTTTCACCAACAACGAGTTATTTTAACCCAATGAATTCTAACGATTTTGAGCTTTTCAACGACAAAAGATTACATAAAAAAAAAATACATAAACCAAATTTAATAGTAACAATCGCTCGACGGTCATATCTCAAATCAGAGAACCAGATCTGTCCATTGGACTAGTCAACGTTTCGATTTTTTTTTCAATAACTTACAATTAAAGTCCTTGCAATTTCTAGCGAAACGTAATACTAGTCCTTTAGCGGTTAAAAAATATTTTTATTTTTACAAAAATTCTTTTCTAAAAATTACTAAAAATATTAGTCTAAAAATTTAATTGCACAAAAAAATTAAAATCAAAAGAAGATAAGAATCGTGCCTGGATCTAAACGTGTTAGACACTGCCCTAAGAACTAGTTTTTACTTCTTCGCGACGATTTGTTTCTAAGGTACAATGATCCAGCTTGATTCGAACCTTCTACTATGAGTACGATTGCGTAGAGGTGCAACCCAACGACTCCTTTAGATGCCCAATAAAAAAATTAATAGTAACAATAAAAAAAATATAATAATTTTTTTTTCTAAGCAGATTCAGACCTGAATCTATAAGTCTATAAATAAGCTTAGCTCAGAAAAGCTTCAATAGCTGACTTTAAAAATCTGTTACTTAAAAATAATTTAAAAAATAAATTATTTAAATTATTTTTGAACGTTCAAGAATATTGCCACGCAGCCGCATGCCTCACGAGCGTTCCACCCTTTCTTTTTATTTTATTTGAAACTTTTTTCCAACATGTGGGGCGATGGTTTTCTTGATTTTTCTTTGCAATCCCCGTCACCAGGCGAAACCGCTTTTGCTACTGTCCACCCAAAAGCAAAAAGATTACGTTCTTCACCTCCAACCATTGCCATGCCTTCATTCTCAAGAGATTTATCACTCAAAGATTGGTTAAGAACAGAGATATCCGATGTATGACACCACAAGAAATTAGAATTAATGATGGCAATATATTGTTTGAATTATATTGGAGCCATTTTGGGTAGATATATATGCAATTATTCTTGAACTCTTTGTCTCCTTCAAATATCTAGCAATGTGGTTTTCATCATCTCACAATCTCAACCATTCTAATTTTGTCTGCTATTTTCTTCAATTCTTAAATGCTAACTCTTATTGCAAATCCTAGTTAGCTTATATTGGATTAAACTAGCTTAGATATGATCCAAGATTAAAACAAAACATGCTTTAAAATAGACTTGGTCGGTCGATTTATTTTAAAACAACACGTGGAGTTTTTTTATCCTGGACTAGCTTGTGCTAATCCTACATTCTTCCCCCCTTTCCATATAAAAAGCTAGAGCTATTAAAAGGAATTTGCAAGAGATGCCAATCTCTCCCTTTCTCTACCATTCCTTTCATTGTTGGTCCATAAAACCTTTCGAGCCATTTGTCATAAACCTAATAATTGGAATTCAAGTCAAGTGTTTTTTTTTATATATAAATTATAATTCATATCAGTTAGCAGGTATCTCTTTAGTTTACGTTCCACATCCATATAAAGTTCCGGATCCAAGAGAATAAATAATTACTAGTCGGAAGTCTTACAGCCTAGAGGCTCATTCAAAGTACTTTATGTGTCTATGATCCAACCCCATCGAATTATGGCTGACATTGTCTCCCCCCATTCCCTTTGGCTGTGGATGATGTTAAGGTGGGACAGATGCCCTAGAGAAAGTCTGCAGATTTCCATTTCGCTTGGGTTACCCCTTCCCCTCTGCCAGCTATGATGGCGGAATTAGAGTCCTACTTCCCTAAGATAGTCTAGGTATCTTCAGAGGTACTGGAAGAGTGAAAGCTATTTGTTTGACTCATCGTTGCTATATATTTCGCTTCTCTGATACTATTGCAAAGGGATTGGTCCTAGGGAGGCCATGGGTAGCTAACGGCCAATTGATTGCCACCGAAGATTGGAGATCATAGTTCTTCCTGATGGCGGACTCTGTGGCTACTGCTCTCCTTTGGGTTCGGCTGTCCAATCTGCCATTGGAGTTTTGGACTGACCAAATTCTGATCTCAATCCTTACGTCGGCTGGTATCTTTGTCTTCTCCAATACCTCAACCAAGGAGAAGAACAGGGATGGCTATGCTCGGGTATGTGTCGGAGTTGATCTTCGGAAACCTCTTCGACCCGGAGTCCGAGTGAGGGAAAATCGTAATCCCTTCTGGCAACAGTTCGCTTATGAACATTTGGAGGGGATTTGTACCAACTGTGGGTCTCTGCACCTCTTAGGCCCCTACTCGCAACCGCCAGCATCTTATTCTTCTTCGGCTGCTTCAAACTTTGGACCTTGGATGGCGGCCCTTCGTCAGCGAAGAACCTCCCTTGCCTAGTCTCCAAAACCAAAGAGGAAGACCCAATCGGCTGCCAACCCTTCTGGTTATGCTCCTCGATCGGTCCCGACTGATGGTTGGCAACAACTGGTGAAGTTAGCTCATCGGCGCATCCACACTCTTGCTCAGCCAATGGCCTCCCCTGCTGTTGACTTGCTTTAGAAGACTATAGGTAAGGAGTCGGGTCTTCAAGGCTCTGGGTCCGTGCCGATTGGAGGTCAGCATGCCGGTCCTATAACTGAGCCACTTTTAGACTCTGAAACTCAAGCAGAGACTTGTGTCTCTCAGCCAAATTTGAATATTAAGCTAAGCATTGAGAATCCTTTTGCCCTACTTAGTACTAATAAATGGGCTAGAAGGCCCATGGGCCGAAAGGATGCTCATCCAGGTTCATCAAAGCAGGCCAAGCCTGCAGAATCCTAAACTCAATGAGTTATTTCCAAAATTGATAAAAGAAAAGGAAAAGTCTTATCATTTGGTTCAAACATCAAACTGGACAAATTTACTTTTTCAGCATCTTCGGACTCTATATAGGACTCTATATAGCCGACCACATCTGGACGCTGCAGATTTTATGCCAAATTTGATTATGATGCTTTTTTTTTCTTTTTTCTCTTTCCATAACTGTATTTTCTTCGGCCCTAAGTCTCTTCCTCTATAAAAGAGACCCTCTTGTATGAATGATATATCTTTTATTATTAATCAATCAATCTAAGTTTTGAGTTATTATGATATTTGTTAATTGGTTCTCTGGTGCTCTTGTTTCCCTTCTCTTGCGCGTGCCAACATCCCAAGTCTCCAGGAGAAACCTTGGCCGCCCTCTCCTTTTCTCTACTCCTTCCTTGTCTCTTTGCCTTTATTCTAAATTTTTCTATAATTCTTTAACCCTTGTATGGTGATCTTGCATATCCCTCAGTAGCCACGAATCTAGGATTCAAGGCGATCATCATCCAGGACAGGACAGCGGATACTTGGCCGCATATCCGTGAGCTAAAGGCTTGGTCATCTAGGGCGCATCCGCCAGGCAGAGCAACCCCTTCAACACTTTGATCTTCCCCTCTTGTCAGATATACCCCTCTAATCTACTAGTAACTTTATTATAGGAGAGCAAGCCCTACTGGGGCTTCTTAGCCTCAGCGGTCCTTCTTCTTTATTTTTTTAGGAACTGTTTCGTGTGCGGATTTACTGTGAATTTTTCTGAATCCCTCTTAGGCTATTACTTTGGGAGAATAATCAACTGCAATCATTAATCATTAAAAAAAATTACTTGCATGCAAATCGGTCCTGCATCAGTTTGGTATCAGAGCAGGTTAGGGCTTAATTTTAATTCATGTTATTATCAGTATATCATCTGTTAATTGAATTGTTTTACCTGCATACACATCAGAAAATTACGAAATTTATTTCTATAGATTCATTATAATTTAAAGTATTTTTCTTTATTTTCTAAGAATTTAATTCAATCTATGAATTAATTGCATTCCTGATTACTTATAAAAAATGTAAAAATTCTTGAGATCAAATTGTTTCTGGCTGCATAAACATAAAAAAATTCTGAGATTTATTACTATTTACATATTTATAGATTAGGGTTTGTGTTTTACATATCATTCATTTGCATTAAATTAATATTAAGGTCTTTCATTGATATCAGATAAGGAAGGGATTGAGACCCCTTTCTTGGCCCAACACAACCACCGTGCATTCTGATCCCAAGCCTTTAATCTAAAACTGAGTAGCAACTTAATTGACATTTGCCCTAGAGGTCTAGGGACACCAACAGTCGGTTTAGTATACTGAAGGAGACTAGTACAAATCAATTTGGCGTGTGCTCTGAAATTGGTGTCTAGAAGGGAGGTCAAATGTCAAACAACTTAAGCGGAGTGTTGGGGTTATTCTAATTAGGCACCTGCAATTTACAGGACGAGCCTCCCCCCTTCCACCTATCCCAACTGGCCAATTGAAGAGTTACTCTTAGATTGTCTTGCATTAAGCCAAATCCTTTACTCTGGATGACTAGGTCTAGCATACCATAGTCCGAGTCAGTCTGAGTCTTGTATGCTTGATTGTGCTTGCATGTGCACTAGATCATGAGCATCTTTTCGCCCGTCACCACCTCCATTACAGGCTAAACCCATGCTAATCAAAGCATTGATGATCACTTAAGGATCATCACTGAACAACTAGCCCAAATGAACCAAGACATCAAGCAATCTGAGGCTAGATTAGGGCCCAGGTTCGATCAAGTTGAAACTAGGTTGGGCATCCTAGAAGAAGCCCGTGAGTCCAACACTGAGTCTAATCATGAGACCCCACCTCATCCTAGGAGAGCCCAACAGCCTGACCTCTACATAAGGCCAAACCCTAGGAGACCACTTCGACCTGATCCAGTCCTAGATGTCCTTCCTAGGAGACCCAATCATGAGGCAGTAGACCAAGAAGAAAGAGCCCTTAGAAGTGTCAGACTTAAAGCACCTACTTTCAATGGCTCTATGGACCCTAAGGACTACCTAGATTGGGAGGAAGGGATGGACCAGTACTTTGACTGGTACGACATGTCTGAAGATCGTAAGTTTATGTTTGCCAAGCTTAAGTTAGTACGACAGGCTAGGTTATACTGGGCAACTTTAGAGCGAAGGCAATTATTAGAGGGAAGAGACCCCATAGTCACCTGGCATGCCATGAAGGCTAGACTTAGGTCCAATTATGTCCCCACCTCGTATGAACAGAGCCTATTGGACCAGTGGCATGGATTAATTCAGGGCAGTAAAACTGTGAATGAATACATTGCTACATTCCAAGAGTATACCATGAGGTGTAATATCGTTCAGTCTGAGGAAGTCATCCTATCCAAGTTTAGGTATGGCCTGAGAGTAGATATTCAAAGAGAACTCTACCTAAGAAGGGCACATGATTTAGAAGAAGCTTACCAAGTTGCTAGGGATTATTAACGTTTTTAGAGAGGGCCACCCTATCGTAGATCAGAGGCTACCAAGAGCCCTAGCCCATATCCAGGATCTAGCCAGGCCTATCCTAGTTGTCCCAGACCTACGCAGTACTTAGACCCCTGCCAAACTTCCCGAGTTGACCCAACACTAGCCGACTCAGTATAAGCCGAACTGAGTTGAGTCGACCCCAGAATAGTACCCCTATACCCCAGAGAGAGGATAAGGGCAAATATGTAGAGGTCCAAAGAAATTTCAACCCCCAGATCAAATGCTTTAGATGCAACAAACCGAGACATATGATTAGCCAGTGCCCAGTCAGATCCCTTCATATAAATGGGTTACCTGAGATTGAATCCGAGTCCCTAGTTAAGCCTGAGGGAGAGGTCTATGAGGCTGATACCCATCTGATAGATGAGTACGACGGAGAGGAGGAAACATTTAAGTCTAAAGACCTACTAGGAGTGGTTAGATGTATCTTGACCCAGACTCAAACTAAGGACCAGGAAGATTGGCGTAGGACTAACATCCTATAGACTTTTGTTAAGATAGGGGATAAGGTGCTCAAGATCATAGTGGATAGTAGGAGTTGTGTCAATGCCGTCTCTACCAATACAGTTAAGTCATTAGGATTGACCACAGTTCCCCATCCTAGTCCTTATAAGGTCTCGTGGGTAGATTCCATCTCTATCCCAATCAAGTCCAGATGCCAAATACTAATCAAATTACAAAATTATGAGGAAAAGGTCTGGTGCGATGTAATTTCTATGGGTGTTAGTAGTATTATATTAGGTCGACCTTGGCTTTACGATCACGATGCCACCTTGTTTGATCGATCCAACATCTGCTCTTTTAAACACAATGGGAACAAGTATGTGATACATCCAACTCCACCTAGGGACCCAATCAAGAAAGGATCTAGCAACCTTAAGGATAGCAAGCCAAGAGTTAATCTAATTAAAGCTAAGGAATTAGAAAAGAACATTACTGAGGGTAATCCTGTTTGGATTTTGACCACTAAAGAGATCTATGAATCAGTTCAAAAGGAACAACCTCCAGAAGTAATTGAGATCCAAGAGGAGTTTAAGGATGTCTTCCCTGAAGAATTGCCTAATTAGTTACCACCCTGAGAAACATCCAATATGCCATTGACCTGATCCCAGGATCCATCCTCCCAAACCTTTCCCATTATAGGATGAACCCCACTGAGCATCAAGAACTACAAAATCAAGTGGGAGAATTACTTAGGAAATGTTTCATTAGGGAGAGCTTAAGTCTTTGTGCAGTTCATGCACTATGAACCCCTAAGAAAGATGGTACCTGGAGAATGTGCATGGAAAGTAGGGCCATCAACAAAATCACTTTAAAGTATAGTTTCCTATCCTCAGACTAGATGACATGTTGGACATGATAGCAGGTGCCACTATCTTTTCCAAAATAGACCTTAAGAGTGGCTACCATCATGTTAGAATTAGACCAGGGGATGAGTGGAAGACTGCATTTAAGACTAGAGATGGTCTGTTTGAGTGGGTCGTGATGCCTTTTGGGCTATCAAACACACCTAGCACATTCATGAGAATCATGACCCAAGTCCTGAAAGAGTACATGAAAAAATTCTTAGTGGTCTATTTTCATGACACCTTCAGATTAATCTGTTAGACCCTTAGAGAGAATAGCCTATATGCAAATCTTAAGAAGTGTGATTTCATGACGCATAGGATTATCTTTCTAGGTTTTGTGGTAACCCCAGAAGGTGTTTCAGCGGATCCTGAAAAGGTTAGGTCGATCGTAGAGTGGCCGGTACCCATGAACGTCCACGATGTCCGCAGCTTCCATGGCCTAGCAACCTTTTATAGGAGATTCATTAGGGGATTTAGCACCATCGTCGCACCCATCACTGATTGTATTAGGAAGGGTAATTTTGAGTGGACTATGTCAGCTAATAAGGCCTTCCTAGAGCTTAAGGATAGGATGACTCATGCACCCATACTTAGACTTCCAGACTTTTCTAAGGTGTTTGAGGTTGCATGCGACGTGTCGGGAGTAGGCATAGGTGGAGTGTTAAGCCAAGAAAATCACCCCATAGCTTTCTTTAGTGAAAAACTAAATGAAGCTAAACTTAGATATTCCACCTATGATAAGGAATTCTATGCGGTAGTACAAGCCCTTAAGTATTGGAGACATTACTTACTACCACAGGAGTTTATCTTATTTTCTGATCATGAGGCCTTCGATTTCTGAACTCCCAAAAGAAGCTAAATTTTAGGCACTGCAAATGGGTTGAATACATTCAGGCATACACTTTTGTCCCAAAATACCGTGCCGATATAGAAAATAAGGTAGCATACGCCCTAAGCCGTAAGTCTTTGTTGTTGAGTACTGTTAGCACCGAAGTTATAGGGTTTGACCGAATAAAAGATGAGTATGAGACCTGTCATGACTTTGGTGAAATTTATAAGATCCTTCAGCTAGGGCCATCCAGCACCAGTGGAGATTATACCATCCAGGATGGTTACCTTTTTAGGGGCAATAGACTTTGTATCCCTAGAACGTCACTTAGAGAATTTCTAGTCTGGAAAACGCATGCTGGGGGATTAACTGGTCATTTTGGAAGAGATAAGACTATTCTAGCGATAGAGGACCAATTTTACTGGCCAGGATTAAAAAGGCTCATTGTCCTGATAATAGCCCGATGTCGAACTTGTGCCGTTGCAAAACAGCAGAAGCAGAACACCGGTCTATATACTCTTTTGTCAGTGCCTGATCGTCTTTGGCAAGACCTCAGTATGGACTTCATTCTAGGATTACCTAAAACCCAGAAGAAGCACAACTCCATCTTTGTAGTGGTCGATAGGTTCTCTAAGATGGCTTATTTCATCCCTTGTTCACAAACCTTTGATGCGTCTAGGGTAGCCTGACTTTTCTTAGACAGCGTGGTCAGCTCCATGGCCTACCTAAGACCATTGTTTCTGATAGGGATGTTAGGTTCATCAGCTACTTTTGGAAAATGCTATGGCATCTATTAGGGACCAAACTTAATTTTTCCATAGCCTTTTACCCCCAAACGGATGGGCAACCTGAAGTGGTGAACCGTAGTCTAGGAAACCTTCTTAGGTGCCTTGTAGGTGAACACCTAGGGACGTGGGATTTATTACTGCCTCATGCAGAGTTCGCCTACAATAGCTCAGTGAACAGGTCCACGGGCAAGAGTCCATTTGAGATAGTCCATGGGTACAAGCCTAATCGTTCACTTGATCTAATTCCTTTATCCCTCCACACATGAGTCTCAGAGTCCGCACAAGCATTTGCATGACATATCAAAGACTTACATAAGGACATTAGCCAAAAAATAAATCTAAGTAATTAAACTTATAAAAGACTGGCTAACTCCCGAAGAAGAGCCAAAGAGTTCGGTGTAGGGGATTATGTCATAGTTAGGCTTAGGCCTGAACGGTTCTCACCAGGTACCGTTAAGAAACTTCATGATCGCGGAGCTGGTCCCTTTAAAATAATAGAGAAGGTAGGACCCAATGCCTATATGCTAGATCCACCCTCAGATTGGGGAATTAGCTCTACCTTCAATATTGCAGACCTAGTAGAATATAGGGAATCGGCAGTGATTCCTAGTGAGTACTTTGGACCTAACCCTCCTTTCATGAGCGAACCTACCCAAGAGTGTCCACCACCAATTTTACCTGAGCGAGGAGAGCAGATCGAGCGTATCCTAGATGATCAAGCCATTACGACCCGGAACCATGGTTATCAACGCTACCTGGTCCAATGGCAGGGTCGCCCCGAATCTGATGATTCATGGATTACTCGAGAGGACTTGCAACACCTCGACACAGACCTACTAGAGAGATACTAGAGCCAGAATGACCCATACTCGATGGGGTCAAGTTCTTCCCACCCTGAGAGAATTGGTGCGGGCACCAGGATCAAGCAGAGGATTCTTAACCCTCTGTGGATATCTGATTAGTTATGATTCAAGTCTTGAGTTAGGAAATAAAGTTTAGTTTATTTGAGTCCCGTCCAGTTCATTTTATTCTAAATTGAGTCCTATCCAGTTCAGTTTATTTTAATGTGAGTCATGTAGTAAGTTCATCAGCTTACAAGAGGAGACATCAGTATTGGAGCAGAAGACAAGGCCATCACAGTCAAATAGAGCAGCTACTAAATTCAAGTTGGTGCTACACCTACTTCAAGCAGCCCACATGCCATCTAGCAGAGCAAGAAACCTTCCCGATCTGGATGATCATTTTTCTCATCTGGCCGATGCCAATTTCATGCCAAATTAAGCTGTCGCTGATTGTATCTCAATCATATCTAGAACATCACCTTCCTCATTTGGATGCCACAGATTCCATGCCGAATCCAGCTACCACTGATTGCATCTAGAAGATCACCTTCCTCATCTGGACGCTGCAGATTTCATGCCAAATTTGATTAGGGCACCTTTTTTTCTTTTCTCTCTTTCCATATCTGTATTTTCTTGGGCCCCAAGTCTCTTGCTCTATAAAAGAGACCCTCTTGTATGAATGATGTATCTTTTATTATTAATCAATCAATCCAAGTTTTGAGTTATTGTGATTTTTGTTAATTGGTTCTCTGGTGCTCTTGTTTCCCTCCTCCTGCGCGTGCCAACATCCCAAGTCTCTAGGAGAAACCTTGGTCGCCCTCTCCTTTTCTCTATTCCTTCCTTGTCTCTTTGCCTCTATTCTAAATTTTTCTATGATTCTTTAACCCTTGTATGGTGATCTTGCAGATCCCTCAATAGCCACGAATCCAGGATTCAAGGCGATCATCATCCAGGACAACAGATACTTGGCCGCAGATCCGTGGGCTCAAGGCTTGGTCATCTAGGTTGCATCTGCCAGGTAGAGCAAACCCTTCAACACTTTGATCTTTCCCCTCTTGCCAGGTATACCCCTCTAATCTACTAGTAACTTTATTGTAGGAGAGCAAGCCCTACCGGAGCTTCTTAGCCTCGCGGCCCTTCTTCTTTATTTTTTTTAGGAATTATTTCGCGTGTGAATTTACTTGAAATTTTCCTGAATCCCTCTTAGGCTATTATTTTGGGAGAATAATCAACTGCAATCATTAATCTTTAAAAAAAATTACTTGCATGCGAATCGGTCCTGCATCATAGTTATTTTAATTGCATTATTGGTGATGTGGCTGATCAAGCTCCGTTAAAGTTAACGAGATAAGAAACTAACAAGGAGTTTCCCTCGGCCTCGGACTTCCAGGGTCCCAACGGCCTCGGACCTCCAGGGTCCCCTCGGCCTCAAAACTCCAGGTTTCCCTTCCACGTGGCCCACTACTCTCCGCAACCACCACATGGCCCACTATCTTCTTGCAACTGGCACATAGCGCACTAGTCTTTGGCAACCGCCATGTGGCCCACTAACTCCCAACGATCATGGATGATGGGATGTTACGAACGTGGCTAGACCCACTATCGCCTATACGGCCACCACTTCCTGAAGGCATGCAAAAAGGAGACTTCGGAATAGGTATAAAAGGATGAGTTAAGCTTTTTCTGGGGGACAATTTTTGACTACTGTTTTTTCAAGGCACTAACTTGACCGTTGGAGGGTCCTCGCTGGAACCCACCGGTCCCTGAGGACTTTCTTGCAGGATTCCTATCAGGAGGTGAGACCAGGAGCTCCCTCATCACCCAGTGTTTGGAAGACGTGCTTTGGCAACAACAGATTAGCGCGCCAGGAAGGGGGAGGAGAAAAAGAACAGAGTTCGGCGCTCCTAGGCTACAGGCCTTTACTTCCCTATACTACTCAAAAAGATGGTGGTAACACGAGCACAAGAGGTTTCGGACGGCAGCCCTGGGGGCAGTATAAAGAGCCGGAGCAGCTAGAAGCGAGCCTTTCGGCCCCTCCGGTCCCTTTCCCCGTCCCACCATCACCACCAACACAGGGTGACCGGGTCGATGCTCTTGCTGTGTAGGTTCATTCTCTGGTGGCGGCGGTCCAGCACCTGTAGCAACAGGTGGTGGCTTCATAGCAGGGCCCCCGGCCCCCTTCCCCAGATGTGTGGGTTGCTCCTCCTAGTCAACAGTCCAACCGCAGGGGAGCTTCCCACCGGGAAGCTCCCCGCCAACATGCCTCCCTCAGACGTCGATACCGGGAGGCCTCTAAAAGGCCACGGTCTCCTTCCCGTCATTCTGACAACTCCCGCAGGCGGCGACAGGGGAAGAAAATTGAGCGAGGACATCGTTACTGCCGCAACCCATCCCTATCTTTGGGATCATCGTGAGAAGGGTCTTTTGACGGACGTGTCACTCATCGGGCTGAGCGATGTCTTGAGGAGTATAATCAGTGGCTGGAGGAGCTCAGCCGCATGGTTACCAACCCACGAAGGCAGATTATGATAGCCATCCTCCCTTGTCCCGCTGCATAATGGAGGAGCCAATCTCCACCCGGTTCCATTTACCCCAACTGGACCCTTATGACGACATTGTTGACCCCCTGGACCACTTGGAAAGCTATAAGGTCCTCATGTAGGTCCAAGGAGCGATTGATTCTCTCCTCTGCATTGCCTTTCCCGCCACTCTTCAAAAGGCGACACGGGCCTGGTACTCTCGGCTGCCGCCACGAAGCATTAATTCCTTCCGATAGCTGGAGAGAGCTTTTCTTGCTCATTTCAACGCCTGCCAAAAAATTTCATAGGTGGTTGATAGCATCCAGCAGAAAAGTGGCGAGTCATTGAAAGATTTCATAGCTCAATTCAAGGAAGCCGCGCTTGAGGTGTATAACCTTGATGACTCAGTTGCCACTCTGGCCTTGAAACGAGGGCTGTGCCCCTCCTGCTTTGCATACTCTCTCGACAAGAAGCCGCTGAGCTCCTACGCTGAGTTGCTAGGTCGAGCGCACAAATACATCCGTGCTGCCGAAGCCGATTCTTCCCTGTGCGAGACAGACGGGGGCCCTAATAAGAAACAAGCCCGACCTGCATCCAACAGGCCACAACAGGAGGGACATGAGCCTTCCCGGCGACCCGACAATCGGCCGAGGGCTCTTGCTCCCAGAGAAGGGATCCGTACCCTCCTACTCGCCTCGATATCTCACATCCTGATGGAGATTGAAGGCGAGCCGTTCCTCCAGCGCCCTCCTCCTCTGAAGCATGTAGTTTTCCATGATAAAAATCTCTATTGTCGTTTTCATCGGGACCATGGGCATGACACAGAGAGCTGTCGCTAGCTCAAGAGGGCGATCAAGGACCTCATTCAGCAAGGCTTCCTTGGCAAGTTCGTCCGGAGGATGAATCCAGCTGCCCCAGGTCCATCAGCGCCCCCGCCTGTCCATGCTGAAGTCAATAATGCCCCAACCGAGAAGACGGTGGCCATGATCTCCTGGAGGGCAGGTGGCCCACCTAAGAGGTTCAGTGGGGAGGAGAGAATAGAACCTGTAATTCCTTTCTTTAAAAGGGACCTAGAGGGGGTGAGCAATCCAAATGATGATAGCGTTGTCGTTTTCTATGACGATTGCGAAATATCCTGTAAAAAGGATACTGGTTGATAGTGGAAGCTCGGCTAACATTTTAAGTTATGACACATTTGTTTGTATGAGCTTATCTCATGACTCCCTTCGGCCCATCGCCACACTCCTCATGGGTTTCACTGGAGATTTTGTGAAGGTAGAGGGGGAAATTATCCTCCCAGTCATGGCTAGGACAACACCCTGCCAGAAAATGGTCATGGTGAGGTTCCTGGTTGCGCGGTTCCCTTTGGCTTACAATGCCATCCTGGGCAGGCCCGGGTTAAACTTGTTGGATGCCACCATCTCCACCAAGCGGTTGCTTGTGAGGTTCCCAACCAATAAAGGAGTAGGGGAGATGCGTGGAGAGAGGAACCTCTTGTACCTCTGCTATCACATGACATCTGGCCCTCGAGAGGTACCAACCTTGCCAACAACTAACCTAGTGGACCCTAGAGATTCAGAAAGGAGGGGGGAACCAGCCGAGCACTTATTGACTTTCCCCATAGGGGAGGACCTGGCAAAGACCATCCGAGTTGGATCGCTACTATTCGATGAAGCGAGGGCCTGGCTCCTCACCTTCCTTCAAGCCAACTCGGATGTGTTCGCCTGATCGGCCTCAGACATGCCAGGAATTCCCCATGATGTAATTACCCACAAGCTCAACCTCAATCCACAATGTCGGCCGGTCCGACAGAAGAAGAGAAGCTTTGCCCTTGAGTGGCAGAAGGCTATTGATGAGGACGTCCACAAGCTGTTAGCCGCCGAGCATATCTGGGAAGTATACTATCCAAACTGGCTCGCCAACGTTGTGATAGTCTGCAAGGCCAATGAGAGCTGGAGAATGTGTGTTGACTTCACCGATCTCAACAAGGCGTGCCCCAAGGATAGCTTTCCACGGCCCAGAATTGACCAGCTGGTGGACTCTATGTTAGGCCATGAGATCCTCATCTTCATGGATGCTTTTTTGGGATATAATCAGATTAAGATGGACCCAGCGGACGAGGAGGCCATCTCTTTCGTGATCGAGAAGGGCATCTACTACTACAAAGTGATGTCATTCGGGCTAAAGAATGCGGGGGCTACGTATCAAAGGCTGATGAACAGGGTCTTCGAAAACCAGAACGGACGCAACATGGAGGTTTACGTGGATGATATGTTGACTAAGAGCGTCCATGCCAATGACCACATTGCCGACCTAGCAAAGACCTTCGATAACCTTCACCGCTGTCAGATGAAGCTGAATGCGCGAAAGTGTACCTTCGGAGTCATGGCCGGCAAATTCCTCAGCTTTATGGTAACTCAGCGGGGAATAGAGGTGAACTCGGACAAGATTCAAGCCACCCTTGATATGAAGCCCCCGACTAATAAAAGGAGACTCAGCGTTTGATAGGGCAGTAGCAGCTTTAAGTCGCTTTCTGTCAAAGTCCGCGGAAAGGTGTCTACCCTTCTTCAAAGCCCTGCGTAAGGTCAACAACTTTGAATGGACCGAAGAGTGTCAGAGAGCATTCGAGGGGTTGAGAGAATTCCTATCCACCCCACCGCTGCTGTCCAAGCCAAGGAATAGAGAAGAGCTCTTCCTTTACCTCGCGACCTTGGCCGAGGTTGTAAGCTCCGTGCTCGTCCGCACCAACACCGATGGGACTCAGAGGCCCGTCTACTATATCAGCAAGGTGCTTCATGATGCAGAGACCAGGTACTCCCGCACCAAAAAGATCATTTTTGCGCTAATCGTATATGCTCAGCGCCTAAGGCCCTACTTCCAAGCCCACTCAGTAGTGGTGCTCACAGACTAGCCGCTCAAAGCAATCCTATCCTGGCTCGACACCTTAGGCCGGTTGGCGAAATGGGCAATCAAGTTGGGAGAATTTGATCTGTCTTTTCGGCCGAGGTCGGTCATGAAGTCCCAAGTCCTCGTGGACTTCCTGGTTGAGTGCACCTGGACCGAGGAACCACCCGAAGAGCTCCATTCGACCCCTTCAAACGTGACGGCCGAGGGCGAGGGGTGGGACTGGGTCCTCCACGTCGACGGCGCTTTGAATTCTCAGGGAAGTGGAGCCGGCCTCATCCGAGCTAGTCCAGAAGGAGAAACGGTGGAATATGCCCTGCGGTTCTTTTTTCCCGCAACCAACAATTAGGCAGAGTATGAAGCCTTGCTGGCTGGCATGAGACTAGCCAAAGAGCTCGGAGTGGAGTGCCTCCAAGCTTTCACCGACTCCCATTTCATTTCCGAGCAGGTCGATGGGGAATATGAGGCTTGGGATCCAACTATGTCTTGCTATTTGGGTAAGGTCCAATCACAGTCCTCGTCCTTTACTCACTTCAGTGTCAGTTATATCCCTAGGGGCGAGAACACCAGAGTCAATGCGGTGTCCCGATTAGCCACCTCGATCGATGGGGCTCCGAGGAGAACATACGTAGAGCATCTAGAAGCTTCGAGCATCGACGCTATTGAGGAGGCCCTATCGATCGGCCGAAAACCTTCTTGGATGGAGGCTTACATCCGATATCTCACCGACAGCACTCTCCCTGACAATCCCGCAGAAGCCATGCTGCTTAAGAGACGAGCCCCCAAGTTTCTGATATTAGATGGGCACCTGTACCGAAGGTCCTTCTCCTACCCACTCCTTCAGTGCACCACTTCGGCATATGCCGATTACATTCTGCGTGAGATCCACAAGGGTATCTATGGGAACAACTTGGGGGGCAGGACACTGGCGTACAAGGCCCTGTGATAATGATATTATTGGCCCACTATGAGGGAGGATGTGGCCGAGCTGGTGCGAAGATGCGACAGTTGCCAGCGGTACGCCCATATTCAATGGCAGCAGACTACCCCGCTGAATCCCTTGGCGGCTCCGTGGCCCTTTGCTCAATGGAGAATTGATGTACTAGGACCGTTTCCCATAGCTTCAGTCCAACAAAAATTTTTGCTTATCACCATCGACCATTTCACCAAATGGGTGGAGGTTGAGGCGCTGGCAAAGATCACCGCATAAGGTCAGGACCTTCTTTTGGAAGTCCATCATCTGCCGCTTCGGGCTGCCCCACACCCTCGTCACTGCAGTTTGACAATGCCCCTTTCAGAGAGTTTTGTGACAAGCTGGGCATTCACCAACGGTTCATCTCGATTGGCTATCCTCAAACTAATGGAGAGGCCGAGGTAACCAATTGCACCATCCTTCAAGGGCTAAGGACTCAGTTGGATGACTTCAAAGGAAGATGGGTGGAGGAGCTTCTCAATGTGCTGTGGGCCTACCACACCACACCACGTGTCCCCACCGGGGAGACTCCCTTCACCCTTGTGTTCGGCTCCAAGGCCGTCATCCCAGTGGAGATTGGCCTCCCGAGCCCGCAGGTAGAGTCATATGACGAGAACGATAACTCGACTCAACTGCGAGCCAACTTAGACCTGATCAAAGAAGCGCGCGACCTAGCATGCCATAGAATGACAGTTTATCTCCAGAGAACCGCTAGATACTACAATGCGCGCATCCGTCCCAAAGCCTTCTTGCCAAGGGACTTGGTCCTTAGGAGAGCCGAGGTATCAAAACCAACTGAAGGAGGCAAGCTGTCCCCAAATTGGAAAGGCCCCTATCGAGTCACTGAAGCCCATCAGTGTGGAGCATACCAAATTGAAAGTCTCAACGGGAAGCTTCTTTCTCGCACTTGGAATGTGGACAACTTCCACCAATACTACCAATAATGTACATGATTGGACGATCTTAGGTTTGAATACCTCGCTCTCGCCTTATTAAAATAAAAAAGTATGTATATCTCATGTTTCTTTAATGAAAGAGTGTTCGAGTGACTTGCCCTTTTAACTCAAGCCTGAGCTCGGCTTGGCACCTCAAGACCGATGTACCATCGGTACTCAATTCCGAGCTCGGCTCGGCACCTCAAGACTGATGTAACATTGGCACCTCAAGACCAATGTACCGTCAGTACTCAAGCCCGAGCTTGGCTCGACACCTCAAGATCGATGTACCATCGGCACCTCAAGACCGATGTACCATCGGCACTCAAGCCCAAGCTCGGCTCGGCACCTCAAGACCTATATACCATTGGCACTCAAGCTCGAGCTCGGCTCGGCACCTCAAGACCTATGTACCATTGGCACTCAAGCCCGAGCTTGGCTCGGTACCTCAAGACCTATGTACCATCGGCACTCAAGCCCGAGCTCGGCTCGGCACCTCAAGACCGATGCATCGTTGGCCCTCAGGCCCAAGTTCGCCTCGATGCTCCTAGCTCGATGTGATATCGGCATTCGGGGTTTATGCCCGATCGGACCTTCGAAGCTTGGTTACCTGGCCCCATGGTTCCACCTCAGCACCGGCCTTGAGTTATTACTTCAACCCCGGGCCGAGCTTATTTCCAGTTCACTCGATCTTGCGAAGGCAATGTCTTAGCGGAACTAAACATGCATTAAATGACACTGGGTCTAACTCTTTATCAAAAACACCACTTTCATTGCTCTGTCAAAAAGGGTTACAAAATGCTGACCTCGGTCGGACTTCAGTACAGAGATAAAAAAAGAGAGAGAAAAAGAATGAACAATATAGAAGGAGGGGAATATGTCTACTTAGGCCCCAGTCGGCCCTCCGTCGGTCAGCTCGTCGTTGGTCGGCCTTGGAGACACTGACGATTCCTCCGACACCTCGTCTGGATCAAGATCATCGAGGCCTGAGAGGCTGTGGACTCAGCCGACCTTCTCCTTGTCATCCCTAAAGCTGAGGAGATAGGCGCCGGAGCAAGCTTCAGCCAATTCATCCGCGAAGGCAGTGCTCTTTCGGAACTCATCCACTGCCCTAGCTGCCTTCTCTTCATAGACGAGAGCCTTCCCTTTAGTCGCGGCTACTTTCTCCTCGGCTGTCGTGGCTCTCTCCTCGGTGGCCCTAACCTTCTCATCGGCCCTACGGACGGCTTCCTCCATTTTTGCCACATGAGCGTCAGACTCTCGAGCGATCTCCTCGGCATTGGAGGCCTACTTCCCTGCCGCCTCCACCTCGATGCCGAGAGACTGGATACGTAGGTCTTAAGCTCTGATGGTTGCCTCAGTGACCTCTAGGCATTTCCTTAGATGCTCGAGCTCAGTCCTGGCCTGGCGTTTGACCCAGTCGAGCTTCTCGGCCCGCTCGACCAGGGCTACTGCCAGGGCCCCCTCGGTCCTCTCTGCCTGGGCCCGAACCTCGGTGGCCTCCCACTGGGACTGGTGGAGTGCCTCCTCAATCTGAGCAAGCATGTCCCTCAACACCATAAGGGAGTTCGCCATCTGCATCAGAAGGTTGTCATCAGCAAACAATTAGAAAGGGGTGAGATCAATGCGTGAAGAAATAACCACAACACTCACCCATAGTTGAGTTGAGAAGGCGTCCTGGAGGAGTGACGTGGCCCCTCGGCGGTGGAGCTCTCTCTAATATTCGGGGTGGCAGATCTGAGCCACCAGTTGCTCGGCCTCTAGCCCCTGGCTCATCAGTGATAGTCTGGAGGGGATGGCTTCGGGCTCGCCCTCCCTGTTGGTCCCGTCCTGGTGGGACGCCGCCGGGGCCATATCAAAGGCTGACCTCTCCTCCTCGGCCTGCAGACCTGCCGACACCTGGTCTCGCTCAGCCTGGGCCCCAAATGAAACTCCCTCCGGGGTCGGCTCGGTCTCGGAGTAAGATGGCCTCACATCCAGAAAGGTTGGCTCCTTAGTCGGGGGGGGTCGCTTCGGTCCGGGGCCCTTCGGGAGGCATGTCGATGGTGAGATTGATGGGGAGGACCGGCTCTTGGCTCCCCCAAGGTTGCTCCTAACACCCTCGGGGTCAGCGGACCAATGGGGCCGGAGTCGAAGAGCAGGTTGGAGATCAGGAAGGGGTCAGAGACCGGGGCCTCTTCCTCGATGGCTCGGTGTTACCAATAGCTTTCTTCTTCTTCACTGCTGCCCTCCTCATCATACGGTCAGGTAGCTTCATAGCTGCACAAATCAAGGTTAGTTAAAAAAAAAAAAGAGGAAAAAAGGAAAGGGGGGCAGTGAGAGGAAGAGCGTCTAAGGCTGCTCATCGCCGCTCAGGAGGAGGCCCGCGAATGGAGGTTATCCTTCGTCAGAAGCTGGTTACACCGGGGAATATCGGCCATCTACAACATACCGAAGGCCTCCTTGTCCCTCGGAGTTACCAGGTGATTCTGGTTCAGCCCTACATTTGGATCCCCCCAACTTGGCCTCCCCCCTTTGAGGTCGGCGAAAAAGAACCAGGTCTTCCACCCTTTGACCGAGGTAGGGAGGCTAAACTTCAAGATTCGAGTGGGCCAAGGTTGGAATACCCACCAACCTGACTGCTGATGGAGGTTATAAAAACTACGGAAAAGGGACACCTTGGGTTCTAACCCGTGGAGGCGGCACAGAACAAAGAAAGAGCAAATGGTTCGGACAGAATTCGGAACCAATTGCGATAGAGTCAGGGAATAGAAGTCAAGAAGGTTAGCGATCATAGGGTGAAGAGGCAATTGGAGGCTGGCCTTGAGAGAGGCCTCGTACAGAGCAACCCTCCTGGGACAAGAGGAGATTACCCTATCATCCGGGGTAGGGGCATACAACCGGATGCTATCCGGGATCCTATAGATGGCTCTAATCCTGGCTGGTCACGGTGGAGACAACCCTATCGGAAGACTCTAAAGAGGCTCTACGGGTCCCAACGGCGATCGAACGGGTCCTGATGGGGGCCCAACTGATAACCCACCACTGGGACAGAGGAACTTGGTCCTCGGAGGAAGAGGAAGAGGACCAGGTAGGAGTGGGAGATGGAGAAGCCTACATGTGCACGGGAGGAAAATAGCCCTTAGGGAGGGCAGAAGAGGACCAAGAAGGTGAAGAAGATATGGGAGAAGGACTGACCTGGCTAACGGGGGAAAATGGCGGGGAAGATGGCAGGACCCGGACAGGGGAAGCTTAAGGAGAAGAAGATTCAGGGAGCAGTAGGGCATCAGATTTGGAGCATTC
Organism: Calamus simplicifolius; assembly: GCA_900491605.1. Taxonomy (NCBI): domain Eukaryota; kingdom Viridiplantae; phylum Streptophyta; class Magnoliopsida; order Arecales; family Arecaceae; genus Calamus; species Calamus simplicifolius. Next base: position 1,254,699 of record UESW01003881.1, on the reverse strand, counting down.
CCCCTATTATAGCTCCCCTCGAGTCGTCCTATCTAAGCCAGCCTGCCATGCACACGCCTCCTACTGGGAGGGATGCCTCAGCAGTCATTCAACGCCGATAGCGGGATATCGATAACGTCAGCCTAATGATGGCAATAATGGTCGTTGCCTTTTCGAGAAGGATCCCCATACATCCAATAGTGTAGATCGGCATGAGCCGTGGTGCTACAATGTCCCATGCCACTGGCACTAATGAGTCCTCGCGCCTCGCGGACATGTGCCCCTATTGCCATTGGTGGTTAGGCTGGATCAGCTGCCGGTCGAGTTCACACCCCTTTCGATGGGCGGGAAGTGAACCCGCACTACCTCAGGGATGGGGGGCATCTGATGTAGCTGATCAAGCTTTGTTAAAGTTAACGAGATAAGAAACTAACGAGGAGTTTCCCTCGGCCTAGGACCTCTAGGGTCCCAATGGCCTCGGACCTCCAGGGTCCCCTCCGCCTCGGACCTCCAGGGTCCCCTCGGCCTCAAAACTCCAGGGTTCCCCTTCACGTGGCCCACTAGCTCTCCGCAGCCACCACGTGGCCCACTATCTTCCTGCAACTGCCACATAGCGCACTAGTCTTTGGCAACCGCCACGTGGCCCACTAACTCCCAACGATCGCGGATGATGGGATATTACGAATGTGACCAGACCCACTATCGCCTATACGACCACCACTTCCTGAAAGCATGCAAAAAGGGGACTTTAGAATAGGTATAAAAGGATGAGTTAGGCATTTTCTGGGGGACAATTTTTTACTACTGTTTTTCCAAGGCACTAACTTGACCATCAGAGGGTCCTCGCCGGAACCCACCGATCTCTAAGGACTTTCTTGCAGGATTCCTATCGAGGAGGTGAGACCAGGAGCTCCTTTGTCACTCGGCATTTGGAAGACGTGCTTTGGCGATAATAATTGGGTCCAATGAAAAGAAAGAAGGTTGACAGTTTGTAGGCTCACTGGACATTACCGAGTTCAGGACCTTCATCTCTTCTGCTGGGTTGCTAGATTTGGGATTCTCGGATCCCCAATTCACCTGGTGTAATAATCGCTAGGGTTCTGCCTGTGTTTGGGAGAAACTGGACAGAGCTATGACCACAACCCAATGGCTTCAAAAGTATCCTTCTTCTACGGTTACTCACCTGCCAAAGATTGCCTCGAATTATTGTCCTCTTTTGCTATCCATTGAGGTTGACACTCAGTAGCGGAGATCGTTTCATTTTAGACTTCCTACTGCTCGGCTCGGACCCTCATCTCTCAAGTTTGGCGTATACCTATCAGAGGCAGTACTACCTATAGGTTACCTAGGCATCTTGAGCTTGCAAGGCGCATGCTTTCTATATGGAATAGAATGAAGGTTGGGGACCCTGTGAGAAAAATTGGCTAGTGGAAGCTGATATTACCATTCTCCAGACCAAGGAGGATCAGGAAGGCTATCTCTTTGATTCTGACCCAACGGCTCTCCGAGGAAAGCTAGTACTTCATCACTCTCTTCTTCAGTAGCAGATCTTTTAGAGACAGCGGTTGCGGATACAGTGGATCCTTGATTCTGATCCCCTGTCGCCGATCCTCCAGTCACCTGCCCACAACCGAGCACAGCTGCCCAAACAGCGGAGCAATTAGCGACCCTCTCCCAACAAGTCCAAACTCTCACTGCTATGGTCCATGGGCTCCAACAGCAGCAGTATGTGGCCACCCAGCATCAAATCGCTCCTCTCGCCAGTCAGCAGTCAACGAGGGGAGGTTCTCCAAGGCGAGAGGTCGGTCGGTGGGAGGCTGGCCGACGGGAAGCCGATCAGCGGGAGGCCGGTCGGCGGGAGGCCGATCAGCGGGAGGCCGGTCATCGTCCAGCTTCCCTAAGAAAATCCCGCCGCGAGCCCTCCAAGCGGCCGCGGTCTCCTGATCATGGCCCCAGCAAAATCCCTTCGGGGCCACGTCATCAAGACGAGCCAAAGTGGAAGCCTCGACTTCCATCTCCCTCTCTGTCTTCTTCATCTTCTTCTTCCTCCTCCGAGCCATCTCGGAGGGCCCCAACAATCAACCAACAGGCGGAAGAGCACCTGGAGGAGTACAACCGATGGCTGAACGAGCTCGCCAGAAAAATCAACCATCAGCCGAAGGAAGAGTTCGACACCCGCCCTCCTTAAACCTGCCAGATATTGGAGGAGCCTGTCCCCTCCAAGTTTCGGTTCCCCCAGGTGGACCCATACGATGGTACAACAGATCCTCTTGACCATCTCGAGAGTTATAAAGCAATGATGCAGGTTCAAGGCGCTGTAGACGCCCTTCTCTGCAAGGCCTTTCCCGCTACTCTCCGGAAGGCCGCTCGCGCGTGGCACTCGCGCTTGCCCCCTCACAGCATCGACTCCTTCCGAGAGCTAGAGAAGGATTTTCTGGCACATTTCGATGCCTACCGACTAATTCCAAGGGTGGTGAATAGCCTCTTCTCCGTACGTCAGAAGGAGGGAGAGTTGCTGCGGACTTTGTGTCCCGGTTCAAAGCTGCCGCCCTCGAGGTCTACCATCTCGACGACGCGATAGCGATGCTGGCGTTGAAGCGATGACTCCTCCTGTCTCGCTTCACCTTTTCTTTGGATAAGAAGCCCCCGGGCTCTTATTCTGACCTCCTCCTCTGGGCTCAAAAGTATATCCGTGCGGATGAAGTCGACTTCACCCGCCGAGAATCTTCAAGGAGCTCCAGCCACAAGCCTGCTCGCCCTGAACCATGCAAGCCTCCTCGACACCGGCGAGCCGACCCGCCTCGTCGACCCGACAACAGGCACAGAAGCCTCGTTCCCAACGAGAGTAAGCTCACACCTCTCCTTGCCCCTCGATCTCACATTCTGATGGAGATCGAAGGCGAGCCTTGTTGACCCAATTGTTGATTTTGATGATTAACAAAACTATTTAAGTATAACATTTGAAGTTACTAATGATTTTGGTTTAATTTTTTAGTTTATGATATGATTTATTAATCAAAATCATAAGATAAATCAAGTTCTAGTTCGAATCTAATGTCAAGGTAAGATTTCAGACATTAGAGTCGACACATGGAATCGCAGAGTCGATTCCGGAAAACGGCACAGACTTAGAGTCGACTCTCGGATTGTTAGAGCCGACTCCAACAGAAAAGATAGAACGATGGTTTTTCTGGCCATGACTTAGAGTCGACTCCGGAACTGTTAGAGTCGACTCCAGAAGATTTTTGTGTCGACCTCAGAAAAGTCAGAGACGACTCCAGTTCAAGCGATTTGGGATTTTGATTTAGAGCCGACTCTAGAAAAGTTAGAGCCGACTCCAGAATATCAAACGCGACTTCAGAACTGTCAGAACGACTCTAAACTTTACTTTTATCTTTTTAATTCCAACGGCTATTGCTATTTTTGGATCTAATCCTTCTTATATTTGTTTCTAATGGATAGTTTTAAACTATTTATGGATTAAACTGATCTATAAGAAGAGGGTTTGCTGCATCCAAAAATGAGATAGAAAAATAGAGAAAAGGGATAGAAAAAGAAAGACAAAAAGAAAAGAATAGAGACAAATCTTTGAAATCCATCAGAAAAGAAAAGAGGGAAGATTCAAGAGGAAAGATCATACTGATTCTCCAAAAGAAAAGAGAGAGATTTCAAGCCTTCATAGCCTCATTTTGAAGAAATCTCAAGAAAGGAAGTAAGCCCTAGTTTTCTGATCTTCGGAGCTTCAAGAGCATTCTAAAGGAAGATCCATCCAAGAGAAAAGAGAAGAAGCAAGCCATCAAGATCTGCAAATCAGGCTTTGATTCCTATCTCTTTATTTCGTATTTTATCATTGTATATTTGCTCATTGGAGGAGCTTTTGTTTTGTAAAAATGATTATTGTTTGCTGGGTCAATCGGAGGATTAATTCCATTGAGGCTGTTAGCCTTGTGCAAGCAGTTTGCTTGTGGTGTAAGGTTTTGTGCTGGTGAGCCCTGAAAACCAGCTAGGTTCATTGTGCACCCGGGAAAACAACAAGTTCGAGTTGTAAGCTTGCAAAACAACTCTGCTATAATTAGGTTGATTATAGTGTGGACCCAAGAGATACTTGGGAGTGGACGTAGGTGTAGGTACACCGAACCACTATAAAATCTCATGTATTTGCCGTATTGTCTCATTATCTTTAACTCTCTATTTGTGCATATTCTGTTTTAATCTGTGCAAATCTAAGTTTTATTTCCGCTGGGGTTTATTTTTCAAAAGATTTTAAATTTTTGAACCCCCCCTCTTGGGTTGCTATCTGGACCAACAATTGGTATCAGAGCTAGTGCTCATTTGATTTGATCTAATGATCAAGAGTAAAAGATCCACATGGCAACTCAAGCTGGTTCATCTTTTTTCGAAGGCCAATCTACTAATAGACCACCCTTGTTTAATGGTTTAAACTATGGTTATTGGAAGGCTAGAATGAAAATCTTTATTCAAGCACTTGACTATGATCTATGGAGCATTATAGTCAATGGACCACACACACCCACTGCTAGAATTAATGGCATGGAGATTCTTAAACCGAAAATGGAATGGGATGAACATGATAAAAAATTGGCACAACTTAATGCCAAAGCAATGAATGTTTTATACTGCTCATTAGATGCAAATGAATTCAATCGTATATCTATTTGCATTTCTGCTAAAGAAATTTGGGATAAACTTGAGGTTACCCATGAGGGAACAAATCAAGTCAAGGAATCCAAGATTAACATGCTAGTTCATAAGTATGAATTGTTTAAGATGGATGCATGTGAATCTATTACTGATATGTTTACAAGATTTACTGATATAGTTAATGGTTTAAAAAGCCTTGGTAAATCTTATGATAATTCTGATCTTGTGAGGAAGGTTTTACGTTCTTTGCCTAGACTTGGGAAGCTAAAGTGATTGCAATACAAGAGGCAAAAGATCTAAGTACCCTACCCTTGGAAGAATTATTGGGATCCTTGATGACTTATGAGCTTCAAATTAAGCAACATGTTGATGATGATGAGTCAAAGAAGAAGAGGACTATGGCTCTTAAGATTTCTGAATATATGGAAGAGCCTCATGAATTTAAAGATGAAAGTGATGATGAGGACATGGCACTCATCACAAGGAAATTTAAAAAATTCATGAAGAAGAAGAAGTTTGAAAAGAAAAAGCCCTTTGCAAGAAAATATGAGGACAAGGGTAAAGAAAAAGAAGTTATTTGTTTTGAATGTAAAAAATCGGATCATTTTAAATCTGAATGCCCACAACTAAAGAAAGTCACCAAAATTCAAAAAGAAGGCAATGATGGCCACATGGAGTGATTCAGAAAGCTCAAGTTCCGAAGAGGAAGAAAAGAGTGAGATGTCCAATCTATGCTTCATGGCGGACAATGATGAGGTAAATCCAAGTTTTCTAGATGATTTTACTTTCGATGAATTGCATAGTACTTTTTATGAATTAATGGATGATTTTGCAAACTTAAGTTCAAAGAACAAAGATCTGAAAAATCAAATGCAAAAACTATCCTTAGAAAATGAAAAGCATGTTGTAGAAAAGGAAGTTTTGATAAAAGAAAATGAAAATTTGAAAAATGAAATTGATAGGCTTAAACCTATTGTTGACAAATTTACTTTAAGCTCTATCAAACTTAATATGATTTTGGACAATCAAAAAGATGTCTTTGATAAAGCTGGATTAGGATATAATCCACTTAAGAAGCAAAAATCTTTGAAGAATATTTTTATACATGCTGAAAAAGCATCAAATATTACTTGTTTTAAATATGGAAATAAAGGACATAAATCTTATATGTGTAAATCTCCACATAATAAAAGAAAGATGATTTGGGTTCCCAAAGAAACAGTATTTAATGCATCTAACCATGAAGGACCCAAGAAGGCTTGGGTACCTAAAATTAAGACTTGAATGTTTTGCAGGAGTGTCTTGCAGCCATCAGACTAAAAAGAAAATGGTACCTGGATAGTGGTTGCTCAAGACACATGACGGGTGACAAAGATCAATTCACTACCCTTGAATCAAAAAGAGGTGGAGTAGTTACTTTTGGTGATAATGGTCAAGGCCATATCATGGGTATTGGTAAGATTCAAATTACTCCATCTACTCATATTGATAATGTTTTATATGTCGATGGACTTAAACATAATTTGATAAGTATTAGCCAACTGTGTGATAAAGGTTTCAAAGTTTCATTTGAAGCTTCTATTTGCATTGTTACTAATCCCATTGATAATAGCATTATTCTTGTTGGTAAACATTATGGCAATGTGTACTTAATTAATTTAAGTAATTTATCTCTAAGTAATCATTGCTTAGTTGCTAATAATGCTAAGATGAATGAGATTGGTTGGCTATGGCACCATAGATTAGGTCATGCAAGCACACACCTAATTTCTAAACTATTGAAAATGTATCTAGTTAAAGGTATTCTTAGCTTAAATTTTGAAAATAATCGAATATGTGATACATGTCAGTTTGGAAAATAAACAAGAACTTCTTTCAAATCTAAGAATGTTATTTCAACTACTAGGCCACTAGAGCTACTACACATGGACCTTTTTGGACCTACTAGAACTATAAGTCTAGGAGGAAAGAAATATGGTCTAGTGATAGTAGATGATTACTCTAGATTCACTTGGGTAATATTTTTGGCTCACAAAGATGAGACTTTCTCAATATTCCTGAAATTCGTTAAGAAAGTCACAAATAAGAAAAACACTACCATAGTGTCTATTAGAAGTGATCATGGAACTGAATTTGAAAATCACTTATTTGAATAATTCTGTTTTGAAAAAGGCATACATTATAACTTTTCAGCACCTAGAACACCTCAACAAAATGGAGTTGTAGAAAGAAAGAATAGGACTTTAGAAGACATGGCCCGTACCATGCTATGTGAAAACCAACTTCCAAAATATTTTTGGGCGGAAGCTATAAACACAGCATGTTACATCCTAAATAGAGCCCTGATTAGACCTATCCTTAAGAAGACTCCCTATGAACTATGGCATAATAGGAAACCAAATTTAGGTTACTTTCATGCATTTGGTTGTAAATGCTTTATTCATAACAATGGAAAGGATAATCTTGGGAAGTTTGATGCAAAGTCTGATGAAGGTATTTTCCTAGGATATTCTACATCTAGCAAGGCATATAGAGTATTTAATAAGAGAAGCTTAGTTGTAGAAGAATCCATTCATATAGTGTTTGATGAGTCTTTAGCATCAAGTTCAGATAAAATTGATGATGAGGAAGATACATCTTTGATTGAAAGAGGTATTAAAAAATTAAATGTATCTTCAGATCAAGAACCTGAAGCTAAGGATGATGACTCACCTAAGGATGATGGTGTTGATACTGCTCATAATGATAAAGATCTACCTAGAGATTGGAAATATGCTTATGGTCATCCTAAGGACCTAATCATAGGTGATCCATCTCAAGGTGTAAGGACTAGATCATCAATAAGAAATATCAATAATCATCTTGCATTTGTATCTCATATAGAACCTAAAACTATAGAGGAAGCTGAGAAAGATAGTTATTGGATGTTAGCAATGCAGGAAGAGCTAAACCAATTCACTAGGAACCAAGTTTGGACCCTAGTAGACAGACCTAAAAACCACCCTATAATAGGATCTAAATGGATTTTTAGAAATAAATTGGATAAAAATGGATTGGTAATTAGAAATAAGGCTAGATTAGTTGCAAAAGGATATAATCAGGAAGAAGGTATAGATTTTGATGAAACCTTTGCACCTGTTGCTAGATTAGAAGTCATTAGGCTACTACTTGCATTTGCATGTCATATGAATTTTAACTTATTTCAAATGGATGTTAAAAGTGCATTTTTAAATGGTTTTATAAATGAGGAAGTTTATGTTGAACAACCTCCTGGTTTTGAAGATCATGAATATCCAAATCACGTTTTCAAATTGCACAAAGCACTTTATGGTTTAAAGCAATCACCTATAGCTTGGTATGATAGATTAAGTAAATTTTTAATTAAAAATGATTTTCTAGAGGAAATGTTGATAAAACCTTGTTTTTAAAAAGAAAAGAAAAGCATTTATTAATTGTTCAAATTTACATTAATGACATTATATTTGGTGCTACTAACAATCTCCTTTGCCAAGAATTTGCTAAGTTAATGCAGGAAGAATTCAAGATGAGCATGATGGGAGAACTCCACTTCTTCCTTGGACTTCAAATCAAACAAGAGAAAGCGGGGATTTTCATCAACCAAACAAAGTACACAAGGGAAATACTCAAGAAATTTGCTATGGAATCTGCTAAACCTCTTGGTACACCAATGAGTCCCTCATGCAAGCTGGACAAAGATGAAGAAGGTAAGAAAGTATATCAGAAGCATTACAGAGGTATGATCGGATCACTTCTTTACCTAACTGCAAGTAGGCTAGATATTATGTTTTTTGTTTGTCTATGTGCAAGATATCAATCTAATCCTAAAGAATCGCATTTGTTTGCTGTTAAAAGAATATTTAGATACTTAAATTGAACTAAAAATGTAGGATTATGGTATTCTAGAGACTCAACCTTAAAATTGATTGCTTATTCTGATTCTGATTATGTTGGTTGTAAATTAGATAGAAAGAGTACAAGTGGGGCATGCCAACTTTTAGGAAGTAACTTAATCTCTTGGTTTAGCAAGAAGCAAAATTTTGTTGCATTATCCACTGCTGAGGCAGAGTATATTGCAGCTAAAAGTTGCTGTGCTCAAATCCTTTGGATTAAGTGACAACTTGAAGATTATGGTATCACACTTGATAAAATTCCTATTAAATGTGATAATACTAGTGCCATTAATCTAACTAAGAATCCAATTCAACATTCAAGAACTAAACACATAGAAATTAGACATCACTTTATTAGAGAACATGTTTCCAACAATGATGTTTGTCTTGAGTATGTTAATACTAATGATCAATTAGCTGATATTTTTACTAAACCTTTGAGTGATGAACGATTTTGTTATCTTAGAGGAGAATTAGGAGTTTGTGACCCTTTAGAATGATTTTCTGAAACTTTTAAGGACAATAACTATCTAGACTTCATTAATTTCTTGAAAATCCTCTATGTCCAATAAGGAAATTTATCTAGAAATTTGATTCATTGTTTCCCCAATTGATTAAGGAACACTTATCTAGAGTTTGATGATTAATTTGATTAGTTTCAGATCCTTGAAATTCTAATTTTTCATTGAAACTATTATGGAGTCGACACCTGCAGTTTGTGGAGTCGACACCTTAATATTTTGATGTTCTGTTTGGGCAATTAGAGCCGACTCTGGCTTCTGCAGAGCCGACTCTAATTCGGGCGCTGACAGATTTTCCAGTCCGGAGCCGACACCTTGCTTTGCGGGAATCGACTCTAAGAGGAACTAGGTCAAAATAAAAAGGCGGAGTCGACACCCAAACGATCCTATCATCTCCTAACCCTTTCTAAAACCATTCCAAATCGATTTCAACCCCTCCAAACCCCTCAAATCTCTCAATAACTCATTCCAATCGAATCCCATGGCTCCTAAAAGGAGTGCGATTGTTGGAGGTTCGGCGTTCCCATGAGAAAAAGGACGATTCGTAGGCAACCCTCACCATCTTCATCATCTACCACCCAAGATGCTTCTCCACCTTCACATCTTCTCCATGGGTAGATCAATTAGCGAGTAAGGCCATTACAACTAGAAGAAAAGTAGATTTCGATTTATTTGCTTTGGAGGGCTTCGCTATTGGTCGATTATTGAAGGAAATGGGATGGGAGAAAGTTTGCTCTTTATATGTTCCTACATACCCTGCCCTTGTGAGAGAATTTTACAATGATTTATGTAGAGGAGAGGGAGGCTTAGTGAGTTTTGTAAGAGGAACCAAAGTGATAATCACAGCCGAGATTCTTGAAAATTTATTGGAGATGCCTACTATTGGACTTGTTGAGTATCAACATGAAGATAGAGGAGGTGCCCTATCTAGGATGTTAGGGAGAGAAGTATATGAGTTTGAAGAAATCATGGCTAATCAACTAAATTTGGAATTCATGTTACTTCACAATATTTGTGGAAGAATATTGTTTCCTAAAATTGGAAGGTTTGAATATGTTTCGGAACGAGATATTTTATTGATGGACTGTATCATTACTAGAAAGCCTGTTAATTTAGCTGGAATGATGATTGGTTACATGGCAGAAGCAGCAACTAAGAAGAGATCAACACTACCATACGGTATGGTTCTGACATTAGTCTTTAGAAGCCAAGGTGTGCTAATAATGGACAATGAGCCACTAAGGAAGTTAAGGTACACTGATTACTACAGTGTCTCTACAATTCACCGCATGGGCTTCAGAAAAGAGAATGATATTTGGATAAAAAGAGGACAAGAGAGCAGAGCTGAGGAAGTTAGAGTTGAGGAGGCCAGAGTAGAGGACATTCCTGGACCATCTACTGCTGGATCTTCAGAGGCTGGACCGAGCACTCATCCTTCACCTCCACATCAGTTAGCCTTGGTATTTGGAAGATTTTCAGAGGAGCAGCTTGATCAGCTCAGAGCCCTACTAACTGAGCATGATTCGGATATGAGAAGTGAAATGAAATTGATATCTGCTAAGCTTGACATGATAGTTTCTACTTTGGATAAATCAGTGAATGCCATGTCATCTGAGCTTCAAAAGATTTTTGATAGACTAGAAGGGATAGCAGATGGATCAAGAGTCTATTTAGATGCTACTGGTCAGTTGAAGAAAGATCTTGATATTGCTGTCGCTCAAGTTGAAGCTTGTCTTGAAAAATTTAAGAAAGACCAAAAAGATGAAATTATGGAAATGATTGGACATTTGAAGAAAATTGTTTACAAGCATGTTTGATTTTGATACCCTGTCTTATCCTAGTTTGTATTCTAGGATTTCTAGCTTTCTTTACTTTGATAGCATGTATCTAGGAATTTTGGTTTACTATGAATATACTTGAATATGTTACTTTACTGTGGATGTACTTGAATATGTTACTTTTCTAAGAATGTACTTGAATTGACACATGTAATCAATCTTGCATTGAAATACAATTATCCTTTTATTGCAAATTTGTCTATGAGAACAAATTATCATCTCTATGATTGATCGAACCAACTACCCCGCTCTGATAACCTTCTTTATTGTTTTTAAATTCACCTTATTGCTGATAATAAAAAAGGGGGAGAGAAAATTGTATATACATAAAAGAAATAAGAATGGAAGAATATAAGATTAAAGGAATATAAGATTTCAATCAATTGGCATATCTAATAAGGGGGAGAGAAAATATCTAAAAAGGGGGAGAGAAATTTTGAGATTCATAAATTCCAATCAATTTGTATCAATTGATCTCATTTTATTTACATAGAGGGAGTTATTCAATGCAGGGGAGCTTAATAATTTCCTACGTAAAGTTAAATTATCTTGATTGATGTTTATAATAGGACTTAAGTATCTTTTTTGATTCATTTTGAAAATTGGCATCAAATTCTCTGTTAGGAAGTTTTAAAGCTTCAACAATATCTATAATTCTTAATTCAAATGAATTTTTAATGCATATACTCAAAGTTTTTATCATCATCAAAAAGGGGAAGATTGTTGACCCAATTGTTGATTTTGATGATTAACAAAACTATTTGAGTATAACATTTGAAGTTACTAATGATTTTGGTTTAATTTTTCAGTTTATGATATGATTTATTAATCAAAATCATAAGATAAATCAAGTTCTAGTTCGAATCTAATGTCAAGGTAAGATTTCAGACATTAGAGTCGACATATGGAATCGCAGAGTAGACTCCGAAAAACGGCACAAACTTAGAGTCGACTCCCGGACTGTTAGAGCCGACTCCAACAGAAAAGACAGAACGATGATTTTTCTGGCCACGACTTAGAGTCGACTCCGGGACTGTTAGAGTCAACTCCAGAAGATTTTTGTGTCGACCCCAGAAAAGTTAGAGACGACTCCAGTTCAAGAGATTTGGGGATTTTCGATTTAGAGCCGACTCCAGAAAAGTTAGAGCCAACTTCAGAATGTCAGAGACGACTTCAGAACTGTCAGAATGACTCTAAACTTTACTTTTATCTTTTTAATTCCAATGGCTATTGCTATTTTTGGATCTAATCCTTCTTACACTTGTTTCTAACGGATAGTTTTAAACTATTTATGGATTAAACTGATCTATAAGAAGAGGGTTTGCTGCATCCAAAAATGAGATAGAAAAATAGAGAAAAGGGATAGAAAAAGAGAGACAAAAAGAAAATAATAGAGACAAATCTTTAAAATCCATCAGAAAAGAAAAGAGGGAAGATTCAAGAGGAAAGATCATACTGATTCCCCAAAAGAAAAGAGAGAGATTCCAAGCCTTCATAGCCTCATTTTGAAGAAATCTCAAGAAAGGAAGCAAGCCCTAGTTTTCTGATCTTTGGAGCTTCAAGAGCATTCTAAAGGAAGATCCATCCAAGAGAAAAGAGAAGAAGCAAGCCACCAAGATATGCAAATTAGGCTTTGATTCCTATCTCTTTATTTCGTATTTTATCATTGTATATTTGCTCATTGGAGGAGCTTTTGTTTTGTAAAAATGATTATTATTTGCTGGGTCAATCGAGGATTGATTCCATTGAGGCTGTTAGCCTTGTGCAAGCAATTTGCTTGTGGTGTAAGGTTTTGTGCTGGTGAGCCTTGAAAACCAGCTGGGTTCATTGTGCACCCGAGAAAACAATAAGTTCGAGTTGTAAGCTTGCAAAACAACTCTGCTGTAATCAGGTTGATTATAGTGTGGACCCAAGAGATACTTGGGAGTCGACATAGGTGTAGGTACACCGAACCACTATAAAATCTCATGTGTTTGCCGTGATTGTCTCATTATCTTTAACTCTCTATTTGTGCATATTATGTTTTAATCTGTGCGAATCTAAGTTTTATTTCTGCTGGGGTTTATTTTTCAAAAGAGTTTAAATTTTTGAAAAAACCCAATTCATCCCCCCCCCCCCTCTTGGGTTGCTATCTGGACCAACAAGCCTTACCTCCAGCGCCCTCCTCCCATGAAGAAAGGTCCTTTCTGCGACAAAAGCCGCTACTACCGATTCAACCGGGACTATGGCCATGACACTGATAGCTGCTACAGCTTGAAGCAGGCCATCGAGGAGCTCATTCAGTGGGGCTACCTCAGCAAATATGTGCAGAAGGCGCAGCAGTCGCTGCCGATCCTCATGGGGCCTCCGCCTGTTTAGGCCCCGGTCGACAACGCCCCCACGCAGCGGACGGTCGGAATGGTGTCCTGGGGATCAACCTCCGCACCTAAGCGGCTGAGGGCGAAGGAGGCACCGAGTAATGTAATTCCTGGGGGGGATCTACTGTCATAGATAATGTAAACAATGAAGGCATCGTCATCTCTATGACGATCGCCAAGCATCTTGTAAAGAGGATATTAGTTGATAGTGGCAGCTCAGCTGACATCCTTACCTACGAGGCTTTCGTTTGAATAGGATTATCTTTGGACTCCCTTCAGCATGTGGCGACCCCTTTGGTCGATTTTACTGGGGACTCCATGAGGGTTGAAGGCGAAATACCTTTGCCTGTGACGGCCGGAACGCCACCATGCCAAAGCATAGTAATAATGAAATTCCTTGTTATGAGGGTTCCCTTGGTGTATAACACCATTCTGGGGCATCTAGGTTTGAACCTTTTAAACACAGTTATTTCCACCCGGCGTCTGTTAGTGCAATTCCCCATGGGCGGAGGAGTCGAGGAGATGCGCGGTGAGGTCAGCCCAGTCCTGCCCTGTTATCACGCGGCATCAAGTCCTCTGGAAGCTGAACCAACCTTTGAAGCATCCGACCCTAGAGACTCTAACAAGGGAGGAGAGCCAGCTGAACATCTTTTGACCTTCCCTCTTGGAGATGACCCAGCAAGAACCGTCCGTGTTGGTGGACTCCTCCCTCCAGAGGACCGGGAGCATCTCTTAGCCTTTTTGCGGGCTAATTCAGACATCTTCGCCTGGTCAGTATCTGATATGCCCGGCATCCCTCTGGAAGTGATCACCCACAAGCTCATCATTGACCCGCGACACCGTCCAATTCGCCAGAAGAAGAGAAGCTTTGCTCCTGATCGACAAAAGGCTATTGACGAGGAAGTCAACAAGCTACTCAGTGTCGGCCACATCTGGGAGGCACACTACCCCAGTTGGTTGGCCAATGTGGTCATGGTGCGTAAGGCAAATGGGAGCTGGAGGATTTGCATAGACTTCACCAACCTCAACAAGGCGTGTCCAAAAGACAGCTTTCCCTGCCAAGGATTGATCAGCTGGTAGATTCCACCTCCGGGCATGAACTCCTCAGCTTCATGGATGCCTTCTTAGGATACAATCAGATAAGGATGGACCCCAGTGACGAAGAGCACACCTCCTTCATGACGGAAAAGGGCATTTATTACTACAAAGTGATGCCTTTTGGCCTCAAGAACACGGGGGCAACTTACCAAAGGTTGATGAACATAGTGTTCCAGGACCAGCTAGGCCGGAACATGGAAGTCTACGTAGATGATATGCTGACAAAGAGCACCCGCGCTTCTGATCACGTCTCCGATTTAGAGGAGACCTTCAACAACCTCTTGTTTTCAAGTTAAGCTAAACCCCAAGAAATGTGCTTTTGGGGTCACGGCAGGCAAGTTCCTAGGCTTCATGGTGACCCAGCGGGGATCGAGGTGAACCCAGAGAAGATCAGTGCCATACTTGACATGAGGCCACCGTCCAGCAAGAAGGAAGTGCAGCGACTAACTGGGAGGATAGCGGCTCTAAGTCGTTTCCTCTCCAAATCAGCCGAGAGATGCTTGTCCTTCTTCAAGGCCTTGCGAAAGATGAATAGCTTCGAATGGACTGACGATTGCCAGAGGGCCTTCGACGGATTGAAGGCGTTTCTGTCCTCCCCTCCGCTCCTATCCAAGCCAAGAGACGGAGAAAGTCTTTTTCTCTACTTAGCTGCTTCTTCGGAAGCCGTTAGTTCAGTTTTGATGCATCTTGACACTGATGGAATCCAAAGGCCTGTCTACTATGTGAGTAAGGTCCTCCATGATGCAGAAGTCAGATACTCCAAGGCGGAAAAGGTCATCTTCGCCCTGATAGTCTCCGCTCGGCGTCTCTGCCCGTATTTTCAAGCCCATCCTATTGTAGTGCTCACGGATCAACCCTTGCAAGCCATCCTAGCTCGTCCAGATACCTTAGGCCGACTCGCCAAGTGGGCCATCAAGATGGGAGAATTTGACCTCTCTTTCCAGGCTCGACCGACTCTGAAGTCTCAAGTTCTGGCCGACTTCCTAGTTGAATGCACCTGGGCAGAGGAGATGGCTGAAGAGGTTGCCAAGGAATAGTGCGAGCCTGAGCCAAGCAAAGATGGGGAAACTTGGATCCTTCATGTGGACGGCACATCGAACTCTCAAGGAAGCGACGCCGATCTCATTCTCACCGGACCAGGCGGAGAGAGAATAGAATGCGCCCTGCGGTTTCTATTCAAAGCCACCAACAATCAAGCTGAGTACGAGGCCCTGCTGGCCGGGCTAAGGCTAGCCTAGGAGTTCGGAATAGAGCGTCTCAGAGCTTTCACTGACTCGCAACTTGTCTCTGGGCAAATCAATGGGGAGTACGAGGCGCGTAACCCCGCTATGACTCAATACTTGGGCAAGGTTCGGCTCCTAACCTCCTCGCTGGCTTACTTCAATATCAGTTATATTCTGTGAAGTAAAAATGCCAAGGCTGACATCCTCTCTCATCTGGCCACCTCTGCCGGTGGTATGGCAAGGGATGCTTACATTGAATATTTGGAAAGACCCAGTATAGAGGATAGCAAGGAAATCCTCCCGCTCACCCAGGAGCCCACATGGATGGATGCCTACATTCGATATCTTACTGACGGTACACTCCCTGATGACCGCAACGAAGCCAGGTTGCTCAAGTGGAAAGCCTCCAAATTCATTCTCCTCGATGGGCGTCTATACATAAGGTCATTCTCCTATCCCCTGCTCAAGTGCGTGGGACCCGCCGACGCCGATTACATCCTCAGAGAAATCCACGAGGGCATCTGTGGAAATCATCTGGGGGCAGATCCTTAGCCCAAAAGGCCCTCCGTCAGGGATACTTTTGGCCCACTATGAGGGAGGATGCGGCTAAATTAGTTCAGAAATGCGATGATTGCCAGCGCCATGCACACATCCAACATCAACCATCTACCCCGATGAACATGCTCTCGGCTCCATGGCCCTTCGCTCAGTGGGGAATGGACATTCTCGGGCCATTCCCCTCAGCTTCTGGGCAATGGAAGTTCTTGCTAGTCGCCATTGATTACTTCACCAAATGAGTCGAGGTCGAAGCGTTAGCCAAGATCACTGAGGGCAAAGTCAAAGCTTTCTTTTGGAAGTCAATCATATGCTGCTTTGGCCTGCCTCACACCCTTGTCACGGACAACGGCCGCCAATTCAACAACAAAGCATTCAAAGTCTTCTGTGACGAGCTAGGCATTCATCACCAATTCACCTCCATTGGCCACCCCCAAACCAACGGGGAGGCTAAGGTTATGAACCGCACCATCCTTAGAGACTCAGAACCAGGTTGGATGGGTCCAAAGGTTGTTGGGTGGAGGAGCTCCCCAGCATTATATGGGCCTATCACACGACCCCCAGAGCCCCAACGGGCGAGACTCCATTCAGTCTCGCCTTCATATCCGAGGCTGTCATTTCTATCGAGATCGGACTACCCAGTCCATGCGTGGAGTCCTTCAGTGAAGAAAGCAACTCCATGCAGATTCGGGCTAATTTGGACTTCATCGACGAGGCGCATGATCGGGCGAGGCTACGCATGGCGACTTTCGTCAGCGAGCGGCCAGGTACTACAATGCTCAAGTTCGCCTTAAGGTTTTCCGCCGTGGAGATTTGGTTTTGAGAAAAGCTAAAGTTTCAAAGCCTACTGAGGGAGGCAAGCTATCCCCCAACTGGGAGGGCCCTTATCGCGTCGCCGAGGCACTCCACCGGTGGGCATACAAATTAGAGCAGCTCGATGGATAACCCATTCCACGCACCTGGAATGCCGATAACCTTCGCCAATATTACCAATAATGTATTCCCCCAGGGCATAAGCAATAAAGGGGGGTCCCTTCTGACGTAACAGCCTACTCTCCCTTGCATCCAAGGACCAAATCTCTCAAAAGGAGCTCGCCAGCATCACGGCTAATGGGACACCACTCGGCCCCGACACGGCGGTGCCCTCGAATCGGTTAAGACCCTAGCAGCTCCGTACCCGATCAAGTCGCCCTTCAGGCGGCACACAAACCCCTGAAGTGGTTCAAAAGGAACTCACCGGCATCGCGGCTAATAGGACACCACTCGACCCCGACACGGTGGTGCCCCCGAGTCAGTTAAGACCCTAGCAGCTCCGTACCCGATCGAGTCGCCCTTCAGGCGGCACACAAACCCCTGAAGTGGTTCAAAAGGAGCTCGCCGGCATCGCGGCTAACGGGACACCACTCGACCCCGGCACGACGGTGCCCCCGAGTCGGTTAAGACCCTAGCAGCTCCGTACCCGGTCGAGTCACCCTTCAGGCGCACACAAACCCCTGAAGTGGTTCAAAAGGAGCTCGCCGGCATCGCGGCTAATGGGACACCACTCGGTCCCGGCACGGCGGTGCTCCCGAGTCGGTTAAGACCCTAGCAGCTCTGTACCCGATCAAGTCGCCCTTCAGGCGGCACACAAACCCTTGAAGTGGTTCAAAAGGAGCTCACCGGCATCGTGGCTAATGGGACACCACTCGGCCCCGGCACGGCGATGCCCCCGAGTCGGTTAAGACCCTAGCAGCTTCGTACCCGGTCGAGTCGCCCTTCAGGCAGCACACAAACCCCTGAAGTAGTTCTAAAGGAGCTCGCCGGCATCGCGGCTAACGGGACACCACTCGGCCCCGGCACGGCGGTGCCCCCGAGTCGGTTAAGACCCTAGCAGCTCCGTACCCGGTTGAGTCACCCTTCAGGCGGCACACAAACCCCTGAAGTGGTTCAAAAGGAGCTCACCGGCATTGCGGCTAACGGGACACCACTCGGCCCCGGCACGGTGATGCCCCCGAGTCGGTTAAGACCCTAGCAGCTCTGTACCCGGTCGAGTCGCCCTTCAGGTGGCACATAAATCTCTGAAGTGGTTCAAAAGGAGCTCGCCAGCATTGCGGCTAACGGGACACCACTCGGCCCCGGCACGACGGTGCCCCGAGTCGGTTAAGACCCTAGCAGCTTCGTACCCGTCGAGTCGCCCTTCAGGCGGCACACAAACCCCTGAAGTGGTTCAAAAGGAGCTCGCCGGCATCGCGGCTAATGGGACACCACTCGGCCCAGGCATGGCGGTGCCCCCGAGTCGGTTAAGACCCTAGCAACTCCGTACCCAGCCGAGCTACCCCTCAGGCAACACGCAAACCCCTCACGATGGCAGAATCAACCTCAACTATTTCTGGTCGATCCAGACGCCTCCAAAGTTAGGCTTGGCATCAAGCCATCCGGAGATCTTCCCAAGCCTTTGGGGACTCATGCATAAGCAAGCCATCTTGCGAACAACCTGCGACAGCACGAAACATCTTAAGTGACTGTTCATATGGTCGGCCTACATCCTAGAGATGCGTTCGAATATTGGCTAAGTTCGAAATCATGAAACATCTTAGAAGACACTATATTCGGCTTCAACGTCGCCAGCATATACGGTTTGGCCACGAGGAGTAAGGCACAGTAAGGCGTTTTTCTCAGAAGAAGGAAGACGGGATGGATCGAAACACAAAGAAGTTAAAGTCTTTTTCATTGACCATTGAAGAAGAGTACAAAATCGGGCCCGAGGCGATTACATACAATAAAGTAAAAGAAAAATAACTCAAGGCCAGCCGGGGCCGGGCTGCCCTTCGTCCCTTTTCTCCACAGGCTCCTCGTTAGAATCCCCGGACCGGATATCTTTGAGTTCAGCTATGTCAATCTTGAGGGCCGCGGATACTCTGGCCTTGCACATCTCGAAGCCCTGAATATAGGCATCGAGGCTAGCCTCGATGACTTCGTGCTTGAACTCCGGCGAGGCCTTATAATTGGAGACGGCCTGCCTCGCCTCGGCTTCGGCCCGCTACGCCCTGGCCTCGGCCTCCCAGGCCTTGCTCTCAGCCTCTGCGGTGCGGGCACTGGCCTCGTCAGCGCAGGCCACCGCCCCGGCCTTCTCCAGGCCCGCCTTCGTCGCCACCTTCTCCGCAGCGGCCGCTCTCTCCGTAGCCTCCGCCACCGCCTTCTTCGGGGGCCGCTCTCTCCGCCGCGATCCGAGTCTCCTCCTCAGCGCATTGGAGCCGCTGAGTCAACTCTTCGTTCTGCGCTGCGCCGGCCCTCAATCTTTCTGAGGCTAGCTCCATCTTGGCCTCGGCCGTGGAGGCCCGGCCGCTCTCGGCTTCGACCCGGCTCTCCATCTCCCTCATTCGACCGGCCCAGCTCTCCTCGCGGGCCGAGGTTTCCTTGTGCAGGCGAGCAAGGCTTTCAGCCTGCGCCATGCTCTCCTTCTTATACCTGTCGGCCCGTGCTAGGGCCTTGGTGATTGTGGTGGAAGAGTGGGCCAGCGCCTCGCGAAGGCCCAACGCTCCAGTGACCAACTGTAGCAAAAGAAGCATGTCAACTACAAGAAGAAGAAGAAATATAGGAAAGTAACAAGTGCTCAAAATTTACCTGGACAACAGAAACCATTACCATGTCCAGGAGCACGGAGTGACTCGTCCCCCGCATCTCCTCTTCGAGCTCGGCGGTTTGGACCCCTGACAGGAGGCGGTAGGCCTGTGCGGCATCCGCCACTGAACTGACCGGGGGGACTAGCCTCGTCTTTCCCACCTGCGGGCCTTTGGCCTGGGGGCAGGCCGGGCACCGAGCCGATTGGCGGGATGAGCTCCCCGACTCATCCCTTTGCTTCTCGATTGCCTCCGTCCGCTCTGGGCCTCCCTGGCGACCCGCTCCTCCTCACTGACGGTTGGGGGAGCACTTTCCCTTTCTGACTCGGCAGCGACCGGAGGGCCAATAGCAACAGTGACCCGCCCTGCCTTGTGCACATCAGCAACGGCTGGAGCTTCCTCCTCTCCATCCAAAACCACCACCATCGCCTCAGTGGTGGCCGGGATCTCCCCTTCTTCGGTCTCGGCCCTCGCAGGCTTCTGGGCCGCCCTTACAATCGACTTCTTTTCGGCCGGCTCCCCCGCTGGTGTCGGGGCTGTGGGGGCTGCGGCCGGCCTTGCCGGCTCCCTTTCTTGAGGTTTCTTCGCCGGCCGGGACGACTCTCTAGTCGCCCGCCTTTTTTGCCTCAGGACGGCCTCAAAATCGCTGGCGGAAACCCTCATTGCTGCACAAAAGAGTAACGAGCATTAGTAGTGGTGTACAATAAATCGAAGGATGGACAGAAGAATTCAGGCACCAAGCTCACCGGTCGACGGGGCAAACTCGGCTTCTACTAGGTTCTCCTCGGACAGGAGTTTCTTGTAATTGGGGATTTGATAGTTGGACAGTCGGGCGAATAACTCCATATCCCTATCCCCTACGGTGGAATCTTCGTTGGAGCTGGTCTCGGGCTCCCTCCAGTCGGCCCTAATCCCTTCGACGTGGGCAAAGAGAAATCTAGGTTTCCACCCCCTAATTTTGGATAGGAGACCCAATGGGAAGGCTCTACCCGGCCTGGCAGTAAATGCCCACCAGGCACCCTCACCTTGGCGGCGGAGCTTATAGAAATCTCGAACAGGGATAGCCCTGGATGGGCCCCCTCGAAGTGGCA
This sequence comes from Calamus simplicifolius, assembly GCA_900491605.1. NCBI lineage: Eukaryota > Viridiplantae > Streptophyta > Magnoliopsida > Arecales > Arecaceae > Calamus > Calamus simplicifolius. The sequence goes on along the minus strand of UESW01003881.1, from coordinate 1,233,865 downwards.
TAGGATTACAAAGGCGCAAATGATCCGAATCGAGTTCGGAGTCAACTGTGCCGGCACTAACCTATACCTATCTAAGAGGTTAAGGAAAAAAGGATGGAAAGGAAGGCGCAGCCCGCACCGGAAGAACTCCTCGTACAGAGCGACCCGGCCCAGATGGTCAGAGGTCACCCTGTCCTCGGGCCCTGGCGCGGACAGGTCAATAAAGTCAGGGACATTGTATTTAGCCCTAAGGGTCTCTATATCCTTAGGGGTCATGGTGGAAGCCACCCAAGCTGGACCCACTGGATCGAAACTCACCACCAGAGGAAGCGCTGGACGGCGAGAGGACAAGGGAACAATCCTAATAGGAGGACCGGAGGTGATCGGGGGTCCTGTTGCCGCCGATTCACCAAGGATGACTACACCACCCACCGACTAAGGCATTCGACTTCTAACTACGGGGGCCTGGTCCTCACTGCTAGACTGGGAAGACTTCTCTATGGGTCTCTTGCCCTCCCTAATGGCACGGCGGTCATAGGTAAAAAAAGGGGATGAAACTAACCTGGGAGTTGGAAAGACTCAGGTCGTAGAAGAACTCAAAGAAGAAGAAAGTAGAAGAAGAAAGCAATGGCATCATAAAGGTTTCTACAGGTCCTTGGGAGGTTTTTATAGCCCCCCGTCTCCAGCTAACACCGCCCTATATCCCGCCATCTAGCGCGCACCCATTGCGCCACAGACTGCCGGCCGAAAATCTCGCCTGCGCCCGAGGCATGTCGCCTCGATCCATTCCAGAAGACGCGATCCCCAGCCAATCGCGGGCCATAGAAAACGGAGCAGTAATGATGCCCTCGCCTTTTTCCCATCACCCAATGGGCTCCTTCTCCAGAGCGTCCGACGCTAATGTCATCACCACCTAATGCATGATTACGGGAGATCTTCGAAGCGACACTGCCTCAAAACAAAACGCCAGCACATCAGCCCATTTAAAGCGCACTAAAGGAGCAATCATTCTTTTGAATTTTTGCACCCCTTTCGCCCAAAGGATTGCAGACGTGTGGCCCTTAGCGCTCAGGGGCGGGGGGAGGGGGCATCTGATGTGGCTAATGTAGCCCCAAGGGTAATTTCGGCAAAATCAAAACATGGGGGTGCCTCGGCGTCCCCAAACCCGCCGAGTCGGCCCCGACCCTTCCCGATCGGCCCTTCTCGGCCCTGGCGCCTCCAGGCCCGCCGAGTCAGCCCCGACCCTTCCCGGTCGGCCCTTCTCGGTCCCGGCACCTCCAGGCCCGCCGAGTCAGCCCCGACCCTTCCCGGTCGGCCCTTCTCAGCCCCGGCATCTCCAGGCCCGCCGAGTCGGCCCTGACCCTTCCCGGTCGGCCCTTCTCGGCCCCGGCGTCTCCAAGCCTGCCGAGTCGGCCTCGACCCTTCCCGGTCGGCCCTTCTCGGCCCCGACCCTTCCCGGTCGACCCTTCTCGGACCCGGCATCTCCAGGCCCGTCGAGTCGGCTCTGACCCTTTCCGGTCGGCCCTTCTCGGCCTCGGCATCTCCAGGCCCGCCGAGTCGGCCCCGACCCTTCCTGGTCGGCCCTTCTCGGCCCGGGTGTCTCCAAGCCCACCGAGTCGGCCCCGACCCTTTCTGGTCGGCCCTTCTCGGCCCCAGCGTCTCCAAGCCCGCCGAGTCGGCCCCGACCCTTCCCGGTCGGCCCTGACCCTTCCCAGTCGACCCTTCTTGATCCCAGCATCTCCGAACTCGCCGAGTCAGCCCCGACCCTTCCCAGTCGGCCCTTCTCGTCCCCGGCGTCTCCGAGCCCGCCGAGGCGGCCCCGACCCTTCCCGGTCGGCCGTTCTCGGCCCCGACGTCTCCGAGCCAGCCGAGGCGGCCCCGACCCTTCCTGGTCGGCCCCACCCCGGCACGTCCTGGTCGGCAAGGTCGGCCTCAGCACCCCTGGCCGACCCACATAAGCTTCAAATCCCCTGAGAGAGTCAAACTCTCGATTTCCTCCAAATCTGCCCCAACATGGCCCTGGTAGCTCGGGATGCTACCTCTCTGACCCGCGCCGCCTGACAACACCAGATCCAACTACCCACTGACCACGCTGCTGATGGGACTGGACCCAACTACCCAACAGCCCCGCTGGCTGATGGGACTTAGCCCACCAACCGCCGCTTTTTTTCTTTTCGATATGACAGGATCCACCAACCAGCGCAGATTCATGCAACTCTCAAGAATCCCACGGACATTCCCTCCTCACGGAATCCCATATGATCATGCCAGGGTCAACCCCTATAAAAAGGTGAATCTACTCAGTAAATAGGTATGCACGATAATCCTCAAAAAATCGCTATCTTGAGATCTAGAGAGAAATCCCTTCTTCTCTGGAGCACCCTTTCACCTAAAAGGAGCTCATTCGAGCTCCTCTTCGGTTGTGACCTCAATTGCTAACTTGGGCGTCGAAGGGTCCCACCGGAGAATCCTCTCCGATCCTGGGACTTTCGTGCAGGTAACCTGGTGAAGCGGAGCCTGAAGAATCCATCCGTTCCCGACGTGCAGGATCAGCGATTGGGCGTCATCATAAATAAATCCATATTTTGCCATGAAAAAAAAAATTATACCCCTATATCAATCTAATAACACAAATAAGCTTAAAATAAATTAAATAAGATGCATCCACAAATTTTTTTTAAATAAGACATAATATAAATTATAATCATTAAAATATAATAGTTTTTATAATCTTTAGAAAAACAGATTTTTCATATACTAAGTTTTTTAAATCTAAACTCAATCCAATTTAAATTAGGTTTTAAAATCTTAAATCCAAAACCAATCCAATTCAGTTTTTATTATCTAAATCTGTTTTTGCTGATTTAATTCAGTTGCAATACAACAAAAGTCCTATCAATTGTCGTCTAAGCCTAAGCCAAGGATATGTGAAATTTTATATAGAGTTGTCTTAATGATCCATTACGAGTAACGTAAAGAGGGCAAACTAGGTTTAACTACAAGTGCTTCTTAAATGCCTAGATTATGACATTCTCATTAGACAAAAATATCATCTAAATTTGTTTTTCTATGTTATGCAGCAGGTTCATCCATAATCTCAACCCTTTTAAGTCGTGTTTTCCTCGCTTTAACTAACACTCCGCTAAGTTTTTCAAAAGCAGAGATCCGAGTGCTTTGAGGTTCATGCGTGAGGGTGTTCCAGTGTCAACCTAAAGGTTGTCTTTAAGATTCGTGCTTGGCCCCTGTCTTCCGTGATCTCCGGCGATCGTCCTCATCTCCGGCTACGGCTTTTCCTGTGGATCCTCCTCTTGTTGTCCCCTTGCCTCCTATGGAGTCCGATGGGGAAGCGGGTGTTCGGGTTGCTGGGCAGAAGCCGGGTGTTGCAGGGTTTCACTGGGTTTTGTCGTCTCCTTCGCCGGCTGAGGTGGCGAGGTTGGAGACCTCGTTTCCGAAGGTGGTTAGAGTCCCGGTGGGTGAGTAGGAGGCAGAGATGGTGGGATGGCAGGCAAGTGCTATCCTTGCTCGGTCATTTCAGAAATGGGTTCCGGCTGTGGCATTTGTTAGGGAGTTTCGGTGTACTGGAATTCAGGGGGAAATCGTACCAATCAGCTTGGCATTTCGATGCCACATCTTCCGTTTTGATGACCTGAATGTTGCTGAGCTGGTGTTGAATCGGCCATGGGTCATTAACGGGCAGATAATTGGAATAGAATGGTGGAGGCCAGAGTTCGTACCGGCCGTGGATGCCATCCCCTTTGCTATGGTCTGGGTGCGATTGTCGAATCTTTCATTGAAATTTTCGAAGGAGGACTTCCTCAGGATTACAGAGTCAGCGGGCCAATTCCTGTGTGTGGATGCTTCTACTCTGGCCAAGAGCATAGGAGGTTTTGCCAGAGTTTGTCTGTGGGTTGATCTCCGACGTCCTCTTCGGCTGGGGACTCGCGTGCAGGGCATTAACCTCCCCTTTTGGCAGCAATTTGCCTATGAATATCTGGAAGGGCTCTATTCTAGCTGTGGCTTGCTTCAACTAGAGGGTCATTGCTCCGTGCCGGTTGGGTCGTGCGAGGAGGCTGAGACATCGAGTCCTCTTTTTGGCCCGTGGTTGGCTATCGTTCGTCAACGATGAGATGTCTCAGGGGCCAAGCGGGAGGTGAGGAGGAAGCCTCATCCGACGGCTGCTCCTGAAGCTTCTGGTAATGGTGCTGCTTCCCAATTGAGACAAGAGGATCGTCGGTCGGGTGCTGGCGAGTCAGAGGGATGGAGCACGCCGGTGAAGGTGGCTTATCGGAGGGTGCCTCCGTCGAGGAAGGTGGTGTTGGTGCCTGATTTAGCCTCGGATGGTTCTCCTGACGAAGTGCAGAAGGGGAATCCTGAGATCACAATCTCCTCTTTAGATTTGGTGGCCGTGCCGATTCAGGCTGGTTGTGCCAATTTTGCTGGTTCTAAGAAGGATAAGCTGCAGGTTAAGAAGAAGGGCTCTGCTAAAATTGGGTCCCCTCAGTCTCAGGCAATTGTAAACCCTTTTGCCTCTTTTGGATCGGGTTTGGTTAGTGGCAGTCATCAGGATAGTAGGGACACTTTTTCTGGTCCCCTAAAAAGGGCCAGACCTGTTGATTGCCCGGCTCCGAGGTCTATCTCTAAAGTTGTGAAAAGGAAGGGTAAAGGTAAGGCTCCTTTGTCTAAAAGTATTGAGGCAACTTTCTTTTCTCCAGACAAGCTAACTCTGCCACCTTGTTGTCAGGAAGGTGTTCAGGAGGTGAGAAAGCCTAGCTCTGATAGGGTTGTCGGTTTGTCTGTGGAGGGTTCAGTTGTAGATACTATGGGTCTTCACTCAAGTACACTGTCATCGGCTCAGTCTCTCCGTCCTGCTATTTTAGGTGTTGTCTCGGATGGACTGAAGGCCAGTTCTTCAATGCTATCTGAGGGGGACACCATGTCTAGTGGGTGCCTTTCTGATACGGCTATGGTGGAGGACCAAGGAGGGGTCCTAGTTTCCTCCAGTGTGTAAATGAAAATCTTAATATGGAATGTTCGAGGAGCTCGAAAGCCTTCCTTTCGATCATCGTTTGATAGATTGATGCAATTATATAATTTTGATATATGTGTGATGTTGGAAACCAGGTTGTCCGGTGATACTCTGACCCAATTTTGGAGACAGATTTCTCGGTCTTGGCCCTTGTATGCGGTGGAGGCTGAAGGTATGTCTGGGGGCATTTTGGCCATTTGGCATGACTCTGCTGTTTCGATTCAGGCTTTTCATCAATGTAACCAGCAAATTGGTCTTCTTGTCTCTGAGGGGTTGTCTGACCCCTGGCTTCTGTCGGTTGTTTATGCCAGTACGGATTATCGGGAGAGGCATATCCTTTGGGCTGAGCTGCTTTCCCTCCTTGGTCAAGGTCTCCCTGCCATTGTTGTGGGAGATTTTAACTATATCACTGAGGCTAATAAAAAACGTGAGGGTAGATGGGTTATGGCCTCAGCTGATATTAATGAATTTAGAACTTTATAGGGTCCTCAGGGCTGTTGGATCTGGGGTATTCTGGGACCCAATTCACTTGGTGTAATAACCGTCGGGGCTTTGCTCGTATTTGGGAGATACTTGACAGAGCTTGGGCTACGGCTCAGTGGCTTCATAAGCATCCTGCGGTTTCTGTTTCTCATTTGCTCAGAATTGCTTCCGATCACTGCCCCATTTTGATTTCTACGGAGGTTGATCAGTATCAGCATAGACAGTTTAGATTCGAGCATTTTTGGACGATCCATTCTGCTGCTCGGTCTATTATTTTCTAAATTTGGCATCTTCCTATCAGGGGCAATGCTATCTATCATCTTTCTCGGCGCCTGATGCTGGCTAGATGCCAAATTTCCAGTGGAACAGGATGGAAGTGGGGAATCTGGATAGATAAATTGATCTGGTTGAAGCCGATATTACAGCTTTGCAGGAGAAGGAGGACCAGGAGGGGTTTATGTTGGATTCGGACCTCTGCTCTCTGCGAGATATGCTTGCTCGTCATCGCTCTCTTCTTCGTCAGCAGGAGATGTATTGGAGACAGAGGTCTAGGCTTCAGTGGATTAGTGAGGGGGATCGGAATACTAGATTCTTCCATCAGGCTACCTTGAAGTGGCAGGCCGCTAATAGGATTCGGAGGTTAGTTGATGTGGAGGGGCACGGTCAGGTGGACTATCACTCTATTCGGGATATGCTTCTCCATTTATTTCAGTCCAGATGGACTGACTCCATTGGTGATGGGGATCCGGTAGTCAACGTTCCTAATTCCAGGAGGGTGTCTTCCCTGGATAATGATAAGCTCTGTAGACCGATCACTGCAGAGGAAATACGGGTGGCTTTGTGGGAGCTTGGTACGGACAAGGCCCCTGGGCCGGATGGATTTCCGCCTTTATTTTATCGCCACTATTGGGATATTGTAGGGCAGGAAGTGATTCAGGCAATTCAAATTGTCTTCCAATCGAAGCATATTCCCTTGGAATGGAACCATACTCTTATCACGTTGGTGCCCAAGCGTTCCGACGCTTCTCTTCCGCAGCATTTCAGACCTATCAGTCTTTGCACTACTTTATACAAAGTATGTGCTCGCCTCTTAGCTGGTCATCTTCGGCGTGTGATTCCTCGTCTTATTTCTATCGAGCAGGGGGCTTTTATTCGAGGGCATTCTATTTCGGATAATGCCCTCATTGCTCAGGAGTTTATACATGATCTTCAAAGAGCCCCGACGAGAAGGTGTCTTATGGCGGTGAAGCTTGATATGGAGAGAGCTTATGATAGATTGAGTTGAGCCTTTTTGCATCGCTCTCTTTAGGAATTTGGGTTTGATGATCTATTTATTGAGTGGATTTTGGCTTGTATTCAGAGCCCTTCTTTTTCTTTGCTCATCAATGGATGCCCGACTGAGTATTTCCACTCTTCTGTGAGCCTGAGACAGAGTTGCCCTTTATCCCCTTTGTTGTTTATTCTCGCTGCGGATGATCTTTCTCGTGCTTTTCATATGGCTCAGCAGGAGCGACGGATTGTCCCATTCATGGTTGGGAGAGAGGGCCCTCCGATCTCTCATCTTCTTTTCGCTGATGATTGTATTCTTCTGGGTCAGGCTTCCATTGATAATGCGGCTTCTTTTCACTCTATTCTGTAGCGTTATTGTCAGGCTTCGGGTCAGAGGGTTAATTTTCTTAAGTCCTCTATCTGTTTTAGTCCGAAGACCCCCAGATCTACTCGGGAAGCCATTATAGAGTTGTCGGGTATCACTTCTCCGACGGACCGGTTTATATATTTGGGGATCCCCATTACTGGCAGATGGGCCCGCTGTTCTGACTATTTGGAGATTGAGAGGCGGGTTCGCCAGCGTATTGAGGGGTGGCAGGTTACCAGTTTATCTATGATGGCTAGGGTCATCATCATTCATTCTGTCCTTTCTTCTCTTCCTTTGTATCTCCTATCGAATGCTGCCATGCCGATCACTTGTCTGAGGAGGATTGAGAGATATTTCAGAGATTTTCTATGGGCCTCTATGCAGGAGGGCCATGGTACTCACCTCTTATCCCGGGACACGGTTTGTATGCCTATCTATCAAGGTGGTCTGGGGATTCAGTCTTTGACTGTTAGAAGGGAAGCTCTTCTTGCTAGACATGCTTCGCGTTTCCTCATGGAGCCTCAGAGCCTATGGAGTTCTGTGATGCATGTGAGATATGGTGATTGGGTTTCTGGCTCGCTCATTTTGCCGTTCCGGGGATCTTCCTTTTTTTGGAAGGAGATTTGTAGACATGGTCAGTCTATTTTGGACAATATCACTTACATGATTGGAGATGGTTCTTCGATTGATGTCATCCAGGATACTTGGATTTCTGAGCTCCCTCTTTCGCGGTGGCCCTCCTTTATTAGTATGGATGTTCCCTCCACTCTTAGGATTAAGGATTTGATTTCCTTAGACCCCCCCTCATGGCACATTCCCTCGGTGACCCGCTTTTTCGGGATGGAGCTTTCTTGTCGGATTCTCTCACTGCCTCTTTTGCCTGGCTGCTCTGCTGATTCCAGGCTCTGGCAGAGATCTTATCTTTCTAGGGCCCCCACTAGGGATCTTATGGAGATGTTTAGGCCGCAGTCTCAGCGTATGGAGGATGCAGCATAGATTTGGAAGCTTCCTATTCTCCCCAGGATTCAGCTATTCATTTGGAAGCTCCTTTGGGACTGCCTTCCTACTTGCCTCCTTCTATCTCGGAGGGGTCTGTCTATCCAGCCGATTTGTCCTTTATGCAGAAAGGCGGAGGAGTCCTCTGACCATGCTATCTTCATCTGTTCTAGAGCTAGAAGGATATGGGTTCTCATGGGATATTCTAGTGACTTGGATTCTATGGCCTCCTCGCGCTCATCCTTCTTTCAGGATATCCGGTGGGATCCTCAGAATAAGCGCAGTCTTTGGTCTGCTACTGCTTATCATATATGGCTGTCGAGGAATCAGATCATCTTTTCGAATGATAGGTTTTCTTATCACATGATTGTGAGGCAGATTAGAGTATTGGCGGCGGACTGTGCCCGTGGTTTTAATGCTGTTGATTTTGACTCCTCTAGCCTCTGGGGTTCCCTTGCTGTTTCGGCAGCGAGCCGGCATACGGTTTTCTTTTCTTGGGAGCCCCCCTCCAGGGTTTATCAAAATTAACTTTGATGGGAGTGTCCGTGCTAGAGCTGCTGGTTCTGCATTCATTATTCGGGGGCCGCTGGGTGATTTATTGGTGGCGGAAGGTTTTGGTACTTTTGACTCCTCAGTTCCTATGTCGAAGCTATTTGCAGCTTGGGCGGGTCTTTTGTATGCAGCCAGGATTCTCCATGCTTATAGGATTATGATTGAGGGTGATTCTATGACAATCATTTCTTGGTTGTTGAGGGAAAGTTGCTTTAATGGTCCCTCAAATCCGATTCTGAGGGATAGTTGGTCTATTTTGCGGGAGGTTGATTCTTTTCAGATCCGTCATATTTATCGTGAGGCTAATTCGGTGGCGGTGGCTGCCTTTGTTGCTCAGCATTCGGATTTATGGATTTGGAGGCCAGACGACCCTGTCCTGTCCTATCCTTCAGCAGCAGATTTTATTCTCTGATGTATCTGAGCTGATTCATACGAAACATATGTGATCATCTGTTTGTACCAAAAAAAAAATACTTCGCTAAAACGCTCATAATAATATATCAACACTTTTTCGCAAAAGAATTTAGCTTTATGCAGCATCTTCCCATTAATAAATTATATAAAGCATAAAAAATGGAACTCGAGCGCCCATTTAACCAACCCCAACCTCCCAAGTCCCACCCCAACCGGCAGCCCAGAGTCCACGGCGGCCGAACCGCATATCCCCCGATCGCAGCCGTCGATCCATCAACGGACGGCCCTCGCCCGCTCTAAATGCCCCCCGCGGTCGCTGGAATGGCCCCTCGCTCCCTCGCCGACCTCCCCCGACCCCGACAAATCCCCGTGCTGCGATGAAACAAACGAGATAAAGGGGGAAAAAAGGCTGCCTTCTCGGTGCCAAGCACGTAGAGCTAGCGATCGATCGAAACCCTAGGTGTTTGATCTTGGGGAAAGAAGGAGCTGGAAGGAATCCGAGGGAATTCTCGCGGAGATCGGGAGCGCTGGGGGCGAATCAGTCTCGCCGCCGCAGCCCGTTCGGGGCAAACTCGAGCTTAGGGCTCTTTTTCTCGCTCTGGAACCCGAATGCCCGCCGGACTCGCTACCTAGAGCACCTCCCTCCAATGGATTTCGTCAGCCGCCACGTCGCCTCCGCCTCCACCGATCACCACGCCCCGCCGGCGGCGCCCTCACCGCCGGCCGCCCCGCCCGGCCCCGCGGCCGCCGAGGAGCCCGAATACCTCGCCCGGTACATGGTGGTCAAGCACTCCTGGCGGGGGAGGTACAAGCGGATCCTGTGCATCTCCAGTTCCGCGATCATCACCCTCGATCCTTCTACCCTCGCCGTTACGAATTCGTACGATGCGTCGAGCGATTTCGAGGTCGCGGCGCCGGTGATAGGGCGGGGGGATGATGTCGGCTCGCAGGAGTTCACGGTGAGCGTGCGGACCGACGGGCGGGGGAAGTTTAAGGCGATCAAATTCTCATCGAGGTTCCGGGTGAGCATCTTGACGGAGCTGCACCGGCTGAGGTGGGGGAAGTTGGGGCCGGTCATGGAATTCCCTGTTCTTCACCTCAGGCGGAGGACCTCAGAATGGCTTCCTTTTGTGAGTTACTCGCCTCTCTTCTAATTTCTTCTCCCTGCCGTGTGCTGACATTTACTTCTTGCTTCACTTGGTTTTTTCTGAATATGGTAACTAGCTTGGGTTGAGGTGCTTCCTTAGCAATCATGTGTTTTGTGAAACTACTTACTTGGTTTTGAAAAGGTAGGTGGAGTTTCTTTTGGTTAAAACGAGCAAATTACAACTAAATGCGGTCTTGCAATCTCCATTGCAGTATCTTCTATAACAAGCTATTTTCTAGGATCACAAGCTCTCCATAATTGTCTCCGTGGCCTCGAAGTATAAGAACAGACTAACTAATAAACAATCAAATTTTCTTTAGAGTTAGCTCACACTCCTTGTCAAACAATTTCCATGGTTACTGAATTCTGTGTTGTGGACTTTAAAAAACCTTCTGCAGAAGTTAAAAGTTACAGCTGTTGGTGTTGAGCTTTTCGAAGGACAATCTGGAGATACACGGTGGTGCTTGGATTTCAGAGACATGGACTCTCCGGCCATCATGCTTTTGGCTGACATGTATGGGATGAGAAGTAGTGAACCTGGAGGATTTGTTCTTTGTCCATTATACGGAAGAAAAAGTAAAGCCTTTAAAGCTGCCTCTGGATCCTCTAACAGCGCAATTATATCCTATTTGGTATGGATAGAACCTTCTCTGTCCCTTCCTAAATGTATTGCCTTCTTTTATATATTGAGTTTGTTGATGTCAGTAGAAAAGTTTTGGTTTTTCCTTGTGGTGTTATAACCGTAATGTTAAATCTATTTCATGCAGACTAAAACTGCAAAATCAACTGTTGGCGTGTTATTATCTGTCGACAATTCTCAGTCAATGACAGTAACAGATTTTATTAAGAAAAGGGGTACGTTTGCAGAAGAAGCCTGAAATATTTGATTTTAGAAGTTGCTTTTGATGCTTGAATTGTTATGTTATAACCTATTTGGCATATGAACTTTTCAATTTGATCTACATCGAACAGATTCTTTTTATTACTTATTTATATGGTCTATATTGCATTGGGATCCACCTATAAGTGTTCTTTTCATGAATCAATGTAGTCAAAGCCCCTTATGACTTCTCTTGTGTCATTATATTTTGCTGACCAGCCTTACTACCACCAGTTGCTGGTATATAAATTAGTGCTTCTAAGTGTAATTGCACTTTTTATTTCAGCTGAAAACCAATTAGTTGAACATATTAAATAAGTTTCTAAGTTACAAAAGAAAGTACTTGAGTTTTTAGATGATGTCATAGTTGTTTTGTCAACTCCGTGTTACTTGTGTTTAATAAATTAAGTTTTTTTGCACCACCACCTACACACAAAGAGAGAGAGAGAGAGAGAGAGAGAGAGACCAGGACTAAAACATTGTGAGATATTCCAATACACGATGTTTTAAACCATCTATTAGCCATCTAGCATCGAGCTAGCTTCCTCCAGTGATACTGGAAACATGAATGGGCTTTGGGTGTAAGGAAGTGGTATCACGTATTATAGAAGGAATAAAATCTTTTCTATTATTTTTTTAAAATTAAATGATATATATTGAAAATAACCAACAGCAGTATATGCATGAAGCAGAATTGTAGAACTAAGGATATCAAAACATGCATAGCATAATTCATAGTCTACCACTTAAAAAGATTGCTAGACATGCCAGAGACATGATTTTCCCTGGAAAACTTAATATCATCTGATTCTTGTCAGTTTCTTTGTAACCTTATTCATTTATGAACCATTTGGTGAAATTACCAAATATTTATAATAAAATTACTTACATTGAGATGAAATTTCTCAGTGCTTACAGTGTAGATTGTGGGTCTGTAGTAGCCAGCAGCATGTTCGCAAAATAGGTATCTAGATGAACTTATCAAACATCAATTCAAACTGCAGTTTTCAGTGTCAGTCACAATTGGTTGATCAAACAAAGTCATTGTTGCTCCACTTATCAGTTTATGCTGGCATGAAACTAACGGCCTTCATTTAGGCATCCTTTATAAGGTTGAAGTTATCACAGCTCAAATTGCTTCTTTTGTTCTTTGACAACTCTCAATACAAATTGATAACATAGCATATCTGGTACATTGATTCATCCACCTTCTCTTTTTATTAAATACTAGAATGAAATTTGTGGAATGACTAATTTGTGAACTGACACAGGTTAACCTGTCAGACTCAGCCAAAATGATTGAGACAATCGAGTAAAAATTTGTTGGTTGGGTATTGTTAACTAAAATAATTCCACCCTAAATGTTATCTCTTCCCCAGTCTGTATGGTTATCTTTGTTTTTGCCTTTTGGGGTCCCTATTTTCTTTGGATTGGTAATTTACAACTAGTTTCTGCATGCAAATAAACTTGAAACTTGAAATTATTAGGACATTGTAAGCCGCAAAGTAGACAGATCATGCTGCCCTTCGTCTGCGGCTGAAATCAATCTTTGATAGATCTATGGTGTTTGCTTAAAGCAAATGGTACTTGACTGCTATTACTTTTTCCATCAATCTGTTTGGTTTTCTTGGTTGACCTTACCATTCAATGGAATTATTCCGTCAGTGTAGACTCAAACTACTACTTCTACGTGCCATGATCTGAAAAAATTGCTTACTCTAATATTTTTTGATTGAAGCAGGCTGTTCCTGAAAATAGCCTCAACTTTGTTTCTTTTTTAAATTGGCTCATGTATTTCTAGAAATAATATATAGCTTCTAAGGGTATGGATGACATTTTTCCTAGGAAATGGAATTTTTCATTAATTGTTTGGACAACTATAACGACTTCTTGGGATGCTATTAAATTAGAATGCTTTGATTACTTGTTTTCTCAGGTACCAGTGACCATGACATTCTTAGTTTAATTTTTTCAATAGTTCATTGTAATTTGCAGCTAAGGAGGCAGTTGGAGCAGATGAAACCCCATATGGAGGCTGGTTTGTGACAAGGTTACGATCTGCTGCTCATGGAACTGCTAATGTTGAGAGCTTAAGTTTGGGAATTGGACCTAAGGGAGGACTTGGAGAGCAAGGTGATTCTGTATCACGTCAACTTATTCTTACGAAGGTTTCACTTGTTGAAAGGCGGCCTGATAACTATGAGGTACCCCCAAGTCTTTTCTGATTTAAGTTTCAATTGGCATCATGTCTTGAGGCATGGAATTAGATACGTGCGCACGCAAGAGAGAGAGAGAGAGAGAGAGAGAGAGAGAGAGATGCAATTATACATATGCACACATATACATATACATATGTATGCGTGTGTATATATATATATATGTGTGTGTGTATACATATGTGTATGTATAACTTGGAAGATCTATGAATCTACTATGTGCTTGTTCGTAACTTCTTTAGTTAATAACCTTGTAGATATGTTGAGAATTCTAATGATGGAGTGGCAATATCGATAGCTCTTTTCAGCAGAATTTGTCGGCACAACTCAGATGCAAAGACTTTGAAGCACTAACTGTAAGGTTGCTGTTTACAAGCAGGTAGTCCCAAATGGTTTTATGGCTTTTGTGACTTTGAAGGAAGCCTGAAAGTTAATCTACAATTTAGATCCTGGTCATGGATGACATCTGTTATTGATAGTCAGCATGGTAACACTTTCAGCATCACTCAGTGGCCAAAATCTGAGGTTTGATTGTATCCATTTGTTGCCAGTTGGAGCTACCAATTGAATGTTTAAAGGCGATGAGCAAAATTGTAAAGGTTTTGTTGAATTCTGAGCCAAGGATCACGACCATTCGGTTAATGAGTTTTACAATGAGGATCCTCACATATTAACAATGAGTCATCTTAGATATATTCTTCTCACTTCAATATGTTGGATTAACAGAGGATATCACAAATGTACTCCTACTCCTTGTTATTAGTCAAGTTAGAAAATTTTTGGATCAAGACTCAAAAAAAAGGAAAGAAACAAAAAGTGCCAAAGGTTATGCTGCCATTTTAAACTCAAGTGGTTAACACATTCTAATGTCATTAGTGGGCTAGTATTTGACCATTCGCTCTCACAGAATTCTAACACGTTCGCCAAATTTGCAACCACTTGTCTATATCCTATGAGTGCAACAAATTGGATGCATAAATAACATTGCTAACTGAGGTCTTTGTTGTGTGAATAAAGTATCCAAATTTTAAATGCTCGTTGATTTTACTGTAGTTTCTGTATGGCCATTTTAGATACCCAGCCTCTCATGTTTGGCTTCTATGCTTCTACGCACTTCTAAAATTGTTAATGATATATATTTTTTTCTTATTATTTGTTTTTTCCTTTAATTTAGAACAATTGACTGTGAAACTTCCGTAATTGGAGCATCAGCTTATTGTTTCTCCAGATTCTAATAGGAAACCATTAATGATTTAAATGTTGTTATTTGAATGTGATTCAAATATGTGTTAGCTTACTAGAAACCCTTTCTAGTATGAATTAATGTGTTAACATGATAAAACCATGACTCCTTAGTAATCTTCTTTTGGTAACTAAGGGGACCTTGATCATCTGGACACCGTGCTTTTATATTTGTGACTCTATCGTATAGGCAGTTTTATTGTGCAAGCATGTCTTTCTTGTCTTCATGGCTATTCTTGTCCTCATTTACTAGATTGATCTGTTACTCATTATGTCATCACTCTAGTTTTTCTTGTACTTAGAATGATTCTTATTATGTACATTGACTGAAATTTTGGTGGGGCCATCCAGACTGTTGTTGTTCGACCCTTATCTGCAGTAAGTTCTCTTATTCGCTTTGCGGAAGAGCCACAGATGTTTGCTGTTGAATTCAATGATGGAGCTCCTATTCATGTAAGTAACTGCTACCTAATAATGCCCATCATGAAGGAAACTTTCTAAATGTGTTTGTGACTGCAATTCCAGGTCTATGCAAGTACGTCCCGTGATAACTTGATTGCAGCTGTTCGAGATGTTTTGCAAACCGAAGTAGGTTCATTTGTCACTCATCCTTGCAGTTAGTACATGTATCATATCATTTGTGCAGCATTTCCTTTTCCATTTATTTTCCTTTCTTTTGCTATTTTTGTTTCCACTGTATGCAACTGGATCATTTATGTTATATCTCACGTGCTTCTTAATTTCAATCCAAACAGGGCCAATGTCCTGTTCCCGTGCTACCAAGGTTGACCATGCCTGGTCACCGCATAGATCCTCCCTGTGCAAGAGCCTGTCTTCAGTCACAGCAATTTCCTCTTGGTCAGCAACGCTCAGTTGTTGATGTGGAAACTGCAAACATGGGTCTAAAACATCTAGCTGCTGCCGCCAAAGATGCTGTAGCTGAAGGGGGTTCAGTGCCTGGGTCAAGAGCAAAGTTATGGCGTAGAATAAGGGAATTTAATGCATGTATACCCTACACTGGAGTACCTCCTGATGTTGAAGTTCCTGAGGTAGTCTTGATGGCTTTAATTACAATGCTTCCAGCAACACCAAACCTTCCCCCAGAAGCTCCTCCCCCTCCAGCTCCATCACCCAAAGCAGCAGCAACGATTATGGGATTCATTGCATGTCTACGAAGGTTACTTGCATCAAGAAATGCAGCATCACATGTGATGTCATTTCCTGCTGCTGTTGGGAGAATTATGGGGCTGCTCAGGAATGGGTCAGAGGGAGTAGCAGCTGAGGCAGCAGGGCTTGTTGCTATGCTCATCGGTGGTGGCCCTGGTGATACTAGTATATTGATGGACTCAAAGGGAGAGCGACATGCAACTTACATGCATACTAAATCTGTACTTTTTGCGCATCAGAATTATGTCACTATCCTTGTCAGCAGGTTGAAACCTACATCTGTTTCTCCATTATTGTCAATGTCAGTTGTAGAAGTTCTTGAAGCTATGCTTTGTGAACCTCATGGTGAAACAACTCAACATACTATATTTGTTGAATTACTACGTGAAGTTGCTGGTCTGCGGCGCCGATTGTTTGCATTGTTTGGGCATCCTGCTGAAACTGTGAGAGAGACAGTGTCTGTCATAATGCGTACTATTGCAGAGGAGGATGCAATTGCAGCAGAATCTATGCGAGATGCTGCTTTGAGAGATGGTGCTCTCTTGAGGCACTTGCTGCATGCTCTTTTTCTTCCTGCTGGTGAGCGCCGTGATGGTAGTCGGCAGCTTGTAGCTCTTTGGGCTGATTCTTATCAACCTGCTCTTGATTTGCTGTCAAGAGTTCTTCCTCCTGGGCTTGTTGCTTATTTGCATACACGTTCTGATGGAAATTTTGAAGATTCTCAAAATGAAGATGCACCACTTACTAGGAGAAGGCGGAGGCGGATACTGCAGCAGAGAAGAGGCCACTCTGAAAGAGGCATAACATCTCAAGAACATGGAATGCTTTCAGCTAATAAAGTTGAAGATGGTGATATGTCAAAGATGATAGGTGTCGGTGCTTCAGCAGGAACAGAAAACTATCAAATATCTGCCCAAGAGTCACATATTGGGCAGTTTCCAGTATCTGCCTCTTCTGTCCCAGGTGTAAATCAGACTGCTGAATCATCCCATGCTGTTCTGCTTAATGCTGCTGCAGGGGCTGTTGTTGCTGATAATACCCACCAAACTAGTATATCACAAACATTGGATTCAAATGCTTCAGGTTTGGTTGACGCTGAAGCTAATATTGTTGGTTCCTTGAACTCTGACCTGCCCGCCCCTGCTCAGGTTTTCATGGAAAACACTCCAGTGGGATCTGGTAAATTATTGTGTAATTGGTATGAGTTTTGGCGAGCTTTTGGCCTAGATCACAACCGTGCAGATTTAATATGGAATGAACGTACCAGGCAAGAGCTGAGGGAAGCTTTACAAGCAGAAGTTCACAAACTAGATGTTGAAAAGGAACGGACAGAGGACATTGTTCCAGGAGGTGCAATGGTTGAGGTCAAGAGTGGATGTGATAATGCACCCCAAATATCTTGGAACTATGCTGAGTTTTCAGTTAGCTACCCCAGCTTATCGAAAGAAGTTTGCGTGGGGCAGTATTATCTTCGTTTGCTGCTTGAGAGTGGGGGCAGTTGCCGAGCACAGGATTTTCCTCTACGAGACCCAGTTGCATTTTTTAGAGCATTATATCATCGTTTCTTGTGTGATGCAGACACAGGGCTTACTGTTGATGGTGCTGTTCCTGATGAATTGGGTTCATCTGATGACTGGTGTGATATGGGAAGATTAGATGGATTTGGTGGAGGTGGAGGCTCTTCGGTAAGAGAGCTTTGTGCAAGGGCAATGACTATTGTGTATGAACAGCATTATAAAGCTATCGGCCCTTTCGATGGCACTGCTCATATTACTGTTCTGTTGGACCGGACAGATGATCGAGCATTAAGGCACCGCCTACTTCTTCTATTAAAGGTAGATATTTTTTATTTTTGAGAGAGAGGTTTAAAGGTACCTCTGTAACTCTAGAATTTACTGCAAGTTTAAATACTTTCCTGATGCATCTTTTCCTTGCCTTTGTAATTTGAAGAATTTTTAAAACATATCAAAAGTATTACTTTTGGTAGGCAAGAGTTAATTACGTTACAGGATGGTAATGATATCCAACACCATTACAAGTTTTGTGCTCTGAAACTCATATAGGAGCATGCTAGGACAGGATCACATGTATGGATAAATAAGTATGTGCTGCTTGCAAGAAGACAAACATCATGAGAATGTAATTTTCTGCATCAGGTTAAAACAAGCATTGCTAACATGCCAACCTCATGGAAGAAAACTATGGGCTAATTATATGCTGGAACTCTTTACTTTAAAACATTCCTGGGAATTGAGAAATTTAAATGTTGATCCGTTATTGAGACTGAAATAATAACCTGAATCCTTGAATATTGAATGGTAGTCTAAAGGGATGTTTTTTACAGTCTGGTGTTTGGATATGTGTGAATCAAGCATCTGTGAAAAAGAGCTTCTATAAGCGGTCAATCAGACAGAAGTTTAGGTTTTGGATTCAAACATGAAGGGATGTTTTTCCAACCTATACTTTTGTAGGATTGCATGTGCGAGTTTTGTTAGGCTATTGTTGCCTGGGTGGCTGCTAAGCATGACCCTATCTAGTTGGCATGCTTGATAATCATTAAAAGATCTTTTTATTTTTATTTTTATTATGGTAATGATAGCAATTGGTGATGATTATGACAGCAAGTTGTTTTTCATTATATAAGAACATAGTATCATCTAAGTCTTTTTTTTGGTCCTACACATTCATTAGCTCTTCTTGGTGTCTTATTGAAGTTGTTCTTGTGGTTCTTGTGCATTCTGCTAATCTGAGGAAAGAAGAATAGGTTTTTCTTTAATTATTTAAGGGGTCACTAGGTCTGTTAGAATTCTTTGGGATTCATTATTATGGTAGCTGGAAAGACAGATTGAGTAACCCCTTGAAGCAACTGTATGCCTCCCTAATCCATGAGACATGGAAGGAAATGCATCACCCCACAGCAGTCTATAGTTGCAACTCTTGGATGCAGAAAAGAAACCAACAAATGCGGTGCCTGTTAGAGTACTATATTATAAGCATTGTACATGCAAGGCTAATATATAGCTACTTGCATGAAACGGTACATCCATGTATTCAGAGCACCTAACATCATAGTCTGATGTTAGTATGCAGCCCCACAGCCCCCATAAATTCAGGTGAATTTTATTGAAGATCTTCTTTTACCAGAAACAATAATCATCAGTTGTCAGAGTTTCTTGAAACATGGGTGCTGATGATAAGGCAGAGTCTCATCAAAGTAATTCTGAGGATGGAACTTGTTGTTTATTGAGAAGTCAGGGAATCATGTTTCACCAGTTGTATATCCTCTTGAAGGAATAAAATGGACTTTGGTGGAAGCTAGTACCCGGTCTTTCTTATATGGACGAGTCTGAAGTGGAGTAAACTTCAAAGTTTGGGATATCATGAAAGTCTAAAAGTTGAAGTGGGAAATAGTGTCGGTTGACTTATGATAACTTATGGTGATATATTGCAAAGAAAAGAAGAAAATGAGACAAGTTTGAAGGGAAAGTTAGTCATCCAAGATCCTTCATCATCAGTCTTGGTTATGGTTACAGATATAAATGATGCTTAGAGGCTGAACTGTACGAATGAAGAGTTAATAGACATGAATGGCAAAATTATTTTCCTTGCTTTGGAATGATTAGTGATCTTGCTGATCACTTAATTGAGAACAGGTGGAGAGTGACTGCTTGTCTTCAGGACAACTCTATTAGAGTTATCATCATGCTTTTCTGACTTATACACTTTCATGGTTATTAAATTCAGTTTCTATTAGCGTGGTAAAGTTCTTATTCCCTTGTTTTGTTTACAACGATCTCGTTGAATTTATAGAGGAAAGTGGAGCTTTTATGCTGTGAAATTTGTTCTCTTGCTCCTAAATTTGAGATATTGTATCTTTGTTAAGTTTATTAGTTCCAATAATAAATGTTCAGTTCTTATGTTCCTATTTTGCAGGTCTTAATGAAGGATCTTTCAAATGTTGAAGCTTGTGTTTTGGTTGGGGGGTGTGTTTTAGCTGTCGATCTCTTAACTGTAGCTCATGAGGCCTCTGAGAGGACTTCCATACCTTTGCAGTCTAATCTGATAGCAGCGGCTGCTTTCATGGAACCTCTAAAGGAATGGATGTTCATTGACAAGGATGGTTCAAAAGTTGGTCCATTGGAGAAAGATGCTATCAGAAGGTTTTGGTCAAAAAAAACCATTGTTTGGACAACAAAATGTTGGTCTTCTGGTATGTCTGACTGGAAACGATTGCGGGATATCCGTGAACTGCGTTGGGCACTGGCTGTTCGCATTCCTGTTCTAACTCCAATTCAGGTATCTTGATGCTACATTCAATAATTAGCAACTGAATTCTTGTTTAAATGTGTAGAAATTCATGGATTAATGAATGTCCGGCAGCATTGACAACAGTAATTTTAGTTGCTTGTTCATGATGAATGATACCATTGTTTCTTTATTGCACAGCAATTCTTTCATCTTTCTTCACTTCCTAACTTACTGTTGCAAATTATTTTTAAAATTTTGACATGCCAGTTCTCTTTAGCACTATACTTGCATGATATTACCGAAACAAGTTACTATTGTTGTTGTTATTTACTACCATGACACTCATTAATAAAGTCTAATTTATTTGCATATGTTTTGAGCTTCTCACCTTATGCTGCTATTTGTTATGTCACCTTGCACTATGCATTATTTTAATCACATCAGATGAGTTGGCTAATATATTTATACTCACCATTCACTGCCACTCAATCTTTCTATTGATGTCCAAACATGTGTGATAAATACAAGAAGTTCTCTCTGCATAACTTCTATTGATATTATGCGTTCATAAGTATGTGGCTGCAATTAAATATTCCTGTTTTTAGGTGGGAGAGGCTGCATTGTCCATATTACATAGCATGGTGTCTGCACATTCTGATCTTGATGATGCTGGAGAGATTGTCACTCCAACACCAAGGGTTAAGTGGATCCTATCGAACCCACGATGCCTTCCGCATGTTGCTCAGGTAGCTTCTGAGCTCCCAGTATGGTTATTATATATTGGATGTGTGTTCCTCGTTCTATCATAATGAGTAATTTTTATTGAATTGAACCCATGATAATGAGAAAAATTTATAATATTGGTAAAATTATTTCATTTTGTGCATATTCTATGTTATTACTAAAAGAAATTGAATTTTGGAAGCTTCTAAAATTTAGACATGTAAAGAATTGCGTGAGTAAAAGATAGAAAAACTAAGCATATGTTTTAGGTTAAATGCATTAAAGATGTTCTAAAAGTTTTGGCTATGAAGAAAGAAATTTTAAAAAAATGAAAAAGTTATTTTAATAAATTATTAAATAAAATTATGTAGATAATTTAGGATATTCTATTAGTTTCATTAAGGATAAAGTTATGGTATATACTCATAGAATTAGGACGTATAAAGTAAATAAGGCTATACAAAAAATAAAAGTAGAAAAAGCTGTGGGATCTAATAAGCTTCCTATATAAGTTTGAAAATATTTAGGTAATGCTTGAGTAAAGTGGTTGACAAATTTATTTAATAAAATTTTAGAAACTAAAAAGATGCCTAATGAACGAAGGAAGAGCATTATATTACCAATTTATAAGAATAAAGGAGATATTTAAAACTGCTCTAATTATCGGGGTATCGAACTTATAGGTCATATTATGAAATATTGGGAGAGAGTAATTGAATGAGCTGAGATGTATTATAAAAATATTAGAAAATCAATTTAGTTTTATATGAGGAAGATTGCAAGCTAAGAGATACCAAGGTATAAAAAATTTAGGTATTTGGGATCAATTATCCAGCAAGAAGGTAAAATAAGTGAAGATGTGAATCATAGAGTTAAAGCAGGATGGATTAAGTGGAGAAGTGCTTTGAGAGTATTGCACATCCCATTAAAATTTTAAAAAAATTATAAAACCGTTGTTAGGCTAGCTATGCTATATGGAATATAGAGTATTGGATAATACTGAATAATATGTAAATAAATTAAGAGTAACATAAAAGCGCATGTTAAGATGGATACGTGGTAAAACTATAGAATTAAAAATAAATATATAAGAAAAATGATAGGAGTAGCCCTAATTGAAGATAAAATGAGAAAAAATTGATTACGGTGGTTTGGATATATACAACAAAGATCTTTAGATGCTCCAGTTAGAAAGAGTGATCTTTTAACAATCCATGGTAAGGATAGAGGTAGACCTAAACTAATATGGACAGAAATAATTAAAAAAGATATAACTATTTGTAATTTGAATGTCGACTTAGTCCTGAATAGAGCAGAGTGGAGGAAGCAAATACATGTAGCCGATACCATGTAGTTGAGAGAAGGCTTAGATTAGTTGAGTTGGGTTGTATGAGGAAGATTGACCATAAAAGCTATTTTTCTCCTTAGGAGGTTAATGGAGATGTATAGAGTAAAAAAATAAGATCTTCATATAATTTTTATTGATTTAGAGAAAGCATATGATAGGATCCCTAGAAATATCTTATGGTGCGTGTTAAAAAGATAGAAGCATATGTTAGATATATTGACATAATAAAAGATATGTATGATGAGGCAATTAATAGTGTAAGAATTTTTATGTGGTAATACAATCAAAATTTTTATTACAATAGGTTTACATCAAAAATCTGCTCTTATTTCCTATCTTTTTGCTTTAGTTATAGATGAGCCTACTAGATATATTTAGGATGATATTAGGTGTATGCTATTTGCACATGATATAATATAGTAGATGAAACTAAGGTTGAAGTTAATCATAAATTAGAATTATGAAGAAATGCATTAAAATCTAAAGGTTTTAGGTTAAATAGAATAAAAACAGAATATATGGAATGTAATTTAGTAAAATTAGAAATGAAAATAAATGTAGAGTACAAATTGGGGCTTATAAAGTTACTAAAAATGATCATTTTCAGTATTTAGGATTGATTATTCATAAGGAAGGAAAGATTGAGGATAACGTTATCCTTAAAGGAGGTTGGATCAAATGAATATAGCGAAAATGAAAATGTTAAGATCTATGCTAATATAAGAAAAGATAGAATAAGAAATGAAACCATTCATAAAAAGGTAGAGGTAGCTATAATCGAGGATAAATTAAGAGAAGGATGACTTAGATGGTTTGGACGTGTGCAATGTAAACCTAGAGATGCACTTGTATGAAAGAGTAACTTGATATATGTAGAGGGAAAAAGAAGTAGAGGTAGATCGAAAATCATATGAGAGGAAGTGATAAACAAAAACTTAGAATTTTGTATCTTACAAAAAAAAAAAAAAGACTCAAAATAGAGCTGAATGAAGAAAAAAAAAAAACTCTTGTAGCCGACCCTAACTAGTTTGGAATTAAGGCTTTGTTATTGTTATTGTTCTAAAACTTAGACATGTCTTATGCATATATCTATTTTTTTTTAAAAAATCAGGCTTTGCTTACTGGGGAACCAAGCATTGTTGAGAGTGCTGCTGCTTTGCTCAAGGCAATTGTGACTAGAAATCCTAAGGCAATGGTTCGGCTTTACAGCACTGGCGCCTTTTACTTCGCTCTGGCATATCCTGGATCTAATCTTCTTTCAATTGCACAACTCTTCTCTTTGACACATTTACATCAAGCATTTCATGGTGGTGAAGAGGCGGCTGTGTCTTCGTCGTTACCCTTGGCAAAGCGTAGTGTGCTGGGTGGACTTCTTCCAGAATCCTTGTTGTATGTGCTGGAGCGTAGTGGTTCTGCTGCATTTGCTGCAGCAATGGTATCAGATTCTGATACCCCAGAAATAATCTGGACGCATAAGATGCGAGCAGAACATCTGATTCGTCAGGTTCCTCATCTTAAAGCCATTACATCTTGAAATTTGTTTCTTTTTCCTTGGCATCATTCTTTCAATTTTTGTTTACTTAGAATCTGTACATAGTAATTATGCACCCTGGGCATATTATATGTTTATATTCAATTTTTTGTCAGGTTTTGCAGCATCTAGGAGATTTCCCACAGAAGTTATCACAACACTGCCATTCCTTATATGAATATGCTCCCATGCCTCCTGTAACTTATCCAGAGCTAAAAGACGAAATGTGGTGTCATCGTTATTACCTTCGAAACTTGTGTGATGAGATAAGGTTTCCCAATTGGCCCATTGTTGAGCATGTAGAATTTTTGCAGTCATTGCTGGCAATGTGGCGTGAAGAATTAACTCGACGGCCAATGGATCTTTCCGAGGAAGAAGCTTGCAAGATATTGGAGATCTCTCTGGATGACATTGTAATTGGTGAGAATGCTGGCAGCAGGCAACCATCAGAGATGGATGAATTCAGTACATCAAAGAAGATCGAAAACATTGATGAAGAAAAACTTAAACGCCAGTACAGGAAACTAGCAATAAGATATCATCCTGACAAAAATCCTGAAGGCAGGGAGAAGTTTGTTGCAGTTCAGAAGGCTTATGAACGGTTGCAGGTATTGTTTAGCTCATGTAATCTGTTCTAATATTGTATCATCTAATTGAAATACTAGACATGCTGTCATAAATTTAACCTTTGAACAAACTAGTGGAACTAAGAGAATAGTTATAGCTTTTGCTGGTAAATGCTCTGTTGTTGATGGTATGTATACAAAAATAGATATTTTGCTTGTAATTATTCTCTTCCATATTATTATTGTCACAATTCATTTTATATTTTTAAGTTTAATGCCTCCTAGCTATGTCAGTAGATGTGATCTGCCCTTGAAAATGATTTCTACCTCTATGACAAAAATTCCTGTTAGCTACTGCATATAGATCACATTCTTGAATCTGTAACGATCACAAACCATCATTCTGTTAGGACATCGGCAGTGCAGATTAGTGAAGTATGCTCTAAAGGGATGCAAAATGAATCCCTTCCTCTTGGATAATTTCCATAGAAAGATCCATTATTTGATTTGAAGTTCACATTATTTCAGATAAGCTCATTTAATGTTGGAGACTGGCCATTCTAATATGGACTTGACTGCAGTTAAAAAGTCACGTGTCCATGGTTATGATTGGCACTTTACTAGTCCGAAAAGCTGTCCTTATCCCTGATGTTTGTTAACCATGCTTGTGGCATCATATATTTTTTGTTCATGGTGGACACTTGATTTATGGCAATTCATGTTCTGATCTCTTCCATCTTCCTGGTTTGTCTTCAATCTCATTTGAAGCTGGATGTAGGGTGTTTTCATTGTTGCCAGTAGCCTTGATGAGCAATTAATCAATCTTCTGTATCTTAACTGTTGACCCATGTGAATGGGCTTTAATTAGCACGATGAAACATGTAAAGACCTGAATCATATTCGGACTACAGTTCGGTAGTGCATGTAATTTGCATCTTTTGTCCATGAAAGTTCATCTTATTCTCTAAAACTGAATTCAAGCGGTTGGCTAAAATTTACGTTCTTCTTGTTAATATTGTGAATTTATGAATCTCCTGATCCCTGTGTAAAACTGCTCCACAAATATGTGTGGGGCTCATGTATACAGGAAAAAAAAATGCTTGTGAGCATCCATTTGCTTACACTATTGTGTATTTGCTGGTTATAAATTGATACCAAGAAGATAATGATCATGACCACAAAATTTATGCCTGAAATAAGAAATTTCACAGGGCAGTAAATTTAATATCAAGCGGTTACTTTTAGTTGTTTCTGTTGTTCTTATAAAAAACTGTTGAAGTCATAACCATATAACATGCTTGCAGGCAACTATGCAAGGATTGCAAGGTCCACAGGTTTGGAGGCTATTGCTTTTATTGAAGGGACAGTGTATCTTGTATAGGCGATATGGGGATATCTTGGAACCTTTCAAATATGCTGGCTATCCAATGCTGCTTAATGCTGTTACTGTAGACAAAGATGATAGCAATTTCCTTTCACCCGATAGAGCCCCATTGCTAATTGCAGCTTCAGAATTAATTTGGCTGACGTAACTAGTTCACGTTCAATTCTTCCTAATTTTTTTAATAGTTTTTTGTAGTAAGAATGATGTCCTTCTAGACTGTAATGTGTTTCTCATCCTCTCTCAGGTGTGCATCATCATCATTGAATGGTGAGGAACTTATCAGAGATGGTGGGATACCTCTGCTGGCAACTCTTATTTCCCGTTGCATGTGTGTGGTTCAGCCTACAACCCCTGCAAATGAACCTGCTGCCATCATTGTTACAAATGCGATGCGTACTTTTTCAGTCTTAAGTCAATTTGAGACAGCAAGAGCTGAAATTCTTAAATTCAGGGGTCTTATTGAGGATATTGTGCACTGTACTGAATTAGAGCTTGCTCCAGCAGCTGTTGATGCTGCACTCCAAACAGCGGCTCATGTTTCTGTATCATCTGAGTTGCAGGATGCTTTACTTGGAGCTGGCTTGTTGTGGTATGTCTTTGTTTCAATATTTTGTTTGTGTTTTTTGTCTAGATTAGTATGTAAATTGGATTTGATAGTGCTAAATTCAAAGACATGGATGTTAAATATCTGATTAAAGACTAATGGAAGAAGAGAAGGAAATCTGAAAAGAAATAAACAGCGTGTAGTGACTAAATTTGAATCTATGACTGCTTAACTTTTCAGTTTTTATTTTCAGGTATCTATTACCTCTGTTGCTTCAGTTTGATTCTACGGCAGAGGAGAACGATGTGAATGAGGCTCATGGTGTTGGTGCTAGTGTGCAGATTGCTAAAAATCTGCATGCTGTCCGAGCAACGCAGGCTCTGTCAAGGGTGTGCGGCCTTTGTGGCAATGGGCTTTCAACACCTTACAACCATTCAGCTGCCAGTGCACTCAGAGCTTTGCTTACTCCAAAGCTAGCTAATATGCTTAAAAATGGAGCACCTAAGGATCTTTTGTCAAATTTAAATGCAAATTTGGAGTCTCCAGAGGTAAATGTCA
Source organism: Calamus simplicifolius (assembly GCA_900491605.1). Classification (NCBI taxonomy): domain Eukaryota; kingdom Viridiplantae; phylum Streptophyta; class Magnoliopsida; order Arecales; family Arecaceae; genus Calamus; species Calamus simplicifolius. The sequence continues at coordinate 1,207,225 of UESW01003881.1, read as the reverse complement.
CTTTTTTTTGAACAAGCCTCTATGATTTTCTATTTTTATAACCAACATTGGTAGTTGTGCTTCCTAGAATTGTTAATGGCATTGTGCCTTAAATAATCCAAATGCTTCTGAAGGTGTCTGATGGCTTGTCATTCTCTCAAGTGCATGAAATATGCTTTTGCATGGATGTATAATAACTAAGAAATTTTGATCATTGCATCTCCTGTATGTGAGCAAGAAAGGAGCTCTTAGGGGATGAGAAAAATAGCAAGGTGAAATATCGCAAGGATGCTAAGAGAAGAAAGTTCAAAACAAGACCAAATTTGTGGGGAAATAAAGAAAAAGAATTATTATGGTTTATTTCAGAGTTTGGAGAGAAATGCTTGGTATATTTCCTCACTTTCTTTTAAGACAGTAAAATTCTGATATCTAATAACAACATACTCAATCTCTTTCTTTTGAGGTAACCAAGATCCATTACAACATAATGCTTGAAAAGCTAGTCGCATGCCAAGTCAAAATTTCATGATGGAGGAGGGGCCTGATTCAAATTTAAGAATAGGATCGGGTGGTTTAACACCATAAGGCATGCCCAAAACTTCCACACAGTGGTAGAATGAAGCAGCGTAGAAACTGATGGCTTATCTTCACTTCTTCGTGCTTGCAATCAACAATGTGTACATTAGCTAGCTATTAGATTACCCCAAAATTTCTTTGAAACAAAAATCCTGTGATTTCAGCTACTTGGCTCAATTATGGGATTGCCTTCCTTTGCTCTTCTTCACATGCAAGCATCAGGCATTCTCTAGGCCATGAGCATGTTATCCAAATCATCATGGAGATCAACTATATCCACTCATCACCGATATTGTGGATTTGTGACCCACAACATCATTATTTTATCAATTAAGGTAATCTATCACAAGCATCTAATGGAGGCTAAATTAAAATGTAGGGAGGACAAATTTGTCTACATAATACATCATGCTAAAGTCTCACATATCTTCCGTCAAACCTGAAAAAGGACAATTTGCAATCTTCCTCATTAGAAGAAGAGACAGTCAATTGATAGAGCAATTTTCCTTATTAGGGAGAAAGGACATCCAATTAACAAAGCAATATGCTTGTATTTTGAAAATAATGTGAACTTTCATTCTTTCCATTAGAAGAGATCTCCAAAGGAATGATCATTGGCCCTAAAATAATTTGCTATTTCCCCTAGCCATCCAAAGAATTAGTTGAATTAAGGATTTTATTACTTTGACTTTTTATTAGATTAGTATTTAATCTCCTTAATTAGCCAAACATTATTGAGGATTCAAATAAATAAACTAGCTGGGAATCTTTTGTCCTTGAATGCATCAAAACCAATTAACTGTTTTACTAGCATGAAGTAAAGGAGATAATTTTGCTTTAAAAGTTGTTCTGCAGAGACTAAATGTATGATGGAAGAATGGGGTTTTGGAAACAATCTATTATTCCTTCCTATTTAGTCATTTCAGGTGGAAGCTTTTTTATTTGTAGACAAGAAACAGTTCTGCCACATGAGGAACATGGGAACCCTCTCCTTTTTTTCCTTTCTTCAAGTTAGTACATGGCTTTGACCAAGTTCTATTTGACAACATGGAAAACTCTGTAAGCGTAGGTCTGGAGATGAATTTGGTTTATGTTGTAAGCTCCTTATTCAGGAAATTAATAATTATATGGTTTTCACGGTGAATCATCTCTCTTTAACTACTCACTATATCATTCATATTGACAAGTATTGCTAATGTAGTTAATTTAGGTAACTTCTCAACTCAAAATAATATTATAATGATTATTTGTCTGGGATGTTTTTAGGCTTGTTGTCTCAGATAGTTCTTATGGATTATGACATGGAGACCTACTCATTAATTTAGGCTTAGTCAATGGCCTAACAATTAGATTTAGATGAGTTTTTAGCTGGAAAGTTGATTTTGATTTTTACATCTTTCAGGCCTAGTTGTTGGAAACTTGCATTTAGGATGCTGTGTATGCCTTGGCATCTGTATGGAAATTTGCTCTCTTGCCAACTTCTTGGGTGCTTCTTGTCTCCACTTCCCTGCACCCACACCCAATACCACACCTGCTCCCACTTCAAATTGCCAAGCTGTTGGTCATAATTACAGCCTTAACTTTTTGAAGCCATATCATAAGATTTGGGAGTCTTAGTCTTTCTAAATCTTGTCATCTCGTTGTGCCCTATCTCTAGGACCCATATGGTGCACCAGATGAAGGACCCATTTTGACCAAACTATCATGACATGAATGTGTATTGACATGATTGGGAATGTAATGTTTCAATTTAAGTAAGTTGTTTAATCATTAATTTAATTAAATTCTTTAATCATAAATTTAGTCCAAAGGTTGATCTTTCTTATCTAACTAAGTGCTTCAGGTTAAATCTTGATATCTGAGGGTTAAGTAGTCACGGCCTATACATGTAGGTGGAGGGGCCATCACAGGAAATAGGAGATTAATTGATGCAATTTTTATCCAAGCCTTTAGTTCCTTTTTCCTCTTCTTCTGCAGAAACTTGAGTTAATTTTATTTTGGCATCCCTTTTCAGATCTAAATAAATTTTAGATCCACACCTTCTTGTTTTGGTATTATACATTTGGCCCAGCATTGCTCCTCATAGGCAGCAAGAGCCTTGTTTTTACTTATTGTAGCTTGATAGAGGGTTTAGTCTTTGATGACTAAGTTCTGGATGGCTCAAGGCACACTAGGTTCCATGGTCTTTTGCAGTCTAAGTGCAAGGCACAAAGTGAGGCACACACCTTAGCATTGTTTATATCTGATTACTATAATCTACCATGTCTAAAATACCAGATAACCAAGAAGGCTTTTATTTTCGAGGTCTTTTAATAATGCATAAAGCATTTACAAAAAATAAATAATATCATTATTGTATCTTTATAGTTGAGATCTTTTAACTATGCATCATGCATGTACAAAAATAAATAATAACATGGTAGTTAGTGAGCAAAGAGTGCCTATTTTGAATTTCAAACTGTTCTAAAACATTTGGATTCTTCTAGACATTTTAAAACCCTTACATATCAAACTTAAGCTGATTTGGATACTTCTAGACTGTAAAACAAATCAGAACATGGAATCATACCATTAAAATTGCCCAATTTCTCCACCGTTGTCATGTAAAACATCATAAATACTAGATTCTGATTTGCAGCCAATTAGACATTAGACATTGTAGATCATTATTGATAGTGTAGAATTTCATTTTGTTAGAGAGCTATTATTGGCTTTATTCTCTCAAAAATGTTTGGGCTGAAAAGTTATCAATAGACATGTATAAACTCTTATAACCTGTGCCACACATGCACAAATGTTGAGGGAAGTAGAAGCCCAAGCATCAAATTGTACATGCATTTTCCATTTCATTGGCTTTTCACTAGAAGTCTCATAGCAGTCCCTGATTCTTGTTTTCCTTTTGGGCTAGTACTTTGCTTAATATTGTCCATGCCCAAAATTTAACTCCTTAGTTGTTGTATCACTCTTAATTGTTTCTGGGTTGCAGATTATTTGGAATTCTTCAACCCGAGCAGAATTGCTCAAATTTGTGGATCAGCAGCGTGCCAGCCAAGGCCCTGATGGTTCATATGATTTGACAGAGTCGCATTCCTTTGCATATGAAGCATTATCTAAAGAGCTACATGTTGGTAATGTGTACTTGAGGGTTTACAATAATCAACCTGACTATGAGATAAGTGAACCAGAGGCATTTTGTGTTGCTCTTCTTAAATATATATCAGAGCTAGTGCATAATTTGGGTGCCTCAAATGTGGATACTCTGTATAGGACTGATAATGATGGTACATTTGTGGAGTCGTCAGATGTTGAAAATGGTTTAGTCAATGGGTCAAATAGTGAAGAAAAAGTTGATGATTCGTTGGAGATATCTGGTAGAGAAGAAACAAACAAAGACGAATCTGAAGTGGTTAAAAACCTTAAAATTGGTTTAACATCTCTTCAGGTATGTTAGTAACTAGTTGCAGTTTTTATATTTGTTATTATGATGTATTGCATATTAACTTTATTTTGGCTGCAGAATCTATTGACAAGCAATCCCAGTCTGGCTGTTGTGTTCTCTGCTAAAGAACAGCTTGTGCCTCTTTTTGAATGCCTTACCATACCCATCCCAGCCAAAAGCAGCATTCCTCAAATTTGTCTTAGTGTTCTGTCACTCTTAACAACATATGCTCCTTGCTTGGAAGCTATGGTTGCAGAAAGGGCCAATCTCATCCTTCTATTGCAGTTGCTTCACAAGAATCCTGCTTGCAGGGAAGGGGCTCTTGCTGTACTTTATTCCTTGGCAGGCACCCCTGAGCTTGCTTGGGCTGCGGCTAAGCATGGTGGAGTTGTATACATTCTTGAGCTTATTTGCCACTACAGGGTAAATCCTTATTTCCATTCTACTGAAGATTTCCCAATTTTCTCTTTTTTAAAAAACATGGTGGATTATCTTAGAAACTGTGCATGAGATAAGATTTAAAGGACAAGTAAATTAACAAATAAGTTTAGGAATTAACAATAACCTTCCCGTTTATCTGTTAAATTCGACAGCAAGGTGCCGCCAATAAAAAAATCTTATATAATCTAATCTTCATTAATTAGTCATTCAGCATAATGCATGCTTCTGTAGCAGCTGCAAAGCTTCATTTTACTATTCATAGGTTTTCATTGACCTGGTTACCTTAATGCAAAATAACATGTCTTGAGCCAGTGGTAAGCGATGATGATGACCCTAGTTTAGCAAATATATTGTAATGGATGCCTGATCCTTGTGCTTTTGGGAGGTAAATTTTGCAATAGCACAAAAATCTAAGATTTAGAGACCTGTGTATGCAGAAGATCTCTTATTAATGAACGGAAAATTGGTGAAAATAGAAGTTTATGTATGTAAAGATAAGATAACTAATTTTTATTTCTAGTTAACTATTAATTTATCCTTTGTTTGTCTAGCATGTACAGAAGGTTCGTTGTTTTCATTCTATAGATTGTTAAATCCATGAGTTACAGTGCACTTGTTTTTATTGCAAGACATGTTCGTTTTTGCATTGTTTTTGGAAAAGTTGGATATGGTTTTGTAGAGTCAGAATTTGCTAATCTTTGTCAAGCATCCATAAATCAGGATTTTTGTCATGCTCCAACTTTCTTCCTTTCAGTTGTAAAACATTTTTTCCCTTGTAATTTTTATTTTAAAGTCTCAAAAACCAAATTGCATAAAAGTGATGAAACATGATGTTGGTGAATAAAAAAATTTACACATGACAATCTTGCATGGAAGGGTCCAACTCATTTCTGCTTGGGATGTGCATGTTGGCTAAAAATTAAAGATGAAAAATGTACTCTGCTTGAAAAAAGATTATTGACTGCAAATGCTTGTCAGGTTGACTGAAAATATTATCCATGAAAAGGCAATTCCTAGGCCGCCTTTGGTTTTTCAGAATGTTTTCCATTTCATTTTTTAAAAATAATTTTCATTTTCTACTTTTTTTGATCTCTAGAAAATGTATTTGGTAAGTAAAAATAACAATTATTTTCTATTTTTATTTTCATTATAAACTATACCTTTTAAAAGGATGGGTTAACAATATTCTCAACTCAACTCATCTAAGCCTTTTCCCAACTACATGGGGTCGGCTACATGAATCTGCTTCCTGATATTTAAATTATAAATAGTTATATCTTTTTTAATTATTTCTGTCCATGTTAATTTAGGTCTACCTCAACCTCTATTCTTACCATGAATTGTTAAAATCACTCTTTCCAACCGGAGCATCTAAAGGTCTACGTTGTATATGTCTAAACCACTATATCAATTTTCTCTCATTTTATCTTCAATTGGGGCTACTCCTATCATTTTTCTTATATTTTATTTCTAATTCTATCTTTTAAAGTTTTACCATATATCCATCTTAACATACGCATTTTTGTTACACTTAATTTATTCACATGTTGTTTGCCCAACATCCTATGTTTTCAAATTATCTAGCCTTTGTTTTCTATTCTCTCGCTTGGAAGGGAAATAGTGAAAACATCTTTAAACTGTTTTTAGTTTTCAGCTATTTTTGAGTTGTTTTCTAAAAAAATTATTTTCCTTTGCAATTTTCATGAGTATTTTTAGTTTTCTATGAAAATAAAAATAAGAAATAGAACTTCATCCCCTCCTAATCTCAAAATCAAATAAAGACATCTCGATTTTTTTACAGAATGAAATGTCCCATATCTCGTCCCCTCCTAATCTCCAACCCAATCAAGCATCTTGAAACTTGTTTAGGATGCTTTTTTTTCTTTAAAAAAAATATTATTTGTAAAGCTTTAGTGTTTTATTTGATTTTTAAACATATTTGAATTTCAAAAGTTATATTCTTAAAATAAATTAAATATATTTAAGTTGACATTATAATGTATTATGACTGAAACAAGATGGGATAAGATGGCCGATACCAATATCAAAATCTCTTGGGGACGAGACAGGACGGGATGGGATGGCTCGATGGCCCTTGTCCCGTTGAGACTTGAATCATTGTCCATTTTCTTTTAGCTTTTTTTTGGTTTGCCTAGAGTTTTTGTCAAACATTTATTGGGGCTCATTCTTTGGGGAACATCAAAGTTACTTAGGAATCACATTTTCTTAGATAAGTGTTATCTAAGCAATATTTCTTACCTATGTTCTTTTATACGTTGAAAAATGGCTACGATATTTGTTACCTATGTTCTTTTGCATTATGACTTTCTCAGGTGAGTTGCCAAGATTTACCCATCTTTTCCATAATATCTTTTATGCTTTCCAACCTACTTTGCATAGATCATATGCTACCTCTTTTTAATTGATGCTCAATTTTCTTATAACAAAATATATTGGGTGGGGAGCTATGTGTAAGATTGCATGTGAGGGTGGAGATCATTTTCTTGACCTTGTTGCTCATTGAATGCGACCAAAAGCCATGTTGAAAGAAAAAAAATGCATGGCTGTGAGAAGAAGAGAAAAAAAATGATATAAAGAAAATTGATAAAGAAAATGAAGAGAAAAAAATATGCTAGATTTTCAACATCCGCTAATCTTATTGGTCAGAAATTAGATGGAGATTGCGATGGATGAATAGAGTAAGTAAGAATTATGAAAGGAGGTAGGGATATTTTTGAAATTAAAGAGGAAGCATTTTACCTAGCCAGCTTATCCATCTCATTGGTGGGTAAATGATGCCTATGGAAATTTGACTTATCCATCTTTTTCCTTTGACCGGAGCAAATGAATATATAAGTTAGTCAATGATAAAGAAACATTTGAATCTCTCAACTATTGCCATGTTTCAAGGTTTAGATTGTTTTGTTTGGGGATTCTGCCATACTCTTCGTTTAATGTTGGCCTATGCATCTTTAGGCCATTACAAAGAACAGTTATGAAAAAGATATATGCAATAAACTTGAGAGCCTGAATCTTTTGCTTCTCTGGCACTCTCATTCACCATTACCCAGGAGGCCTTCCATATTTATGCAACCTTAATTACATTTGAGAAAGCCACGAGGTGATCCATTGAAAACCAAGTGCATATGACAAACTATGAACCACTTCATCACATCATTATCAACATTTTCCTAGTCCTTTTTCTATCCTAACAAACACTCAGTTAAACTAATTACATAATGAGCCAATTTATGAACTCACATAAAATTTATGGCATGATAAATGAGCAAAGCATGGTTTTTATCTTAAAAAAGTTTGGGGTATTAAATTGTGGTTTTGAGATAATTCTTAATTCTTATCCAAGTTGATATTGTGTATTTGTCATAACAATCTCCCTCCCTCCATCCAGGTATATTCGTATTTTCTCAATTTAGGTTATATAAATGTTCATCTGTAGATTTTTCTGCTTACAAGATGGTCGTTTTCTAAAGATAATATAATTTGCAACTCACTGTTGAATTTATTCTCAGAAACAATTTTCATTTTCGGATATGATAATTTCTGCATCCTGGAACGTCTTTATTTAGTTTTTACTTTCCAATTGACATCTTCTTTTATTTATTTTAAATTTTCAAATGACTAAATTATATTCTGAAAGTTGTTATATTTTAAATTATATTTCTTCCTTACAGAAGAAATTCCATTGCAACAAAGAGCAGCAGCTACTTCTTTGTTGGGAAAGCTTGTGGGACAGCCAATGCATGGCCCCAGAGTGGCTATTACATTAGCAAGGTTTCTACCAGATGGTTTGGTAGCTGCTATCAGGGATGGGCCTGGTGAAGCAGTGGTTTCATTGCTTGAACAGACAACAGAAACACCAGAACTTGTTTGGACACCTGCCATGGCTGCTTCTCTATCTGCACAATTGTCAACAATGGCATCAGACCTCTACCGGGAACAGATAAAAGGGCGTGTTGTTGATTGGGATATACCTGAGCAGGCATCTGGCCAACATGTTATGAGAGATGAACCACAGGTATAAGTTGACATCTTGCAAAATTTCTTGAATAAAATAATTAGTTCTTCATCGAATACTCTAACTTGCTTGTGTGTGCAGGTTGGGGGAATTTATGTAAGGCTTTTCCTTAAAGACCCTAAGTTTCCCTTGAGAAATCCTAAGAGATTCTTGGAAGGACTTCTGGATCAGTACGTTTCATCTATTGCTGCTACACATTATGACACACAAGCTGTTGATTCTGAACTTCCACTGCTGCTGTCTGCTGCACTGGTGTCTTTGTTGCGGGTACATCCTGCACTAGCAGACCATGTTGGTTATCTTGGTTATGTTCCAAAACTTGTTGCTGCTATGGCGTATGAAGGAAGACGAGAAACAATGGCATCTGGAGAGGTGAAAAATAGAAGCCAGGTACAATCTGATGAGTTTCTAGAAACTGAGGATGGGCAATCAGAGTCCATTGAGCAGACCCCACAGGAACGTGTGCGTCTTAGTTGTTTACGAGTGCTACACCAATTGGCATCTAGTACAACTTGTGCAGAAGCTATGGCAGCTACAAGTGTAGGAACTCCTCAGGTATGAAAACATGACAGTGTTGCATGTTTTTCCTGCTGGGTAATATTTTGAATTCCTTCTGTTGATAAAATCTATGCTGTCTTTGTTTGCCAAGAGATTCTGTATGGATGATGCCATAAGCATGGAAATAAGGTTTCTGTTTAAATTCTATATGCCTGAGAATGTAGCTTTGGAGTCTAAGCAAGGCTCTGTTTGGAACACAAGTCACTATGAAATTCATAGGCAAACAAAATGAATTCCATGGGGAATTTCATTTGTTTCTCATGTTTGGCCCACTGTATATAAAACCGTGAAATTAAAATAATTTTTCATGTTTGAAACAAATGAAAATTGAATTCAATGTTCCGTTTTTCTTTTTTTTCTATTTAATAATTAGTCGGGAATGATGATTAAAGAATTCTTATATTAATTATATTCTTAATTCCCATTTAATTATATTAATTATTAATAATTATAATTTATTAAATATTTAATAAACACAATTAAATATAATTGAGTATAATTTAATAATAATTATTATAGTAATAATTATAATATCAACCCAACTCATCTAAGCCTTTTTCCAACTACATGGGGTCGGCTACATGAATCTGCTTCCTCCACTCTGCTCTATTCAAGATTAAATCGACATTCAAATTACAAATAGTTATATCTTTTTCATTATTTCTATCGGTGTTAGTTTAGATTTACCTCTACCTCTATTTTTATCATGAATTGTTAAAAGATCTCTTTTCTAGATGAAGCATATAAAGGTCTTCGTTGTATATGTCCAAACCATCGTAATCGATTTTCTCTCATTTTATCTTCAATTAGGGCTACTCCTATCATTTCTCTTATATATTTATTTTTAATTCTATTAATATATATAATTATTAATTATTAATTCATAATATTATAATTTGATTTAATAATATATTAATTAATAATAATATTAATATAATTTAATATTATAATTATATTAATATTATGATATTCAATAATATTAATATATCAATGTAACAATAATATGATATTAATTATTATATTGTGTCATTTATTAGAATCTTATAATAACACAACATCTAATAATATTATAAATATATTATAATTATTATTAATGTAATAGTAATTTATCATAATAATAGCAATAATATCATAAAAAACATTATTTTTGGTAAAAAACTATAGTCTCTTGGCAATGACAATTTTATCCAAAATTTTGTTTCCTTCATTATATGGAATTCATTTGCAAATCCTATCAATTTTGATAGTATTTGCAATAAGAGGAATCAATTTCATGATTTAGTAGCTTGGATTCCAAATCCATGATTTGTTATGTTCCCAAACATATCTAATCATGGATTTACAAATAAATTCTGCAAAAACTATGAAATTCATTTGTTTCAAATGGGGTGTATATAAATTTGCAGTTGAAACTATTGTGCTCGTTTGTTCAGATAAATCTTTATCATGTATGATGGTGTGGGCCGAAACTTGAAGAAGAGCACTGGCAGTTTGTTTATTTTTCTTTATTATCAAACCCTGAAGTCTGGTCTTGTACCTCTTTCTCTTAGAAATACTTGGTATAGGTGTATAATACCACTTATCTAGAATTAAGTAATTAAGTCAAAGCAATCACTTTATAAAAGTGATGATTACACCCTATCCTCTGCCTGATGTTACATTAAAACCCTTAAATTTGTCAACAGTTTCCGCATTGTCTAAAACAAGAACCTCCTCAGTCTATGTTGATCTGGTATATGATAATAATGGTACATTGTATTCTTAGATCAAAACTTTTAAGGCTTGGTGATTTTCTTTTGTGTCCAATATATTATTCTTCCATACAGATGTATCCTTTTGTAGGAGCGCAGCATAACAAGCTGTATCCAGAAATTACTATTATGCAGCTACAAATATTTGTATTTCTTGCTGTGACTAGACTGATTCTAATTTGCATGGTCCTTGTACTATTGCGATATTGAAGTTGACTATTTTCTATAGGCACTTATATTGTCACTAAGTCTCTCTTTAGATCCATTTGTTATAAAGTTTGGTCTCTTAATCATCTGCTAAGTGACTGTTTCCCCCATTTTCTATTGCCTCCCCCTCCTCTTCTTTTCTAATTGCTTATTTTAGTTACATCTGCAGTTTCAAATTCTTTTCTTTCTGTGATGATATCATCAAATTCATTACGCAGACTCTTCATGTGTTCTGTTCCTTTTATAGAGCCAGATATGTTTATGTGCATGGTTGCTCGTAGGATGCATGAAACAAAAGACAGAAAGATAATTTCAATTTGATTGTGATTGTATAATATGAATGTATAACTGTGGTTTTTCTCATTTGCTTCACTGAATATTCATTTAGATTCATAATTAAATCTATCTTGTATTTATGTTGAAGGGGCACCAAATCTCTCTGAATTTAAATTATTTTTCCTCCTTTTGTAAAGTTTTGGCTTTGATCTTTGTGAAATGGGCGGTGGGAAAGGTTTTCATGCATCACATTCGCTCATTCAAACAAAACTGGATAACAACACATTTCTTTTGTCATTTGCATCATGTGGTTGTTCTTTCTGATCTTGTTCCAGGTCGTGCCTTTACTAATGAAAGCGATTGGATGGCAAGGTGGCAGTATACTAGCTTTGGAGACACTAAAGCGTGTTGTTGCTGCTGGGAATCGGGCTAGAGATGCACTTGTTGCACAAGGCTTGAAGTAAGTTGCAAACAAATTGCAGCTATTTATAATTGCTTGATGTTTGTATTTTTCATTACATAAATATTCAGTAATCTAAGAACTGCTGTCCTGTACATTCCTTTAGAAAAAAATATTTTTTCTTCTTTTTTGTGTAAATCTGAATATGATTTTAGTATTTTGATCATTGTGATCTTTGATCCAACAAAATTTTCATATGTTAAATTTTCAATAGACCAAATTTGTCATTTCTGCTATAATGCATCCTAAGATGGCTCATTTAGTTTGTTGATCATTTATCGATATTGAATGATGAAACATCACAAAGAAGTGGCTAAGATTTGGTCAAATAACAAAAGTCAATAAAAAGCTTGAATTTTTTTCCATAAAATGGATATTTTGAAGGATAGATTCATTATTCCATTCAGACACAACCATAGCTAGAGTCTACTTGTCTTATCCTTCTCACTTTACATTAAATTTGTTTCTTTTTTTGGGAAAAAAAATTGCTAGATCAGTGTGAAGTTTGAACTGATGCAGTATACTTGCAATTTAGACATCAATTAAAATGAATAAGATTGCTAAAATAAAAGGCATTACTGTAATGAAAAATTTAAGCAATTAATCTTATCAAAGGTCACATTTTTGGTAATTCTAGCTTTTCAGATCGTTATAGTTGCCATCCTAGTTCTCTTTAACCTTTCCTCTTTTTTTGATCCATTGATCCGGATCTAAGCAGCTTTAAATAACAGACACTATTTTGGTATTGTGCAAATGTGCATGATTCAGCACTTTAGTATCTGTTCATGCTGCCTATAAGTTGAATTGATGAAACTAAGAACCAAAACTGCATGATTAAAAGATCGAAACTATTATATGGTCCAGAACATTTTGCTTTAATTTACTAGATGAAAGGAAAAAAGAAAAACTTATACCCTTTTTCTTCCAAAATGCAGCCTCAAACAACAATGAATGTGATATTCAAGAATATTCTCGAATATTGAATATTTTTCCATTGAATGCTGCCTAGTTAATTTCATATTGCTGATGTAGATTGTCTTCAGATTTTCATGTTTCTTCTTTTTATCCTTGGTCCATGTGTCTCCCACTTCCTAGGATATATTCCAAGCATATATCTCCATAGTTGGAATAAGTTTATATATCTCTGAGGTAATAGTTATGACATTTCATAACATTTGAAGGTAATCCTTTTTACTGGTGGGGCTCTTACTGAAGAGAGCCCCCACATAGTGTTGCTATATGATCTTCAAAGAACATTTTTTATTTATAACCTTTCGAAACAATGTTCCTTGTTGCCATACACAAAAGTTTACAAGAGCCACCAATGCCTCCAGAATTTCTGGTTCTAAGTTATGACAAAATGAGTGGGAGAAATATAATTTGTTATTGATATGACACATTGTTTGGCAATTATAGAAGGTATTTGTCAAATTTGAAAATTTACCATTTATCTAAAGAGTTTCATTTTCTTCATTCTATATCTTTGGAGCTGTTAACCTGCAATATTTGAAGATACTCAAATTATTAGATAATATAACTAATTTGTTTTCTTAATCAAATATGGTTGTGCTTTATTTCTGTGATTATAGATTGCAAGATCCACATCCTGTTGATATGAATGTTAACATTAAGAAATTAGGATTCTCTCCTTCACTTTTATCAGTATTAGCCCATCTTTGGGAATTTCAGAATTGTAATGCATTAGGTGCTTTTATTGATTTGAAGATTTGTGTAACCGTCTTAGGTGATGTTTTGTTCCCTTACCCGGCAACATGACCGTCTTGATATGTAAGTCTATAGTGTTTTAAAGAATATTGATTCCTCCAGTGGATAAATGATTGACACTTAAAGAAACTTTTGGATTTTTTTTTTGCGTACTGAATCATTGATGCAGTCTGAAATTTTTTTCAGGAGGAAAGTAATAATGCTTACTTTTTGGTTTAATAGTTATCTCAAAAACTTGAGTTACATACCATATTTTTCTTGTCCCCATGAATGACAAACATGGACCTTGTAGGGTTGGTCTGCTTGAAGTACTTCTTGGCCTTCTTGATTGGAGGGCGGAGGAAGGCATGGATTTTGCACTCAAATGAAGTGGAATGAGTCTGAAGCTTCAATCGGGCGTGTGCTTGCAGTAGAGGTAAGATTTGTTTACTTAAGAAACATTAGTTTAATCATTTTCTAATTGAAAATATAATTATCATTGGTGTTCATGTTAATTTTACACCTTAACTTTTATTATATCTCCAACAAGTGAATTTGCAATGTTTCTCTAAAGCAGTCATATTTGAAATTATGCCTTGGTTATTATAAGTTTCTTTGATTACATTTGTAGACATTGGGGGGCATGTGGGTGATCAAGGTGGAGGTAATGGGATAATATTATTGGTTGTATGTTGATGATCCTATGTAGCGATGATTCTAGATCATTCTCATGTCCAACATCATCACCCAACCTAGTGATACCGTACCTATCTATGAGCTCGAATATCCAAGATCCCTCCTAGGTATTAATCTTAATTTGAGATTTCAATATCAAAATTGGGGCAAATCTATATATTTAAGGGTAGGAAGTTGCCATCTTCCCCCACAAAAAAAAAAGAGTTCATGGCTCAACCACTAACTAAAATGCCCTTCATCCATATAAAAAAAATTCTTGATATTATTTTATATTAATATAATGTAAATTATTATAATATTATATATAATAATATAATTAATATCATTATAATTATAATAATTAGAATATTATATTGTTATAATATAATGTTAAATAACATAATATTATAATTTAATCTTAATATAATATAATATTATAATGTTATATTATCTAAACATTATAATAATAAATAATATGAAATAATGATAAATTATCATAGTACTTGCAAAAAATATTGGAGGGTTATGTTTTAAGGTAAAAGGAGGTTAATTAATTAGGAGTAATTTTGGTATTTCATGATTAGTGATTCAGGATTTTCGTAGTATACCACATGCGGTGATCTTAGATCATTGAGGATCAAATCACCCTTGTAAACAGATCACCAGTGATCTAAGATCACTGTGGTGATCCTATTTGGATTCCCAAACACCTCCATAGAATTGAAGGAATACATGCACTTATATGAAGTATGTTTAAAATGAGTGGATGATGACAACTGGTAGAAGCTGAATGCTTGCAATTAAGAATAATTAAAGGGAAACTAAAGAAAGTTTAGACATGAATTGCAGGTAAGGTTATTGGAAGTTGAGACAACAAATGATAGAAGAGGCAGACATTTATATATTTGATAGGAATTTTGAGTAAAACCAAGGTCCATGAGATATATTCACAAGAAGGTAGGGTAAAAGAGATGCAAGCTTAATAGTAATAAACATTTTAATCCTCAACTTTTAATGGAAGTTCAGATGCAAGTGGAGAATACCAGAGATTTAAATGTCATATTTATTATGAGCTGGAAGGAGTGTTGTTCGTTACCAAGAGTGTGGAAGATGTCAAGTGAGCATGTTTGTCAGTAAACTCTGACTTAAAGAACATAAAGTTGGATCAGGTTTTATTATCAGAGATTTTAATGGACAATTTCCGGTTCAAGACTTTGCATCATCTTCAGTGATTCTAACTGAATTAGTTTTGGTATGGGAGGGTATTATGTACAGAAATGAATAAATCAAAGCAATGCAAGGCTATTCCAAATTTGATTTAGAATTTGAAGCTAAGAATAATCAAATTATAGATTTGCTAGATTTCTCTTCCTTTACAAAAGTTCAGTGCTTTTTTTGATATAAGATATGCGAAGTAGCAAAGAAAGTTGAAAGAGTGATAGAAATCTACTTAAATTCAGCGTTGCACCAGCTCTCGAGGAAAAAAAAAAAAAAGGCATACCTACGAGAGGAGATTGTGAGCAAATGTGTGGCTGAAATCTACTTAGGGTCTACATTTCTTCTTGTTTGCATTCATATGTAGGGTGAATGCTTGACGTCATATCGTGAGCACTATTGCCTGTTATATTCATCTGTTTTGGGGTCTAAATCTGGTTTCATGGATTTATTTATGACAAAACAATGGTGGAACTGTTTATCTATGAAAAGTGACTCTTGACAATGGGTTTCTGTAAATTATATTACTTTCTTGTAAGTTTGGGAGATACATATTACGTATTGAAGCAGACCAGCTTTTTTTTTTTTTCTAGGTGCAAATATCTTTTCTGGATTCTGCTTTGCCTTCTTCTGCATCTTAAAATAACCGTTCTTGTGTGGATACATTTGAATCTTGCATGATGAAATAGTATTTACTATTTGTGAAGCATTATAAATGATATGATCATTAATTCTTCAATAAGTTATAATTCTTATCATTTGATCTAGGTGTTGCATGCGTTTGCAACTGAGGGTGCCCATTGTGCTAAAGTTCGTGACATATTGAATTCTTCTGATGTAAGTTCAGTTAATTTATTTCCTCCAAATTTAATTTTTATGGGTTTCAATAATCTCATTGTATGCCAATCTAACTAATAAGTTGGTTCTCTGAGGATGATATTCATATCTTTTCTTTATAAAGATTTCTTTGTTTCTCTTAATTATGAAAGCCTTAACATGTCATTTTTTTCCTTTTTAAGAAAATCCTGTACAGCAGGCAGTGACAACATAGGTTTCTCTAGTTTTCAAAGAATAGTGGTAGTTTCTATTAGTTGACTATTTGTTCATGCAAATATCTTTTAGATTGTTAAGAATTCATGGCTGTAATTCATGGTAGTTGCTCATGAGGCCACAATGCAACAAAATTCATGTTGGGGCTCTTAAATTTGTTTTTTTTAAGGCTTTTCATAATGTATGTAGTGTTCTGACCTATCGAATCAATTGTCTTATTTTATTTGTGTATATTTCTTTGGAAATATTTGTTTTAATTAAAATTCGTTATCTGTTATTTGAGGTATGGCTCTTCAATGTGTTTTATTTGTGGCTAATCACACTTATTACTGAGTTACAAGTATGGGAAAAAAACTAAGTTGGTTTATGATTGGTGGTTTCAAGGAAGGCGATAAAATTAGTGAGGTTATTAAGGTCAACTTTAGTTGGTATAAATGAAGAGTATCATTCCAAATAAAATCAATATCTGAGAGAAACCATTAAGATTCTACAACAATCAAAAATTATTTTTAGGTAAAATGTTTAATATTCATGTTTGATGTGTATCATATCAATTACCTTCTGATGATAATTTAGAATATGAATATGAAATGTGACAATCTAAGAGACAGGTCTAAGCCTAGAAATTGCAGAACCTGTAATAAAAATTTTACTTCTCCTCTGATTCTCTTTGAGACCTAGTATTTCCTGCTTTCCAACTTTTTCCAGAAGGGGCAAACTCTAAGATTGATTTAAGAGGGGGAGAAAAAGCTCCCTACCACTTAATTGAACAGTTGACAAAAGGTTAGAATAACTGATTCATATGTAAACATATAGAATATTTAGGCCCTGTAAAAAATGGTTTCAACTGGAACTCCAAGCTGACCCTAGTTTCGAGTTGATTTTGGGCTGAACTTGAAATGTTTGTGTTTCAGCTGAAACTTTAGAAGTAAAAACCATAGAACTTTGGCATCGTCCATGGGAGGATGACATCAAGTTGCTGGCTACTTTTAAGATATTGCTTGATCCTAGTGAAATCTTTAAGGGTCTGTTTAGATGCCTTTAGATGTTATCCAGGGAATGTTCTTTTATTTTGGTCAGCGTTCAGAAGATCTTAGCAGTGGGGAAGAGGAATTTTTCTGATCAAGAAAAGTGTAAATCCCAAAGTTTCTATTGGAGCAGTTCTGTAAATCACAGCTGGCATGTGTTGTCCTAAAATTATGGATTGTCTGCTAGGGGTTTCCCACTTGAAGTAATCTCATTTTTCCCCCCTTCTCCCTATTTCTGTCTTCTGATCGATTTAATCAGAGAACATCTTAATTGGGCATCCAAAAAGGCCCTGAAGCATGATGTCTGCACAGATAAACTTTCCAGCTTGCCTGCCTGTACAAGCCACAAATATTGGCAACTTGACATAATTTACCAAATGGTTAACGTTGACAGCCACTAAAACAGTGCAGCTTAGTTCTCGAAGTCATCTCGAGAGTTGTGCTCTACTTCCAATCCATACAAGGGGATAAATGTCCTTTTTTATTAAAAAACGAAAGCATTATGTTTACTGTGCAATTGCATCGCTGAAACAATATTTGTCATCTTTGATAGGTATGGAGTGCCTATAAAGATCAGAAGCATGACCTTTTTCTTCCTTCAAATGCTCAATCTGCTGCTGCCGGGGTTGCTGGACTCATCGAGAGTTCATCATCAAGACTAACATATTCTCTTACTGCTCCACCACCACAGCCTGCTCCGGTGAAGCTACCCTCTACTGCTGCTGCTGCTGTAAATTCTAATGGAAAGCAGAACTATGGGTCAAGATAGGGGAATTCATGCTATTGCTGATTCTACCACAACCAATCAGCATCGTACACAATAGAATTGCTTTGTCATCGAGTACATATTGTACAGCGTTTTTACTGGTTAAGGAAAAATTGGGGTCCATTCATTTACTTGTAAAGTCTTAAAGAGTTTTGTTGTATCATATCTGTTCGTATATATTGCAAAATAAGTGAGGGTTTATGAATGAGTGCGGTTCTGCAGTCATTGAGTTTCTGTTTACATGTTTGATTTTTTTTTTTTCCACGTAATATGGGTTTTCATGTGGGAAGTTTATTTGCTTTACAGTTGTGGCATTTTTTAAAGTTATAACTTATAAGAAACCATTAATTGTGAAACAGATGAGCATTGCCACATGTACATCTCCCTTCTGCTTTTGCGGCAAAAAAAGAAAAATAGCAAGTTGTTTCTTAGCCATTTGACTGACGAACTCTTTCTTGTAGGTCAACAGAAATAAATAAATGAATGAATTCTCATTGTTCTCAAGATAAATGGCTAAAGTGATTTGACTGTTGCAACGTTGCGTGGATGTGGCTTCGTATTTTGGCAATATGATGAAGAGATCTGTATATCCTGGATGTCGGTAAATTAAATGTGGTACGGTAAAGTTGTAAAAAGAAATTTGCTAGATTTGAGTTATAGACCCTAATCTCATTCACGGACAGGAAAGCAGACAACAATATCTTGGGAAACAATGATGGGATAAGCGGAAGCAGGAAATGGAAAGAGTTTACTCATAGACCGCTTAAACTTAGAAAGGCCCTTTCAAACCAGAACCGGAGGAACAAAAAAAAATTAGTTTCTGATACAGGTAGACTTTAGTTTTGATCTTTCTTTCTTCGGGGCGTCCATTTTTGTCCATGAGGTCGTCAATTCTGCGATATTCTTATAGTATGCCATCAGCTCAAGCTAACTAAAATTTATCCGAGGATAAGGGTGGTTTAATTTATCTGAGGTGTTATAATGGTGGTTTTCTTCTAAAGTATATCTATTTTCAACATTTATAACGTTTAGTACCATTCTTAAAAATTTAAGTATAAATTAATTGATAAACTTAATTTATAAGTTATTCAAACTTTTTTTTTTATCTATCCGATGTAAAACTATTTTGAAGTATAATAAAATATCATATTACTTTCATTTTCCATATAATTTAAAATTATATATTTATTTTATTTATTATTATTTATCATTAGTTCGTGGCAGAATCAGGCAAGAGTGACGGCTCATTATTAAAATTGCATGCTGCATTCTGAAACGAGATTGAACACAACTACTGGGAAAACTGTAAACATCCGGGGGGGACTTTGATCTTGCTTTTCTTGATCAAGAAAATGCAAGATAAGATAAAGCAATCTCTTATGATCATGTTGTGCAACTGTTTGTGTCAGTCTATGGAGCTCCAATGTTATATTTCTTACCACCAAAGATCATTGCAGATTCTACTGGCCAGAGAGAAATGTGTTTCCAAAACCACAAATGAACCTCCCACCAAATGTTCCTTTATTAGAATAAATGAATTGCATTTGTTTACCAATTATGTTTGATGAAAAATGAAATTGGAATACGAAGCAATAATCCGTAAAACAAAAGACAACCAAATAGGTGTCAAGGAAAGACAACCAAATAACACACAACTCCAAGATTCCAGCAGCAGCAACAGCCGGGTCTAACTCAGGCCTTCATCTTCCTCCGGGAAGCGCAGGTGCTTCCCCTCAGGTGCAGGCAGTCCCTTCAATACCAAGGCACTTGGTGAAACCTCCTTCTCATCAGCAACTTCCTCTTCACCTTCGATCTCATCATCACTGTTGTAGATGAAACGTGTGTGCTTCCCAGTGCACTCGGGCAATCTAACCTCATCATTCACCGACATCTTACTCAGGCCTTCACACAAATCGTTGAAGAACTCATCTTCTTCTTCTTCATCCACATCATCTCCAGCTTCCTCATAGTAGACTTCCTCTTCTTCTTCAATAATATCTTCGTCGCCATCTTCTCCGATACTTGCATTGACCTGAAGGGACCAGATAGAACTGCTGTCATCCTCAGAGGATTTCTCTGGGTAACTGCCTTCACTTCCTTGGTAAGTCAGAGATGAAGATATTGTTGAGGCATCGGACATTTCTGATTTCCCAGGGGAGTCATCAAATAGCAACGCTCGGTTGATCAGACATTCCTCTTGTTTCAGAGATGCAACAGCCTGAGTAATTGATAAACAGATAAACAATTAAGCAACATAATGAGGGGGATTCGACCAAAACGATATAAAGTAGTAGTTCTGAAGCCTAGATAAAATTTGCTGCAGACATAAGTGAAGTTAGTTTTGAGTGGTGCAACAACCCGAGTGATTGAAGAACAAATAAACATTAGTAATACCATCAAGAAATTTCAAAACATAGATAAGATGATGAAGATGAAAACAGAGAAAGAAAATCCCAAGTATATGATATGAGAAACTGGAAGAATAAAAGCTCAGAGAGGTATTGGAAAACAGCAACCATGTTGAATTTGAGAATGGCCCAACCCAGGCATAAAGGGAAACAACTAAAGGAAACCTTGAATTTCCTAAAACCAAGTTATGTAAAGAATCCAAAAACAAAGCAATAAAATATTACTCAGGACAGTAATCTTTAAAATAATAAATAAGAAAACAAAGGCCTCAGGGATCCTTGGACAGGAATGGGAAATTAGGGAAAGAAAAAGGAAGAGGATTAAAAAAAAAGCCACACAAACCTGCAGTGGAATTGTGGCATCTTCAGGAACCCAAGGCAACTCGGCGTCAATCGGAACACCTTCTTTCAAGCCTGACATGTTAGCGATGTGAGGCGTGTTGGCCGGCGTGGGAGCAAGAAGCTGCGCTGGTGAACTCAGAAGGCCTAAGAGGGCCTGGAACGCCGTCGGACGCCCCGAAGGAAGCTTATTGACAAACCCAGCTTCTTCCTCCACCTTCTTCAAGAGCGTCTTCACCTGGCCCCGGAGCAACGCCTCGCCTGACCCCGGAGTCCGTTTGGCTCGAACCCGGTTCTTGGCCACCGAAGACGAAGGAGTGTTCTCGACCAGGCTCCCCGTTGCAAGTCCTACGATGGGAGAATCGTTCGTGATGTCGAGCAGCGCCGAACGCTCACCGTTTCTTGATCTCGAAATGGCATCTTCTTGTTTGTTCTTCTCTGCATTTAGAAAAGAAGAAAGCAACAAGATTCCACTTAGCCATGAAACAAAAGGATGAGATGATGAGACCGGTCTATCCTGCAAGGGAAAAAAAAAAGGGCTTTTGCTTACGAGAGGCAGCGGAGGCCTGAGATCTTGTGATCCTTCTCATGGATGACGGGGTTTCCATTGCCGGGAGGAAGAGGACACCTGGAAAACAAAACCATTTCACGGAAAAAAGAAGAGAAAAGGCATCAGAAAAACGGGAACTTTAAGAAAGTGATAAACAAAACGAGGTATCTCCTGGGTTCTTCCTCACCAGAAAAAAAAGTAGGAATCCGGAAGGGCTTCGCTGGTGGGTCGGGGACTTTGGGAGGGAGAGGGAGATCAAAGAAAGGGAGGAGAATGAAGGAGCGGGGAGGAACAGGTGAGGTGTGGGGATTTTAAATTTGAATCGGGGAGTCGGTAACGGTCATATGACCGTTGGAGGCGGAGGGGGTGTAGGGCTGGCATCAATGCTTTCCTGTGTTTGGGATTCGGAGAAGGATTTCTTTCCAAAAACTAGCCGTTGAGGGGGGATGGACGCAAGGGTTTCCTTCGAGCAGATGATGGCTTTGGCCTCATCAACTTCTGGGAACCAGATGCCACATGGGTCATATGTGGGTTAGGTTGCCCACCACTAGACCAAAGAAACCTTTGGTGAATCAGATCAGGTTCTATGATTAGACCTAAATTAGATTACTAAATTGTCATAGCATGAATTTTATAAAACAATGCGAACCATCTATCCAGGAAAACTCTACTTTCACAACAAGGCTTTTGAGAGATCCATGCAATGGGTAGTAGGATGCTTTCTGCTCAAAGAAAAAGAATGATAGCACACCTTCTTTTTTCAGAAATTGTGTTATATTTTTGTGTTTTAAATTTCCATGCTTATTGTTTCTTTTAACCATGCAGGTTTTAAGCCTCCTTATATTTGACCATGAATTAAAAAGACACATATGTTGCATTTTAATCATGTGGCTTTTATATGTATTGAATTTGTAGAATAGATCAAGTTAACTTGCTTCATAATATCAAAATTAACGCTTTCCGGAGAAGAAACGAGCTCAATGTAGCAATTAATGTTTTATATTAAAATATTATATGTTTTGATAACTTTCCTTGTTTCAAGAATTTAAAATGTATGATATCATGGTTTAGCATAAAGAAAATCTATTACTCTCTCTATTATTTTTCATGAAACAACAATAGCAATGAAGTTTGAATTCTAAACTAGTTAGGAATGGCTATGTGAATCTTATTTCTATATACTCGGTTTTTAGTTATTTTTTTAATAAAAAATTTATTAGATAAAAGAATTATGATTTAGCTTCTTCAACAAAATTTTTAGATTTGCCATAAAATGCGAAAGTAATAAGTTAAAAAGTTTATCTAGGATAAAGGAAATTGATGGCAAAAAGTTAACTATATATATTTTTATGTAGATCAACTACGTATATTTTTATGTAGATCACTTTTTCTATCCAAGGCGCTACTTGAGTGGCGTTATTTAATTTTCCAAGCATGAATTTTCTTTTTTTAAGAAAAAAAATATAGAAAAATTAAAAGAGAAACGAACCTATTGCTATCCATGCAGGAAATAACATGAAAACTAACATAATGATCTTGACATCTCAAAGATGTTGGAATTCCACTTAATTTCTTTCTAAGGATTTTTTTTTTTTTTGCTAAGAGAGGAGGAGGGGGAAGAGTTTAAATACAAACTAATACAAGCAATATAATTATATAAATCATATTGGTTGCATTCCCTCCTTATATTCATGAAATTTAAGATGTTTTATGTCAAGATTGGCACAAGGAAAAGCATGAATTGATGACATTGACATTTGATTAGAGAATTAGTTATAGCAATCAAGAAAAAAATTTTAATTTGCTCATCATAGTTACTTGCTATAATGACTATATTCTAAGGGTAGTATCAAGGCTTGCACAATTTTACTAATATAACTATGGTTCATGAGTCCCAAATCCTATCATCAAGTTTCATCAATTTGAGCAAAGAAGAACTTTTTATTTGGTTTAGAAAATTTTAAATTAATTTTTAAAGAAAAATTAGTCCAAATTGTTTCAATTTGCATAGACAAAAATTTATATATGCAAATTATGTTTAGAGAGAGAGAAATAAATTCCTTTTGAGGCTCCATAGCAAGCATTGAAATAACTACAAGGCATTACATTTTTCACGAATAAAGTTGATGCTAACTTATTGAGATTTTTTTGGATTATACATTCTAAATAATCACATCTAAATGGAATACAGTGGAACAACAAATTCTATAGAATCCATATTATAGGAATTTCCTATTCCTATAATTTTCTTTTTCACTAAAAACCAACCTTCCAAGTGAATTAGATGTAGCCAAAATGCACGGCCAATAAAAGCTTGCCATGTAAACAACAAAAAATTTCTTATAAATAGATTGTGATAGCCTATAATCTAATAATATTATTATTAATTTAGAGAGATCCAAAATATACAAGATGAAATGATAAGGGCGGAACCCATATGTCTCATGAACTACACCATTTCAAATTCTCATGTGTGATTTGTGTTATTTGTTGCACTATTATGGCTCTCACTAGGATCATAATCTTAGTGACATTACAGACAAGCATAAAAAAAATTCAGGTTCTTCACCAAATTTTTCATCCAAACCATAATCCCAATATGTTTTGGTACCAAATATTTATGCAACATATCATATGTTTTAAGTTTCAGCCCTCACGAAGTGATGCTATTTAACATATCTCAAAATTAGTATCTAAATGTAATAATTGTTTGTGAATTCATAACTAATTTTAAGGTACTGTATTTTTTCTCTATTATCTATTATCTTGATATTTTTTAAAAGCATATTTTACACCTAGATCCCTTTTCAGACCCTAAAATTTTAGAGTGAAAACCAATATAATGCTCAGCATTTAATGATTCAATCAAATAAGAGCATCAATGAAATGAGGCAGGGACAGAAAACCCAACCATTCTCTATCCCCATTCTCTTCCTATCTCTATTGCCATTCTATTCTATCTATATCCTACTCCATCCCATCCCATCCCATCCCTAATGTTATGTATGAATTTAAGTATAAAATTAAGAAATTAATAATATAGCTCTAAAATATTTATTTTAAATATATTAATAAATTTAACATTTATCTCTTAAATTTATATTTATCACTAAAATAGTTAAGTTTAATTAAATTAAAAATTAAATATTATTTAAATATAAAAAAAAACTATAGTCTTTAAATAAGAAATGACATGAAGAAATGGGACATGGTAAGAATATATTTATTAAGTTTAATTAAATTATTTTTAAAAAAATTCCCGCAATCCTCATCCCAAACAGAGCGATAAAATGAATCTTTACTTTATGGGTTAAAATTATCGTTCCTACAATCAAATGCATGAAAGGAGTTATAACAAAAGGCTATAGCCTTTACTACCATTGCAAACCATTATTGGGGGTTTCCATGCACGCCTGATAGTGCATCGAAAGTGTGTGAATGTTATAAAATTTTCAATGAAATATATTTGCATGAAACCTTTAATAGCCAAGATCTCCTTAATGGTAATAATCAAATAAATAAATAGTAAATGTAGGTAAGAAGAATAACTACAATGCTAAATCCAATATGTTAGAATATCCACAATGTGCCCAAGTGTTTGCCCTCTAATGTTGATCCATACAGGAACTGAGTTCAAGACTCTGGCTCCTTCAAAACTTTGATCCTTGATGCTTTAATCATTCTAAAGGATTTGATTGGCTTGCTTTATTTCCCTTCTACTTTTTTTTCTCTTACAAAATCCTTCAAAGACTTTTGTCCTAAATAATATCTCCTTGTCTTGGTTTAGAATAAGACAGCCTTTTGTCCTAAAAATAATTTCTTATCTTGGTTCAAAATAAGACAACCTCTTATCCTAAAGAAGACCTTATTGTCTTAACTCAGGACAATACGTATAAGAGAAATAAGAAAGAAATGGGAGTTGATTTCTCTTCGGATGGATTCTATACATTATGAATCACGAAAGACATTCCTATTTATAAGAGGCAAAGGGATGCGGATGCATCCCATCCACATGCCTCATTCTGCCTCATTATAATGAGGCATGTCCTAAGGATAGTGCCTCATCATGATGAGGCGTTACATAGAGAGGCGCTACGGAGAGAGTGGAAAGATGTATCCGCTCAAAAGACTTATCCCATAATCCTTATTCATGCCCTTCTCACATTGATAACCTTCCACACTTATTTTATGATAATGTCCAAAATAAGACACCATCCAATGGTCTAGATTAAGATATCATCCAATGGTCCAGATTAAGACACAACCATCCAATGGTCCAAATCAAGCCATTAACCAACGGTCTAAATCCATTATCCAAAGAGCCATCCAATGATCCAAATAAAGCCAACTGGGTTCCAACTCTTGGCCAACCCATATTAGATCATGATCTAATCATATTAGATTAACCTAATACAAGAATAATATTCGAATCCAATTCGAATCAGGAGCTAGAGTTTGCAATATGTACTAGCATTTCTATCCTGCAAACATGATCTAATACAATTAGATCCTTGATCAGTTTCTTTATGTGTGACCAATTGGATTCCACATCTAGCCAGCAATAGGTGTGGGTGCAAGTTGATCTATCATGATTAGAATATTTCTAATCCTTATAGGTCCAATCATCCCAAACTTTACAATTAGAACCTTTTCTAATTGTTGATCAAATCAAACTCTTTAATTCAATCAAACCTACAAGACAAGATTGAAGTCTAGCAACATATCATATCTACAAGAAAGATATGAAATTTGATGGATATACTAAATATACCCTTCAGTGGTAAGTTACCGTGCAATTCAATCCTTCAATCATACTGCACCCCGAATAAATATATGAGTATGGATCAATGTCAAACTCAATTACTTATTTATGTCTCTCTTAATCTTTTAATGATAATTCAATTAATGAAAGATTAGAAACTCTTTCTAAATTTTCATTATGCTTTGATCAAAGACTTCCTAAATCATTATAAGATTAGAGGTAGTAGGATGTAGGCTTCTCTTATTAGAAGTGATTGATTCCTTATTGATCTACTCATAATCTTCGTACACAATCCACGACATCCAGAATATCTCGTACATAACTTAATGTTCTAAATGAGTGTAAACCTAAACATGGATTTATATGCACAAGATACTATGGTGATCTTAGGTCTAAGGATCACTTGCACAATTCTCACTTCGAGAATCATCTTTTGACAAATAAGTAAGCATCCATAAGAGGTTCTCTTGGTAGGTTAATTTAGTGAACTCATTCCTCTAATAAGCACCTACATCTTTGTATTAGTATCTCACATAAGTGATTGTGAGACCAATCACCCTCTGCATCGAGCATACATAAGATGCATCAGTCTTTCTGGTAGCATTGATCCCTGACTCAATGTACCATCGGCTGAGAATGTTTTAGATTAGGGTTTTAGGATTTTAGATCTCACTAGCGTGATCTCATCATAGTCCTAAAACCTTTGCCCTAATCTATGGGGTTCATCATAATTATAAGAAGCAACGAATGATAAAACACAATGTCTTTTATTTATAAATAAAATATCATGTACATGATTTGAAAGAATAAAAGAAATCCTATCATAATATAAATTACGATTGGCTTTTAGGGCACAACTCTTTTATTCTCCCACTTGTACTAAAGCCAATTGCTCTTATACTTTAACCCCATACAATCAAGGTGGCGATCAAACTACTGCTGAGGTAGAGCTTTAGTAAATGGGTCGACTAGGTTGTTCTTTGTATCTACTTGTTCAATCTTGATATTTTTCCTTTCGACAATCTCACGAACGAGGTGGAAGTGTCTTAAAATGTGCTTGGATCTATGATGAGACATTGGCTCCTTTGCTTGTGCAACAACTCTAGTGTTATCACAATAAACTGGTTATGGTTCAGCAATCTCAGAAACTACACCCAACTCTGTGATAAACTTCTTCATCCAGATAGCTTCCTTAGCTACTTCACTTACAGTAATGTACTTTGCCTTAATAACTGAGTCAGCTATAGTTTGCTGCTTGAAACTCTTCAAGCTCACTACTCCACCATTCAGAGTAAAGACATATCCTGAAATGAACTTGCTATCATTTGGATCTGACTAAAAACTAGAATCTGAATAACCTTCTAGTTTCAATTCTGATCCTCCATATACTAGAAAAATATTTTTAGTCCTTCTCAAGTACTTAAGATTGCTTTTTACTATTTTTCAATGATCCTCCCTTGAATAGCCTAAAACCTACTTGTTATACCCAAGGCATAAGCAACGTCAGGCATGATACATAGCATAGCATACATTATCGACCCTACTATCGTTGCATATGGAATAGAACTCATTCTATTCCTCTTTTTAGGTGTCTTAGGAAACATATTCTTAGAAAGATATATGCCATGACCCATAGGTAAGTAACTTCTTTTACTCTCATCCATGCAGAATCTTTTCAGCTATTTATCTATGTACCTTGACTGGGATAAGCCTAGCATCCTTTTAGATCTATCCCTATATATCTTTATACCCAGTATATATAATGCTTCACCCAAGTCTTTCATGGAAAACCTTTTTGATAGCCAAGTCTTAACCGATTACAACATTAGAACATCATTTCCAATGAGAAGTATGTCATCTACATACAATACTAAGAAGATAATAGCACTCCCACTTGTCTTCTTATACACACAAAGTTCATCCATATTTTTAATAAAGTCAAACTCTTTGACTGTCATATCAAAATGGATGTTCCAACTCCTCGACATTTGCTTTAATCTATAAATAAATTTCTTAAGCCTGCATACTTGATTTATTCTCCCACTTGAGATAAATCCTTCTGGCTGAGTCATATACACCTCTTTCTCAAGATGGCCATTAAGGAATGCAGTTTTGACATCCATCTGCCAGATTTTATACTCATAATATGCAGCTATTGCAAGTATAATCTGAATAGACTTGAGCATAGCTACTGGCAAAAAAGTTTCATCATAGTTAATTCCTTTTTTTGTCTAAAACCTTTTGCCACTAGCCTGACCTTAAATGTATCTAATTGGCCATCAGTTCCAATCTTCTTTTTATATACCCATTTGCAACCTATAGGGGTTACACCCTCAGGTGCATCAACCAAAGTCCACACTTGGTTGGTATACATAGAATCTATTTCGGATTTCATGGCCTTCAGCCATTGGTTAGAGTCCCTACCCATGACAGCCTCTGAATAGGTCAGGGGATCATTATTCTCAATGATGTGGGCTTCATCATTCTCTATGATAAACCCATATTTCTTTGGTACTCTTCATACTCTATCCGACCTTCGAAGAGGAGATGTGTGTCATGGTTGTACCTTATCCATAGGTATATCTAGTTGGGGAATATTATTTGTCTCAATTTGTAGGTCATGAACTTCTTTAAGTTCATTTCTTCTATCCTTACCCTTTTCAAGGAAAAACTCTTTCTTCGTGAAAACAACATGCCTACTAACAAAAATCTTATGTTCAATAGGATTATTGAAGATATATCTTATACTATTTTTAGGATAACCTACAAATATACACCTATCTGATCTAGCACTTAGCTTATATCCAAAATTTCTTTTAACATAAGCTTGACAGCCCCATATGTTAAGATACTTAAGATTTGGCTTTTTTCCTCTCCATATCTCATATAGAGTGTTAGGTACAGACTTAAAAGGTACCATGTTCAAAATATATACAATAATTTCTAGGGAAAATCCTTAAAAAGAAATAAAAAGATCCATAAAGCACATCATGGACTGTACCATATCTAATAGAGTACGATTCCTCCTTTCTACTATAATATTTAATTGTGGCATATACAAAGGTATCCATTTAGAGAGAATACCTTTTTTTAAGATAGTCTAAAAACTCACTAGAAATATATTCTCCTTCTCAATCAGATCGAAGGATTTTAATATACTTTCCAGTTTATTTTTCGACTATACTTTGATACTCTTTAAATTTATCAAAAGCTTCAGACTTATGTTTCAAAAGATACACATGTCCATACCTTGATAGTTCATTAGTGAATGTGATGAAGTAAGAGTATTCACCTCTAGCTGAAGTTATCATAGGACCACACACATCTGTATGCATAAGTCCTAACAACTCATTTGACCTTTCTCTTTGTCCTAAGAATGAAGATTTGATCATTTTACCCGTAAGATAAGATTCACAAGTTTTTAATAATTCAAAATCATAAGGATCAAAGAACTCTTCTTTATATAACTTGTATAATCTTGACTCACTAATATGACCAAGTCGGCAATGCCAAAGGAAGGTATTATTATCATCCTCTCTCTTTCTTTTATTACTTTCACCAAAATGAAATACATTGTCATTAAAACATAAAACTAAAAGGCCATTTTCCATAATGCCTTTACAATAAAATTCATTAGAAAAAGAAATAGTGAAACCATTGCTCTTTCCATTAATTGCAAAACCTTTCTTTAACAATAAAGGAATAGAAATTACATTTCTAATGATTTTTGGCATATAGTAATAGTCTTCTAGCTTCTGGAGCTTGCCGGATGACAACTCCAAGATATAGGTTCCAACAACTTCTGTCTGAAGGAATTCTTCTTCAGCGTCGAATAGCTCGAAGTCACCTTTCTTCAAACTTCTAATTTTTTGTAGTCCATACAATGACTTGCATATATGAGAACCATAGCCGGTATCCAATACCCAAGAATTAAAATTTGAAGAACTTAATAACAAGTTGGTAGTAACACAACATACTTTTTGATGCAACTCTTGCATCAAGCTTCACAACTGCAAGAAAACTCTTTTAAATCTTGAGATTCCTCAATCAGTCTACATAATTTGGACCGATCAATTTATTGGCATCTAAAATGCCTCTTAGTGATAGTGAAAAAGCCATCTAATACAGATTTAATTCTATATAAACAAAGAATAAAACTAACATAAGTAGACCAATCATGATGATATGTATACAATTAGACAAGAACTTTTATCTAATTGTTACTCCCATTATATTATTGACTTATCATAGCCCTCTCCTATGATAAACGAGAAACATACTAATTTTTCTTAGTGGGGTTGAGATCCTAATTCCTCATAAAAGCCTTGTGGGTACACAATAAACCTTTATGAGTTCAAAGGTAGGAAACTCTTTCCAATTGCATCTCATGCAACTCTCAACTTTATCTTGTCCTCTAAAATATTCATAGTCTTATGGGTACACAATAAACTATAATGTTTTAGTTAAGTCGGACCCTTCATTTTCATACAATCATATTTGAATAATGCTTTTCTTGTGGGTACACAACAAAGCTACATATTAAAATATGTTGTAAGCATCTTTATGCACCAAAATAATATTATATCAGTCCCCATAACTAGCCTTGTGGGTACACAAAAAACTAGCATAGATCTTGACAAAATAATATCTAGGCATGAAGGAAGGCTGAGAGTAGTGTTTTATCAACATTAAGCTTATCCATAAAAGACAATCAAATAGTTGGCCATGTAAGAAAGTGGAAGCTCCCCTTACTCAGAGAGTAAGGTTCTAATTAAGTAACCATCTTGAGTGCTTTCCTAGACACCAACTCAGTCAATTATTCTAGAATGGGTCAGCTCAAAGTATTTTTAGCACTACGACTTAATATAATTTTATGTGAGCACTTTCTGGTCTATTAGCACATTTCATATACTTTACATTTCTTACGCAAAAGGCAAACATATCAAGGAATATGATCATGCTTGATCATATCTAATATTGTTATCATATAGCATTTCAATAAATATGCTTGATATCATGATATCTAATATTGCTATCACATAGAATTTTTGGATCCTACAACATGCATGATTATTTAATTGCATCATTTAAGAATGGCTCTGATACCACTGTTGGGGTTTCTATGCATGCTTGATAGTGTAATGGAAGCGTGTGAATTTTATAAATTTTTTAATGAAATATATTTGCATAAAATCCTTAATAGCCAAGATCTCCTTAATGGTAATAATCAAATGAATAAATAGTAAATATAGGATAAGAAGAATACCTGCAACACTAAATCCAATATGTTGGAATATCCACAAGGTGCCTAAGTGTTCACCCTCCAACATTGATCCACATGAGAACTGAGTTTAAGACTCTGGCTCCTTCAAAACTTTGATCCTTGATGCTTTAATCATTTTAAAGGATTTGATTGGCTTGCTTTCTTTTCCTTCTAATTTTTTTTCTCTTACAAAATCCTTCAAAGCCTCTTATCCTGAATAAAACCTCCTTATCTTGGTTTAGGACAAGATAACCTTTTATCCTAAAAAGACCTTCTTATTTTGGTTCAAGATAAGACAACCTCTTATCCTGAAAAAGACCTTCTTGTCTTGGCTTAGGACAAGACCTATAAGAGAAATAAGAGAGAAATGGGAGTTGATTTCTCTTCGGATGAATTCTATGCATCATGAACCATGGAAGGCATTCCTATTTATAAGAGGTGGAGGGATGCGGATACATCACATCCACATGCCTCATCCTACCTTATCATAATGAGGCATGTCCTAAGGATAGTGCCTCATCATGATGAGACGCTACGGAGAGAGCGAAAAAGATGCATCTGCTCAAAAGACTTATGCAATAAGCCTTATCCATACTCTTCTCACATTGATAACCTTCCGCACTTATTTCATGATAATGTCCAAAATAAAACACCATCCAATGGTCCAGATTAAGACATCATCCAATGGTCTAGATTAAAACATTATTCAATGGTCCAAATTAAGACACCACCATTCAATAGTCCAAATCGAGCCACTGACCAACGGTTCAGATTCATTAT
This sequence comes from Calamus simplicifolius, assembly GCA_900491605.1. Classification (NCBI taxonomy): domain Eukaryota; kingdom Viridiplantae; phylum Streptophyta; class Magnoliopsida; order Arecales; family Arecaceae; genus Calamus; species Calamus simplicifolius. The sequence continues at coordinate 1,174,962 of UESW01003881.1, read as the reverse complement.
CCAAAGAGCCATCTAATGGTCCAAATAAAGCCAATTGAGTTTCAACTCTTGGCCAACCCATATTAGGTCATGATTTAATCATATTAGATTAACCTAATACAAGAAGCTAGGGTTTGTAACACGTGCTAGCATGTCTATCCTGCAAATATGATCTAATCCAATTAGACCCTTAATTAGTTTCTTTGTGTATGACCCATTAGGTTCCACATCTAGCCAACAGTAGGTGTGGGTGAAAGTTAATCTATCATGATTAGAACATTTCTAATCCTTATAGGTCTAATCAACGCGATCCCAAACTTAACAATTAGAACCCTTTTTAATTGTTGTTCAAATCAAACTCTTTAATCCAATCAAACCTACAAGACAAGATTAACGTCTAGCAACGTATCATGTCTATCTGAAAGATATAAAATTTGATGGATATACCAAATATACCCTTCAGTGATAAGTTATCATATAATTCAATCCTTCAATCGTACTACACCCCGAATAAATATATGAGTATGGATCATTGTCAAACTCAATTACTTATTTATGTCTCTCTTAATCTTCTAATAATAATTTAATTAATGAAAGATTAGAAACTCTTTATAATTTTTTATTCTGCTTTGATCAAAGACTTCCTGAATCATCATAAGATTAGAGCTAGTAGGATGTAGGCTTCTCTTACTAGAAGTGATTGATTCCTTGTTGATCTATTCACAATCTTTGTATAAAATCCACCATATCTAGAATACCTCATACACAACTTAATGTCGTGAATGAGTGTAAACTAAAACATGAATTTATATGCATAAGATACTATGATAATCTCATGTCTAAGGATCACTTGCACAACTCTTACTTAGAGAATCATCTTTTGACAAATAAGTAAGCATCCATAAGATATTCTCTTGGTAGGTCAATTCAGCGAACTCATTCCTCTAATGAGCACTCACATCTTTGTATTAGTGTCTCACACAAGTGATTATGAGATCAATCACCCTCTGCATCGAGCATACATAAGATGTGTCAGTCTTTCTGGTAGCATTGATCCTCGACTTAATGTACCATCGATTGAGAATGTTTTAGATTAGGATTTTAGGTCTCAATGGCATGATCTCATCATAGCCCTAAAACCTTTGCTCTTATTTATGGGGTTCATCATAATTATAGAATCAGCTAATGATGAAACATAATGCCTTTTATTTATAAGCAAAATATCATGTACATTATTTGAAAGAATAAAAGAAAACCCTATCATAATATAAATTGCGATTGGCTTTTAGTGCACAACTCTTTTAACCAATCACCTAAACCATAAAGCGGCATTTGGTTCATGATAGTAAAATGTTACTAAAAACATTAGATTCTTGATAATCTTGTACTTAATAAACCATAAGGTCATGCCTCCAACTAAGTGCCTAGGCCCAGGGCTGAGGTGCGGCCCATTGGCACGATGCGGCAGGCGAGGCGAGCCATGGAGCAGCTTGCCAACCTTTCGACAGTCGGCGTGCAGGAGGCGCATAGTCCAAAGGCTTGGCTGAGGGGCAGCCAAGGGCCGGATGGATGCCCGAAAGTGGGGCGTCGTGAGGAGGTAGTGCGCCAACGATCGCCAGGGGCCAGCGTGAAGGATGCACGCCAAAGGCCATGGCACATGTGAAGATTTGGCCACAACGAGGTTTAGCGGGAAGAACCTCACGCAGGGATGGGCAACCCCTGTGTGGCACGCTACGTGTGGCACAACGAAGCGCCCAAGGCAAGGCCAAGCGATGGCCTTAGACAGACCCTGCCAGGCCAGACTAGGACACCGCGCATAGGTGTTGTGCAGGGTTGGCTGAACGGCCAAGGCAAACGGCTGAGTAGCAGTCGCACGCCCAGGCGCAAAGTACCTTGGCGCTGGGCATGGGCCTAGTCTGCAATGTCGCTCAGATTCCGGAAACCCCTAGGATGACAAATGATGGGATGGCCCGCAATGTCAATCAAGTGCCTAGGCTTGGGACTGAGGCGCGTGCACTGTTGCGCAGAATGGCAACGGGCACGGTGAGCCAAGGGGTAGGCTCGCTAACCTTGGGTGCGCGGACGCTGATGGTCTGCACACGACCCAAGGGTTTGGCCAAGGATCAGCACGGCATCGAGGGAAGGATGTCGGGGTTGAGCAGTGCCTGGAGGGCACACGATGAAGTTTGCATCAACGTTGCCCAGATCGGCCAAGCGATCCAATGCCAAGGGCCAAGACGTATGTGCAAGGCCATTTGTAAGAAGGTTCCATCGAGTGGGAACCTTCGCAGGGTCAGGGTGACCCTTGCGTTGTGCAAGGCCCAGGGTGTAGCAGTCGGTGCACGCATGGAAGCACAGACGCATGGGCGTGCACATGCGGTGGACACATGCCATTGATCGGGCCAACGGACAACCTCACGAGCGGGTTCCTTAGGATGAGGTTCTACCATTTCTTGTGGACAGCCTTTGTATCCTTTGTTGTAATTGATTAGTAGAGGTTGGGAGTGATCTCGTAAAAGCTAGTGTTTTCATGTGTGATATTGTGCGTAGGTTCTAAGGGCTGCATGTGTGAGTGATGGGCTGACTTGAGTGAGGGATCTCAAGTGCTGCAAGCTGAGGTTAGGGCCTTAGAAAAAGAAAGTCTTCCATTACTATCCTAGCTGAGGGGCATGACAAAGCCCGGCCGATGGTGTGTCTCCGCCGTGCGTGCATGTCCATGCATCTGTGCTCCTGTGCACGCGCCCCGATTACTACACCTTTACCTTGCGCTATGCAGGGGTTGCCTCAACCCTGCATAAGGTTCCCGCCCGACGAAACCTTCTTGTGACCGGCCTTGCCCATACATCCTGGCCCTTGGCAATGGTTCGCCTAACCAATCTGAGCAAAGTTGATGTAGACTCCATCGCGTGCCCTCCGCGCATTGCTCAACCCTGACATCCTTCCCTTGGTGCCATGTCGATCCTTGGCCGAACCCTGGCCAAACCCTTGGGCCATGCACAGACCACTAGCGTCTGCACGCCCAAGGTTGACAAACCTGCCCCTTGGCTCATCGCGCTGTTGCCATCTTGCGCAACGGTGCATGCGCCTTCGCCCAGCCTAGGCACTTGGTTGGGGTTGTAACACTTAATATACTTGCGGGCCATCCCGCTACTTGTCACCCTGGGGTTTCCATGATCTGAGCGACATTGTAGACTGGGCCCATGCCCAACGCCAAGGTACCCTACGCCTGGGCATGCGCCTGCTCCTCAGTCGTTTTTCTTGGCCATTTGGCCAACCTCACACAGCACCTGTGCGCGCAGTCCCAGTCTGGCCGGCAAGGTCTGTCTAAGGCCACCGCTTGGTTCTACCTTGTGCGCGCCACTGCTTCACCCATAGCGCATCATGCAGGGGTCGCCCATCCCTGCGTGAGGTTCTTCCCACTGAACCTCACTGTGGTCGAATCTGCGCGTGCGCCATGGCCCTTGGTTCGTAATAGTAAAATATACCTAAAAACATTAGATTCTTATTAATCTTATACTTAATAATCAAATTACCTAGAATATAAGATTATTATGTTTAATTTGTCTTGATAATGTCAGCTCATATTTTCAAGTATGCAATGTTTCTTATTATTATATTCTTATATTCTATTTATATTTATTATAAATCTTTTTATCTTTTAAGAAGTCTTTTTTGTATTTCTAATATGAACAATAATATAATATTATATATTTGTAATGTTGTAGTAAAAAGCAAAGATTCTTCATAAGTTCATTTTAAAAATATTATAAATATTTAATATATATTATATATATATCATTTAAATATTAAATAATATTTAAATATAAACAATATTTATAGATATAATATTTATAATATTAAATTTAAACTTATAATATAAATAATATTAAATATGTATTATAAATCATTTAACATAACAATATAATATGCAAGAAGGTTAAAAATATTAATAATTATAAATTTAATCTTTATTTTATTATATAAATAGATAATGCTATTTAAAATGTTAAATATTATATTAACATTAAATACAATATACTATATTATATTTAATATGACATATGACATATCTAAATATTACTAAGTGTATATTAAATATATAATTAGATTAAATATTATTAACTATTATTAAATATTTATTTGAAATTCTAAAGCATAATCAAATATTATCAAATTTTGATAACCTTACATACCCATATCTTAATGGAAAATTAATTTTTATGACAATTTATTACAATCTATATTATGATCATGTGTATGCATGATAAACTTATATTACTAAAATGAGTTATCATGAATAAATCCCATATGGAAGCCGTTGTTACGGCCTTGGCTATGCGGCGCACGGTGAGGTTGCGCGCAGGCCAAGTCCTGCACATGGGCAGTGTCTGTCTGCAAGGTTGCTCATTTCTGTAGAACCCCCGGGGTGGCACAGTGCAGGATGCTACGCAAGAATGGTAAGAGGGGCTTTGGTCGCACGGTGCGTGGCTGGTGCACGCACATGCCGGGCCACTTTAGGGGCAGTGCGCTGCCATTAGGCATGCGGACAGGCTTTGGCACATTGCCCAGGCCTTTGGATGTGCGCGGGCACGTGCGCGAGCCGGTGCTGGGCACCGGGCGCACGGTCGCACGCTGTGTCAGCTCCCCCTCCTCTCTGGGGCCATCGACAGCACACCTGCACACTTGTGGTAATCTGATAGAATTTTACTAGTCTTTATGTAGCGCTCCATAAAGAGCTAGAGAACCCCAACTAATTATTATAAGTGGCAGACACACGAAAATACATCCGGTTAAAAACTTTTCATTTTCATCTCAATTATATACACAAATCACTCAATCAACACTAAGCATCAACTGCTCAATAATATTTTTCATGACATTTCTAAGCAGTTTATAAGATTACATTCACAATCAACATCAAAATCATAAGTGCACACATCATGCTCATAATTTCTTCAAACATAAGTCTCATATTCATATCCAAAAAGGTCTAAAACATCATTACATCTCACTGTACACATACACATATATAATATACAAATATCAATCCACACTGTCTCAATATACAAGGCTAGCATCTATACACCTTTGCATCCAAGCAAGCTTCACCAGCTAAGGGTTTGTCCTGCTTATCTTGTGATCCTGGCAGAAATACTCACTGATCTGAAAGAACATTTAAATCATAGAGGGATGAGACCTAAGTCCCAGTGACTGGATAACCATCTAACTATGGAGAAATATAGAACCATAACCCCATATTTTCAATCGTATGCTGATACTATTTAGCTTGTACAACTCAAAGTACATTTTTAACATTATATCAGATAAAATAAAATGTAGCTTATTCTTCAAATAACATATCAGTACTGAAATACTCTACAATAACTTTTCACTGAAAGATAACTCATTAAGATAAAAATTCATGCATTACAATACGAAGATATGCATTCTTTATCTACAACCCAGACTTCTTTATTAAATTCTCAGACTCCCATCGAAATCTACTTGTCCACTGACATCTCAAGTAAACTCTCCCTCTCAGGATAACTACTTGGCCCACTGGCCCTTTTTATATCACAACATATGCTTTTAAATCTCATGATGGGGTGTGTGTAATGCCTCTGAGGTACCACCCTACAGTCGCCCTTCCGTAGGTGTACTCTCATTGGGTGCGTGACTAGCAATAGGATCCCCGCACAAATATCACCCCTTACCCGTGCGGTTCACCGGCAAAGTGCTTTGTTCCTTAACCTGGAACCTCGGATTTTCTCTCTTCCCCCATGGGCTATATATAGTAACCAGCTCCACTGAGCTATGATTCATGCCCCTACGGGCTGCTCACAACCGGCCCCACTGGCCTGGTTAAGCGTGTACTCATCCCTAATTCCAGGGTTCATCGTACGATCTGTTCGCAAGGAGGTGCCGGCTCGATAGTAGTGTGTAATGCTCATGCTACAGTACAGTCTAAAGGGTGATCAGCCCCATAGCTGCCTGAAGCTCAGTATGATACATACATCATTTGTAAAGCTTTATCATGCAAATATGCCATGTATACATTAAAAATCCCCTCATCGAAACTCATGCTTATGTCTTTATGCTCAAAACTCGAAACTGTTTATTTCTTTATGCTTAAAACTCATGCTCAAAACTCATTTATTAAATATCATATACTAGGTTCTCATTTCTCATATTTAAAACATACATAATACTCTGCTAAACATAACATACCACAACTAGGTATTAATCTCATTATACTAGCTCAAATTAACTTCTCATTGCTAGATGAGAAACCCACTCACCTTAGTAGGTTACTCCTCGACTGGTACTCAACTTTGGTATTCCGGCTCCCTGGAATAACCCTCTTGACCTACGTCAACATACAGATACGATAGCTATTATGATTACCTCCACACGAGGTTTTCCCACGAACCATGCATGCATACATGATCTATCCTCTAATATCTCATTATTTTCTTCCACCCTTTCTCTACTCACGATTACTTCTACTATTATATCAAAATACAATAATCTAAGAAAATCTAAAGTCATGCAAGATCTAGGAAAGCTATAGCTTACTGGAGTCGAGCACAAACCCCAAGCTTCCCTTTCCCTTTCTCTTTCTTCCTCTTCCTCTCTTTTCTCCTCTTCTTTCTCTCTTTCTTTTTTCTTTCTTTTCTCTGGCTGAACCCATATTTTTTCCTTTTTCTCTAATGACTTGGGGACCAAGTCATGGAAAACTTAAGGGTTAAGGCATGCCAAATTCCCCTTTTGCCCTCAAATACTCTTAACGCACACTTTTTGGAAAATACGTGGCTTACTTATAACCATGATATTTTTCCCTTAGATTTTCTTTCCCAAGTTGACCTTAACACAATTAGCAATTAACATCGGAGCCTTTTTCCATTTTGCCCCTGACATAGCATTTTTTAATCTATTTATAGCCCAGATTATCATTTTTTACTTAAATCAATACTTTTATATAACATTTTCAAGAAAAGACTTTACCAGCTTGAAGAGCTCGATTTAGAAATCCAACGGTTCAAATGGCATCCAAATCGGACTTGAAACGAAATAAATATGAAATTCTCAAGATTTAACTCAGAAAAACCTACTGTCTTGGAGTCGGCTCCAACAGATTTGGAGTCGGCTTCAGCAGAAATAGGTGTCGGCTCCATAAATATAGGTGTCGACTCCAGAAAAGTAGGTGTCGACCAGAAAAGTAGGTATTGACTCCAACACTGCAGCAAAAATGTTAACCTTCTATTTTTTCTGCAGGTGTCGACTCCACCTCTGCAGGTGTCGACTCTAAAGCATGCCGAAAGTTTAAAACCGTGCCAGAGTCGACTCCACTCCAAATAGTATTGACTCCAACTACTAAAAACATCTTTTAAGGATAAAACTCAAACTAAACTTAATTTTTTTCTTATGATTTAAGCCCATTAAAACTTAAATCTCTCAATCTTTAAATCAAACTCTTTAACATTCAGAAATATACTCATTTACTCTAAAATTTTTCTCTTTACATTTATCAAAAGGCCAACACACCCACACTTCACTGAAACTCTCTGAATTTCATTTCAAATGAAAAATATCATAAATTACAAGGTTTTCAGTATGTTACACGCTGGGACGTGCAGGAGCGCGCAGGCCAACGGCGGGCGTTGGGTGCGTGGTACCGTCTGCGTGCGTAGGCGCACGCGGGTCAGCAGCGATCGCTGGGCGCACGCTGCACGTGCCAGCGGCGGGCACTGGGTGTGCGCTGCTTTGCGCGAGCACACGCGAGCATGCGCATGTGTCGGCGCTGGGCGCCAAGCACGCGCACGGTCCTGTGCGCGGGTGCGCGACGGTTGCAGCAATTGGCCGATGCGGACGGTTGGCCGTTGGCGTGCGTGATGGTGGTAGTTGGCCGGCAGGCGGGTGCATGCCATCCTGGCACGTGACTCGACCGTTGGTCGGGCCAACCTTATCCGCTTGGCATGCGTACGCGGGATGGATGCGGTGCTAGCGGGGCAATCATGCGGAGGATCCCGAGATCTTCGGGCGGTTGGACGCGCCAAGCTGGCCCGGATATTTTGGAGCGTTAACTGGAGATTTCGAAGGGATTTTGCCGAGATTCTCCGGCGGTTGAGCTGATCGCACGGCGCTGGCAGATGCATCTGCGACACAGTGCCGCACCATGCGGGTGGCACGGCCGGGCGCGTGTACAAGGCCGGGAGCACGCCTGGCGGCTGGGCGGATGGTTCGGTGGGCCGTTGGCAGGCAGTTGCAGCAGGGACACATCTGATATTTCTGGATTTGTTGAGATAGCTTTGGATAAGGCTTATCCGAAGGAGTGATTTAGATAAGGCCTATCCAAAGGGATGAGGCGGTGGCTAGGTCGGTTGGGAGGCCTATAAAAGGCTGGGCAGACCCTAGGCCATGGGCATAGAATCCGGTTGAGGAAGAGCTCGAATTCTTCAAGGGAGAGAACCTTCCGAGTGGAGTTCGGGTGTGCCATCAAACGACCAGAGAAGGCTTCATGAGGTTGGCGAGCGGCTGGATCAGCGGAGATCGTAGCGGCATAGGTCTAAGTCAGGCAGACTTAGGCGAGCACGAGACGTGGCCGATACGCACAGGCGGTGTGCGGGTGCGGGGCATCCATAGGTCAGTTTTCGTTGAGTGAAGTTGGGGCGGGCACTTTGAGAGATCTTTGTTAGGGACAGAGAGGAGTGTCTTTGTAGCCTTCGGGCAACCTCATTATTTTCCAAGTTACTTAGTGGAGAGTTCTTGATTGGGAAGGCTTTGCTTCCCGTACTTCTTTGTGTTTGGGTGGGACTTTGTTCTTCGGGGATTTTATTCATTGTTCTAGGGTAAGGCTGGTTAGGGGAAGGTTTTCTCTAACGCCATCACCGATAGACGCAAAGACCTAGTGGCCATAGGGGGCGCTTGCGCATACCGATTGAAAGCCTGGTGACAGGCAGGTATCAGAGCCCGGTTGAAGATAAGTTCCAAGCAAGCCCAAACAGATGGTGAGAGCAGTAGGAGACCGCATGACCCATTTGGAGGGTATTTTGGGAGATCTAGGAGAGGGATTGACCATGAATCTTGTAGCTGTGTGCGTGGAGTTGAGCATGCAGTTGACCGAGTTGTGGGCTTCGCATAACCAGTTGATGGAGGCGCACGAGGGGCTGCTTCGTGACCTCGAGCATCGAAGCATGCAACAACAGCGATCAGATTTGGCCATGGAGGAGAGATTGAAGCTTCGGATCCATGCTTTGGAGCAGGAGGTGATCCGTCTGAGGCAGGAGGCACAGAGTCCAGTCAACATGGTTGGCGCTCCGGCAAAGGAAGCGAAGGTCCGGGAGCCTAAGGCCTTCGGCGGAGTCAGGAGTGCGACGGAGGTAGAGAACTTCATATGGGATATGGAGACTTACTTCCGTGCGGCGAAGATCCCAGCACCCTATCAGGTGGATCGGGCCTCGACATATCTGGAGGGCAACGGCAAGCTCTGGTGGAGGACCAGGACGGCCGAGGATGACCGTGCGGGGCATCCCAGAATCGAGACTTTGGAGATCTTCAAGAGGGAACTGAAGGCTTAGTTCCAGCCGAGCAATGCAGGGTGGCTTGCTAGAGAGAACCTAAGGAAGCTGCGGCAGACAGGGAGCATCCGGGAGTACGTGGCACAGTTCAGTAATCTACTTCTGGAGGTGTCCAACATGTCAGAGGAAGATAAGTTATTTAACTTCCTCGTTGGTCTACAGGGGTGGGGCAGGCCAAGCTTCGTAGGAGGGAGGTGAGGGATATTCCCTCAGCCTTCGTAGCAGCAGAGGCGCTGGTGGACTTTCGCAGCACTACTACTTCGGGCAGCGGTGGCCAGGGCAAGGACAAGCGCAAGAGTGCGTCACCACCGCATGGTCGAAAAGGTAAGAAGGAGAGTGTTCCACCACGTGCAGCAGCAAAACCAAAGGGACAGGCGACTTTTGCTGGATGCTTCATATGCGGAGGGCCGCATCTAGCATGGGAGTGTCCACGGAAGGTGGCGGTAGCGGCTGTCACTACCTAGGCAGACAGGGCATTTGAGAGTTCGGAGGAGGAGCCAGTAGCGAGGATGGCCCCGCTACAGTCCATCAACACTTTGGCCGCGAGGGACCAACGCCAAGGTTTGATGTACATGAGGGCTTGGGTCAACGGGAGGATAGTGCGGGCCTTAGTTGACTCGGTGCGACACACAATTTCGTGAGCCAAGGAGCAGCACACAGATTGGGGCTTGGAGCGCTATCCCAGCTTTGTAGGGTGAAGCCAATCAACTTCGAGGAGGTGGAGTCTTTGGGCCAGGCGAAGGCCACATTAAAGGTGGGCTTATGGACTGGGCGCTGCAGCATGACGGTCTTGCCGATCGATGACTACGACCTGATACTCGGGATGGACTTCTTCATCAAGAGCAAGGCCGTGGTCATGCCTCATCGAAGGGGCATCTTGATTCAGAGAGGTAATTGTCCTTACTTTGTTCCAGTGGAGGGATGGCATAGGAAAGTTGCGAAGGGTGGGGGAAAAACCGCCCCACCACCAGACTTGAGGTTGTGCGACAACCTCATGCCTAGGCATCACGTGGGAGAGCCTAGGCATGAAGGCCTGCGGCAGGAGGCAGCAGGCGGGACGGTTCAGCGAGTGGGCTATCCAACCGAGGAGGCATCAGGTGGTGCGCATGGTAGGTGGCCACATTGGGACTCGGGAGGCTTTGGCCAGGAGGGCCAAGGCACGCGACGACAAGGTGCGTCAAGAGGATACTTTGCACGGCAGCATGGTGGTCGATGAGGGCGTCGATATTTCAACGGGGGGAGGATTGTTACAGCCTTGGCTATGCGGCGCGGTGAGGTTGCGCGCAGGCCAAGTCCTGCACATGGGCAGTGTCCCGTCTGTAAGGTTGCTCATTTATGCAGAACCCCCGGGGTGCCATAGTGCAGGATGCTGCGCAAGTATGGTGAGAGAGGCTTTGGTTGCACGGTGCGTGGCTGGTGCACGCACATGCTGGGCCACTCTAGGGACGGTGCGCTGCCATTAGGCATGCGAACAAGCCTTGGGCACATTGCCCAGGCCTTTGGATGTGCGCGGGCACATGCATGAGTCAGCGCTAGGCACCGGGCGTGGGCCATGCGCTGGGACGCGCAGGAGCCCGCGGGCTAGTGGTGGGCGCTGGGCGCGCGCTGCCGTGCGCGAGCGTAGGCGCAGGCTGGCGCGGGCCAGCGGTGGTCGCTGGGCGCGCGCTGCCCTGCGCGAGCGCAGGCACACGCATGCCAGCAGCGGGCGCTGGGCGCGCGCTGCCTTGCTCGGGCGCATGCGAGCGTGCATCGACGCCGGGCACCAAGCACGCGCACAGAACGATGCCAACGCATGTGCACGGTCCTGTGCGCAGGCGTGCGACGGTTGCAGCAGTTGGCCGGTGCGAACGGTTGGCCGTTGGCGCGCGTGATGGTGGCAGTTGGCCGGTAGGCGGGCCAACCTTATCCGCTTGGCACGCATACGCGGGATGGACGCAGTGCCAGTGGGGCAGATCATGTGGAGGATCCCGAGATCTTCGTGCGGTTGGACGCGCCAAGCTGGCCAGGATATTTCGGAGTGTTACCCAAAGATTTCGAAGGGATTTGGACGAGATTCTCAGGCGGTTGAGCGGATCGCGCGGATGCACTGGCAGACGCGTCCGCGACATAGTGCCGCACGGCCGTGCGGGTGGCATGGCCGGGTGCGTGCAGCGGGCACACGCGCACAGGGCCGGCGCGTGCATGGGCAGCTGGATGGATGGTTCAGCAGGCCGTTGGCAGGCAGTTGCAGCATGGACACATCCGATATTTCTGAATTTGTTGAGATAGCTTTGGGTAAGGCTTATCCGAAGGAATGATTTGGATAAGGCCTATCCAAAGGAATGAGGCGATGGCTAGGTCGGTTGGGAGGCCTATAAAAGGCTGGGCAGACCCTAGGCCATGGGCATAGAATCCGGTTGAGGAAAAGCTCTAATTCTTCAAGGGAGAGAACCATCCGAGTGGAGTTCGAATGTACCACCAAATGACCAGAGGAGGCTTTGTGAGGTTGGTGAGCGGAGTTCGAGTGTACCACCAAATGACCAGAGGAGGCTTCGTGAGGTTGGCGAGTTGCTGAATCAGCGGAGATCGCAGCGGCGTAGGTCTAAGTCAGGCGCAGGTCTAAGTCAGGCGGACTTAGGCGAGCTCGGGACGTGGCCGATACGCACAGGTGGTGCGTGGGTACGGAGCATTCACAGGTCAGTTTTTGTTGAGTAAGATTGGGGCGGGCACTTTGAGAGATCTGTTAGGGACAAAAAGAAATGTCTTTGTAGCCTTAAGAAATGTCTTTGTAGCCTTCGGGCAACCTATTATTTTTAAGTTACTTAATGGAGAGTTCTTGGTTGGAAAGGCTTTGCTTCCCGTACATGTTTTTTTAGGTAGGACTTTATTCTTTAAAGATTTTTTATTATTTTATGATAAAATTGGTTAGGAAAAGAGTTTCTCTAATCATCATCAAAAGTTATAGAAAATGCTTGTACTTGTCGATTGAAAGCCCGGTGACACCGTTCCGCCCTTCTATGAGTTCTTGCAAAACGCTGGATACCTTCCTGTGGCCCTCACTTTTTTCGGAATAACCTATTAAAGATTTCATCCGAACCACCGAACGCATTTAATTATCTGGCAGCAGCTCAACTTCCAACTCCCCGTTTAACTCCACCCCATGCGCAACCCACGCACAAACAGGGAAAGAATGCTGTAGAAGATTAACCAAACCCCAACCCACCACCTTCGATCTATTATATATATATATAACTTTAAAGGGGCAGCATGGCCCGCCTCCTGTCCTATCCTTTTCACAATATATGAGAATAACAACAATTATTTACATCAATAGTCGTGATAATTTACATTATCTCTTTGTCCTCTTGTCCTCTTTTTACACTTCATGGAGACACATTCTCAGGTGCAAGCTAAGCTTTGAAGGTGTCATGACCTGTCCAAGTTCAATGCAAACTACCACATGACAACCGAGCAAATTGTAAAGTTTCGGACGCGTCATGCATACACCTCATCGATCAGAGCTTTGAATACAAAGAGGTTCGATCTACCAGCAGTCTAAATGAGGCCCTCCTTTATTCCCTTGCATTCAATAATGTCCCTCTCCTGCCCAAATCTACTTCCAAAACTAAAACTAGAAGACAGAGAAAACACAAACAGGTTAAGTGGCAACTGATGCTTCCATTAAAACCATCCACCAAATTCTGTACTGAAATGACCCTTCTTTAATTATTTTGCAATTACACGTCCATCTGAGATATAATATAGCCCACAGCTACCTCTTAAATTGGACAACGAGGAAAACGAACCAATGAATAGTGAAAGTATAACTAGGGTTACTAGCAAACCAAAACAAAAGGAATCCAACAATCCTCTTTGCATCTTATTCAACTATTTGTATATATAACCAATAGTAACCAATGTTCCATTGACCACAGTGATTAACTTACACGTCCGGCTGGCTCATGGTGTCCGAGGCACTCGGCATACGTATATGGCGCCGGGACCGGCGTCGACGAGGCGGGAACTTGACGTGGCCGGACGGCCAGAACCTCTCCTGCACCGATGGAACGATGACGTCGCAGTCCGGCAAGGTGTTAGGATACCGAAGCGTGTCGTAGCAGACCGAGTAGGTCATGTAGCGCTCGCGGAACCGGCGCATGGCCGCGCGCCTTCGGGGCGTCATGACGGCAAAATCGGCCGCCATGAGCTCGGCATCGGCCTCGGTGCAGTGCTCGGTGGATGGCACCTGTTCGATGGGGTCGACACGGCAGCCATGGAGGACCAGTTCGGAGAACTCGGCCACGAAGGGAGCGTACTTGTATTTGACTTTGTACTTGCCGCCGGAGGTGGCCCACGTAGAGCCGTCCCAAATGGTGGCATAGAGAGACATGGGCTTGGATGGGTAGTCGCCACCCATAGCGTCGCTGCGGACGACCTCTCTTATCGGAGTGTTGTCGATGTAGAACCTACACATCAACGATCATCAGCATAGCAAAACCAAATTAGCAATTGTTAGTAATTCCATGGATATTTTCAAATCAGTTAATTTTATCAAAACAATCAGCATTATGGTTGATGTGAATCATCCACTAGCATTTCATCGTCTACCATAATAACATATTAGCTTTGAGTCTTTGGTCGAAGAAAAATCCTTTGACTACTTCCAGAAAAGACTACTAAGGTTAATGATAATGAGCTCAAAAGGATCAATGATGCCGTGGTCCTAATAGCGCCCTAATGATTCAAGTGAAATCACAGTGGAGTGAGCAATGCATGCAAAAAAATAAAGTTGGCGATGATGAGCTCAAAAGGATCTTTTCTACAGTGGTCCTAATTATAATAGTGTCCTGATGAAAAGAAAATTAGTAACTTAGCATTAAAAGCATAATTATGGACGTTTAACAATGCAAGGGAATGGCTTGCAATTGGCTGCAACTCGCACTCCAATGGCAAGCTATGACCAGTAAATTAAAATTTCCCCAATTTTAGCAGCAAAAATTGAAAGACATGAATCATAGAGGAGTGGGATCAAAGACATATACATGATGTGGGTGGAGGTCCACAGGATGGAATAGCGGTGTGCCTCCCTGGTTGGGTCAAAGGGGAGAATGTAGCGCTCCTCTCGGCCTCGGCTGGTGCTACCATTGCCATAGACGTTGGTTTGGATTCTCCACTGCTCGCCTTTAATGTTGCCCAAGAACTCAAAGTCCAGTTCATCGTGTGTCTTTGGAAAAATATCCCCATTAGAAGTCTGCATCAGTTCCAAAGCACAGAAAAACATCCCGTTAATCATAGTCATCATTCACCTAACCAATATTTTAAGGCATTGACTCGAAACAATATAGCTTAGTACCGCATCAGCAGAGCCATGCATGTGAGTTTTCGAGCAAAGCAATTCATAATACCCAAGAGCCTCTATAAACTAGTAATTCATTTGCATGCACTACTATAGCTTCATGTGCTTGTCATAGTTTCATTTGTCTATAGATACTAAAAAGTTGATGTACTTCTTTTTTAAGTTATATACAATCTTAAGAAAGTTGATTAACAAAGTGTTGTTTTAAAATTGAAACGGATAGTTCCAGCCGCATATTAATACCAACTTGCATTGCAAAGATGGATGGCACTACCATGGGAACACATGGGTTTAGGCAAGGAACAGATTATAACTTATAATAATGTGAGGAATAATATTTCTATGCGCAGCCTTTTGGAGAGGTCCATGTGCCTTCAGGTACATTCTAAACAGTTCAAAAATATGGGTGCAGGTATAAACCAATATGGCAACTCCAAAGCATGAACATGTTCATGATTTTCGACTTAATTAACTACATGCCTATGATCAAAGAGAGATGACTTCTCCTGCCATCCAGTTCATGGACAACCCCCAGATGGTCGACCATGACCACATGACTAACAGGGGAGAAGGGTGAAGATATAAAAAACACTGTAAACATTTTGAATGCTACATGACCAAAATAACCTTAATTTTTACAATTACTGGTCGCTGGTGGGATGGGAAATTTTCGTCGAACGCCGACTCGACTTTATCCTTAGACCAAGAACATTTCAAAGAAGAAAAAAAGAAAACAAAATTCTAACAACGCGGATTCATGTCTAAAGGGAAGGGCAGTTCGGTCATTTCGCACTGACGGCGGCCGCTGGAAGAAAATTTTCCGGCGAGCAAATATGAACGGACGAATAGAATGAAACAAGAAGGGATCGATAAACGAACGGCGTTACTCACGTAGAAAGCGACGACGACTCCCGCGGTGTAATCCGACGGCAGCTTGATGGAGGCGCTGAAGAGGCCGTGGTGGTAGCGATCCGACGATATAAAACCAGCACCTGGTCGCAATATATAATAATAACGATCGATCAGCGACGGAGACTTGAATAAAACGGCAACGAAGACGAAGAAGAAAAGGAAGATGAATACGTACCGGAGTAACGGTTGAGGACGAGGCGGACGGTCCTGCCGTCCGGGGAGCAGACGAGGTTGCCCTCGCCGAAGAGGTGGGAGTAGCCCTCTTCGAAGGCGAGCGTCGACACGTTGAAACCGGATGCCCTCACCGTCGCCGCGCCAACGAAGAAGACCAGCGCCGTCAAGAGCCTCGAAATCGCCATCGCCATCGCCATCCCTCTTTTGTTTTCGCTCTCCTTTCAAATTTTTCGATTGGATCCTTCTTGGCGTCGCGTCTCCTCGGCTTTATGGAAGGTTTTGGGATGGAATATTTTTCGAACGGAGAAGAGAAGCTGGACCGCGTGATCTGGTTACCACGGTGGTGCCACAATTTTAGAGATGAATTCTCTGGAAAATTTACGGCATTGCCATCATGGTCCACCCATGCATCGATTTGGGCCGTTGGATCGGTGGCCTCCATGTTGATAAGGAAAGGTCCGTGAGCTTTGCTGGGAATCTCGGAGGAAAGTTCTCCCCGTTGCGTGTCTGGAAAATGACGTGAACTTGCTCCGGTGTCCATATTTGACTATTTTTTTCTTGACGAATTCGCCCTCGGACCACCTAATTCAACAGCTATCCGCATCTCGAGCTTGGAGGGTATTAAGGTCATTTTGGCGTGGGAAATAACAGTGGAATTGGAAAAGTTTGCTTCCACGCTAACCGGCGTCCTCGTTTCGGCGGATAATAATGAGATGATAATTAGAACTTAATTAATCACCTTCCATCACCTTCATTATGACAATTAAATTTTTTTTTTTTACCGTATCTCCTTACGAATCTCATCGATCGGTTTTTCTATAATTTTCACCGATCATAATCTCCGTCGATCAATGCGTTAAGCCATATGATATCATATCATAAACAATAATAACGCCATTTACCTTGTCGTTGTTATGACAATTATTATTATTTAATTACCATACCATGGTCTCATCCATCTCATCGATTTTTTCTATATTTTTTTATCAATCATAATCTTCGTCGCTCAACATGTTAAGCCATGTGATATCGATATCATTAACAATGATTACGCCGCTTAGCTTGGTGTTGTTTCTCACCAAATCTTTTGGCATCCTTATCATCTATTGGAATCAATCAATAAATCCCTTAGAGATGGTGGATCCAGTGAATCGCTTTGATTTTATATTTTTATTGATTACCATAGTTACGTTGTTTTAGTTAAGAATTTAACTTTCTAATGCTGCTCTCACAAGATATCCTCACGGATTCATCCATCTCCAACGGGGTAGCCAGCTTATGCAACGTACAACGCCATACAGACGGGAAAGGAGGCTTCATCGACTGAAGATTAGATTGGAGACTTGGAAGGCATCAACGTTAGGAAGTCACGGCTGTAGCCTGTAGGCATGCTTTCATGTGAGGAAGAAAAGTCGTTTCGAATGACTACAGAATTTAATAACGCTCGTTCCTCCAATCAAATATCGACGCATGATGGGCCTCCATCTGAAGTAACGCCAAGACGTCCACGGACACGCCACGCCTCTTTTTCAAACAACGTAAAGCGGTCGCATTCAAAGGACTGGCGGCGATCATAAGGGATCCAGTTTCTAGAACCAGTTATTAATTAACAACCAGCAATTCGGGGTCTCTTCGTAATTTTACCAAGACATCGAACGACACCAGCAGTGGAGTGGGACGACCGTTGCAAGCAAGGGTCCATCCAATTAATGGCTCTCATCTCTTTGCTCATCTACGCCAAGGCCCATCCAGCGGCCATGGGTAACATGCGAAGAGCCTCGTAAGGACTAAGGACTAAGGAATGTCTGCCGTGCCGTCAAAGATGCCGTTAAAGCGGAGGTCACGGCGTATAAGGTTTTTAATTACTTCAGTAAATTTGTGCAAGAGCTCTCCGCATTATATATATATATAGACGGCAGCTCGCTTTATTTTTTAATTTTATGATCATTTGGGCGTGCCAGTCCTTTGGGGGCGGGTCCTCTCACGTGTCGCACGGGCGTCCACCCATGAACCGGTGTGCCGCCTGCCAAGCGCCACTTGCCCTCGGGACGCCGGGCCGGACGCGTGGACTCTGACTCTTAGGCGCGCTGCGCCTTTGTTGACCTCGTCGTCTTGCCTACATGTCTCTCGCTGATTGGAGCTTTGTAGGTGGGGCCACGCTGTCGCAGTGCCATGGCCTCAGGGACGCCTTAACGACCACGAGACAGGATAAGGTTCTGTGAGGATAATGTCTTTGCTGTTATAGTTAGCCTGGCAAGTCGCCAGCTGTCCACATGCGAGAGAGAAAGAGAATGAGGTGGGGAGGACAGGCTGGTGTGGGGGTGTGAGCTGTCCCAAGTTCGTAAAATGGGAGTAGGGGTTTAATTGTTGCTCTTTCTTCTTCTTCTTCAAACCAACTACCTGTGGGCTCGAAGGAACCTTGACTAGTCCTTTCTATTGCTTTCTAAATGAAGAAGGGGCCCTGGTTTAAGGGTTGTACAACTTGGAAATGGATCAGCTCATGGGTGGATGATTTGGACAGCATGTGTTAGGTCCAGTGACTCCATCATTTAATTGGACTGTTACTGAATAAATGCGGAATAAGGGTTGGACTCACTCAAATTGGACCATCACTGAAGAGAGGTGGCTGGTTGGGATGTTGATGAGATCTTTTAAATTCAGTTTAGAAGTTACGTCTGATGTAGTTGCTCCACCTACCAAATCTCTTTTAAAGAAATCGAGATTGAGTATATTTATCATAAAAAAAGAAGAATGCATATACATGTATGTATTTATGTATAGTTATAGTAACACCCTCTAAAAACGTTAGGATATATATATATATATATATATATATATATGGTCAAACGATTAGTGATAGCAACTGATCGGGCCAGTTGGTTCCATGGGTAATAAAGACAATAATTTTTGGATGGCATCCTCTCAACATAGCAATTTTCAGACGATTTTCTTAGGCGGTCATCCTTTGCAAAGCAGCTTAATTTCTGGGCAGCCTCGCTGGTCTACCCGGCTTACTTTTGAAGGACGTAATGGGCATTAATTTCGTCCACCCGATCAGTGCAATGGGATGTGTCTATTTATCTATCTCTTGACTCGAAATGGGAGCAGGTTTGAAAAAGGATCTTAGAGTGTCTAGGGTTGGGCCAGGAGCGTCTCTTAACGCCTTCTTTTTTCTTCCCATCGGAGTTATTTCACAAAGACTTGCCATGGTAAGGGAGAAGGGGGAACAGGCACACTTGAGAGTTGTATGCTGCGTTCGGGAAGGATGAATCGCTCCCGAAAAAGAATCTATTGATTCTTTATTGCTTTCGGCAACAAGTGTCTCACCATAATGAAAGAGAACAAAGGAAAAAAGGGCCATGTGTGGGTTCTCCCAAGGGCCACCTTCCGTCATTAATGTCAGGTAGTCGAGTTAATGACTTGGAGAGCATTTAATGAAATGGAGTGTCACGGAGGTACTCCAAGTCGGCCTCGTTGGCCTCATCTAAGTCGGTCTCGGCTTCGGCCTCGGTTTCGGCCTCGATTTCGGCCTCGGCCCGGCTTTTTCCTTTCAGCCTCTACTCTTACAAAGCTACCGTGGCCATGACATCTCTCCCACCAAAGCATTTATGGCCTCAAAGCAATGGTCATAATGACTTGGAGAGCAATTAATGGATTGGAGTGTCACGGACATCTCGCCTCGGCACTCCCGTCTCGGCCTCATCTAAGTCGGCCTCGGTCTCGGCTTCGGCTCCCGTCTCGGCCTCATCTAAGTCAGCCTCGGTCTCGGCCTCGACCTCAGCTTCGGCCTCGACCGAAGCCGACGTGCATCCACTTGCTCAAAGGTGCCTTATTCTTTCTCGTATTAAAGCATTTATGGCCTCAAAGGCCATGAGCATCCACTTGCTCTAAGATATTTCGTATTAAAGCATTTGTGGCCTTAAAGGCCACAAGCATCCACTTGCTCTAAGATATTTATTGCTTTATTCTCTCCCTATATTAAGGCATTTATGACCTCATAAAAGCCTTGCTCCAAGGCATTTATTGTCTTATTCTCTCCCGTATTAAA
This sequence comes from Calamus simplicifolius, assembly GCA_900491605.1. Classification (NCBI taxonomy): domain Eukaryota; kingdom Viridiplantae; phylum Streptophyta; class Magnoliopsida; order Arecales; family Arecaceae; genus Calamus; species Calamus simplicifolius. The sequence goes on along the minus strand of UESW01003881.1, from coordinate 1,154,936 downwards.
GCATTTACGACTGCCACGTTGGCTACAACACTTCCCCACGTTGGCTACAACACTTCCCCCTCGACCTCAGACGTGCTCGGCCTCGGCCTTAACTCCCACTCGGCCACCACCACCTTTTCTATCCGCATGAAACCGGCATCACCTTCGGCTCCCACAGCACTCAGCCTCGGACTTCCCCCTCGACTTACTCGTGAACAGTACCATGCTACCATGCGCATGAACGGTGCCTTGCACGTGAATAGTGCCATGCAAGCACTCCGTAATTAATGCTCTACGAGGGATAGCTGGCTCCAACTTCAAGCGTCATCTTCTTCCCCAATGGCTGCACCTTGGGGCCCACATGACTAACTTTATCACCTATTGCTGTTCACGCAGGACTTCCACATGGCCCGCCAACCCGTTTCTCTTTTGCCAAAATCAAGGGTGGTTACCGAAATACTATGGACAATTATCGATATTCAGGGTGCGAGTTTAGCGGCTATTCGCTCACCTACTATTAACGGAGCCGATCTTGGCGGAAGGCATGATCTGACGATTATCCTCGAAGGGTAAGAGGGACTCCCGAACAGGTATATAAAGACCCCGACTCATAATGAGGAGGGGGACTCAATCTCTACTCTTTCATTAAAAATCCATGTTCTTCAGATTACTGACTTGAGCGTCGGAGGGTCCCCACCGGCACCACCGATCCGAAACTTTTCTTGCAGGTTTTCGGCTAAAGAAGGCGATCCGATCATACCTCTGAAGGCCCACGAAGCTCCTCTTTCATCCGACACTTCCCAAAAGTGATTTGGCAGCAACAGATTGGCACGCCAGGTAGGGGGGCGGTCAGCGATCAGCGATGCTAGTTTGCATATCCTCATCCCCCCTTTATCAAAATGGTGGATCATAAAGATGGTGATAACCCCAGATCCAAGAAGCTTTTACCAGTTATGCTGGGGGCACCTTCAATGGGCTGAGCAATAGAAGACCAGCTCTCCATCCCACCATCCCCTTTGATGGGACCAGTGGGCCCCTATGGGCCACAATGACGGTGTCTGGGCTTGGCCTCAACAAACCGGCCTTTCCTCCTTGGTCCCGGCAAATTCTTGGAGAGTCCAGCAGGACCAGGGCAGCCTCCCGTGAGTCCGCCACCTTTTTCTCTCTCCTCCCAAGCTAGCCTCGTCTTCCCCTTAGCCTTTGGTTTTCAAGTTCTCCCCGGCGGCTTCCAGGCTCTTCGGCTTTAGCCACGATTGGATGGCCTCTGTCACGCCCCAGACCCAAAATTTTGAGCTAGGGTGATAACCCGCCGCATGCCGGGCATGCAAGGCATCCCAAAATTTACACATCGATCAATATAAGGCAATAATTATATTAGGCAATCCAAATCCATAACTTAACATAAACCATAAATGTAAATTTGGGCTACAAGACCTCCACACAATCAATATAGTTCTGGGCTACAAACTCTACACACAAGTAATACTGGGGTTACAATGATATTAAGAAACTGATTTATATAGAAGCTCCGTCTACCCCATAAATCCATCTTCAATCCTGAGGCTCTGAAAAATATTGTGAGATTTACATGAGCTCACACTCAATAAGTAAGCCTATAATAATAATATAAAATAGTCATATATCATCATATCTTATCAAGATATTATCAAGTCATAATTTCATAAGTTTTCAATTTCAAATGCATTTATCATGCTATCAGAACAAGCATATCACCATTCAAATTAATTTGGAAGCTTATACAAAAATTCATTGTAAACAACCCACTATTTATATGATTATGTTTATATTATATTTTATGTATCCCACAGCCCTGCTATACCTCAATCAGCGCACATCCTCTAGATGTGTGTGGCCTCCACATGCCACCTCATCGACAATCATAGCACATCTCTAGATGTGTGGCCTCACATGCCATATCATCATCAATCAGAGCACATCCTCCAGATGTGTGGCCTCTACATGCCATATCATCATCAGTCATAGCACATCCTCTAGATGCGTGTGGCCTCCACATGCCACCTCATAATCAATCAGCACACATCCTCTAGATGTGTGTGGCCTCCACATGCCATATCATGCCAATCAGAGTACATCCTCTAGATGTGTGGCCTCTACATGTCATATCATCATCAAACAGAGCACATCCTCTAGATGTGTGGCCTCCACATGCCACATCATAGAAAAACTGCGGTGACACATAAATATAATCCAGGGTCATCATTATATATGCATATCACACATCAAGCATCATCATAAGCATAATCTTTTCATATCACATAAACAGTGGTTTGTACATTTTTAATCATTGCATGTAACAATTCACTTTGCAAAGTTAAAAAAAACAAACATATACATTATATTTGGCATAAGCATAATAAACCATTACTTTGCAAATTAATACCAGCTATTATAGCAAACATTCAATTAAATACTTAAGGTACAGTTTACCAATTTCCAAAATAATCAATAAAACTTTATTTCATAAGTATGCATAAAACTATAAATACAATAATTTATAATTTATAAAATTATTATATTTGGCTTACTTACCAGATTATGCAATAAATACCAGATTATGTAATGTAAACAAACCCACTGTTTATGTAATTATTGTTTTCGTATGTGACCCACGGCCCTACAAATTAATCTGAACACATCCTCTAGATGTGTGAGGCCATACATACTCAAACAAAACACACCCTACAGATGTGTGAGGCCAAATGAGAACCGCGGCGACACATATTAGTCTATCACAATGTTATCATCATATTTGCATGTCACTCATCATGCATCAATTTCTCATATTACATATACATTGGTTTGTACATTATTAGCAAATGCATATGGTCATCCCAACATATTTTGCAAATCAAAGAATTTATATTTTTGCACATACACAAGAAATTATTTCTTTCAAAATATTATCAGCTACTATAGTCATAATAAATGCTCATATGTAGATTTATGGTACCATTCAAAATAATCAAACCAAATAAACTTCCATTTTCCTTATATCATAATATACTTGCAAACTATAAAACCATGAGTTATAAATTATTAATTATAAATAGACTTACTTACCTCGGTACGCTAATCCCAAATGGTTAACCAGGTATTTGGACATCTGGGTACCTTAACAATGTTATCTCCACCCGAAACAAGCCATCGGCCATCTGGGGAGAAACTAATGGCATCGACCTCAATGACCTCTCCATCTATCCGGCTACATCTGGATCCTCAACCAAAGATGGGGTCCAATCTCAAAGTGGGCAGCTGCCATTTCGAGACACAACAGATCAATATCCCAATAAGGTTCTTAATCCGCCTTCCTCTAGCACCATCCAAAATCCCAACCAAAAAGTGTCCGACTAAACAAACACCGGACCCGTGAATCAAATCAAGATTTCCACTATCGCAAGTTCCAAGATTCATCATTTCATTTCTCCACCACCCTACGTTGTAGGATTTGGCCGGTGCGACTCTGGCGATGATAGCTCAAGACTGGGATAGGGTTAGGCCTTCAAAAATAAAAGATCTCTTCCTTCTGGCGGCGGCTATCCTCCACGGAGTCCTTTTTCTGGACCTCCGCTTGTCCTCTCGCGCTCAGATTCCCTCCCTAACTCTCTCTCTCTAGCATTAGGAGGATGGGCAGGCGATTACCTGAAGGAGGTGTGCGCCAGGTGAAGGAGGGAATCGACCTCCAACTCCTTTTATTCTCCACGCGATGCCTCGGATCAAGGGAAAATGGGAACCCATCCGACACGCGAAGACCCGAGAAATCAGGCGTCGCATCGGGACCTAAACGTCAGAAGGAAGTCAAGATGCCAGGTGTCCCAAATAAATACTAAGAGTTACATTCCCCATAATAAATTACCGGAGGTTATATTCTCCCCCTTACAAAAATTTCGTCCTCGAAATTGACACACATCCATAAAAATATAGAATTCAAATTTTCTATTCCATAATCAACTAAATTTTATTCAAAGTCATAGTCATCGATACAACATTGATCTGTAATAAGATACAAATTTTTGTGGATGTTTCTTTTTCATTTTCTCTTAGACTCCCAAATAGTCTCCCTCAGAATGATTACTCCACTGAACTTTGACATAAGGAATACTACACTATCAGAACTTAATCCTTGCGGTCCACAATGTGCACAAGATGATCGTCATAGGTCAATTCTTTCTTAAGCTAAATTGGTTCAAGTTCTAACACATAACGGGGGTTTGAAATATACCTCCTCAGTCATAAAGATATGAAACACATTGAACACCCCAAAGAGTAATGAAGACAGTGCTAAGCTATAAGCCACCTCCTTTATTTTGATAAAAAACTCAAATGGCCCAATGTATTGTGGACTCAATTCACCTCTAAACACAAACCTCATTATATCATTGGTTAGTAAGACTTCTAAATGATCTTCAACCTGAAATTTTAAATCTTTCTTTTTGACATCAACGTAACTTTTCTATTAACTCTGAGCTACATGAAGCTGTTTTAATTAATGATACTTTTCATAGTTGTTAAACCAGCTCAGTAACCAAAATTTTCTCTCTCTCATTTCATTTCAATAAAAGGGGATCTATACCTTATATCATAGATAATTTAAATGAATCCATTTGAATATTGGCTTGGTAACCATTAAAATAAGCAATTTCACTAAGGGTAAGAAGCTATACCAAGCACTTTCTAAATCCATCACACAGGCTCATAGTATACATCTAAAATCTAATTGGTTCATGCAATTTGTCCATCTATTTGAGGGTGAAAGATTGGACTGAAATTCAGCTTAATTCACTAAGCCTTATGAAAACATCATCAAATTAGAAGAGTGAGATAAATGGGTTCAGACTCAATTTACTACTAAACTAGAAACAAATATTAACATCTTTATCTCACTAAAATTTCATCCTAAAAATTAAATATCCACTAATTTTGTACCATTATAGATACTCACTAGCAACTTTTATTTCATTCCTGGGTACCCAAATGACGTATCCAACTTCAACAATTAATTTGATCTTTCTACCAAATAAAATTGAATTCCTTAAGAAGTATTTCTTTCCTATCATCTTTTTTTTAATACCTTAACTTCTCACAACACAATCATCATAAATATCATAGAGTCTATCACATGTATTATGTCATCCATTCTTAAGGTTAATAACCTATATTAATTACTGTTAATTCCTCGATAAGACAGTTCCAAGTTCTTTTGAATTAAATATAAGATAGTTTTCTTCCAATGCTCTCTCAACTCATAAATAGTTGAATGTGCCATTAATCATTACGACACTTATTTCAATCATCATAACATACTTGGTTTCACTCTTGAATACTTCAAGCTAACATCAATGAACATTAAGCCAATCATTTAGGATATCTTTCATAATTATCATAATCAACTAATTTAATTTCTTTGAATAATAGTGCCATCATTAATCATCAGTATGATTAATTTATCTCATTTATATTTATCAATAATACCACCATAACCAATCAATTTCTCTTGAATAGGTCATTATATCCTTAATAAATAATGCAATTTAAATGATTCAAATTCTTGAATCGATTATTTCGTTACCAATGATTATCAAAATCATCTATAGATTATGCAACGTCTCATGCCATAACATGACCAACTAATTTAAACCTTTCAAATATCTCAAAGTGACTTCGCTAATCTAGCTCAGATGGATACAAGACTTATAGGGTCAATAAAGATTAAAATGCACTTACCATCTGAAAGACATAATTGGAAGTTATAGCAATCTCTTTATGATTTGAAAGTGATAGTAGATGTATCCTTAACCATAATCCATAATTAGCAATAGTCAAAATAAAATCATCTCCTTCCTTTTCCTAGAAAAGATTCATGTCACCTACGGCTGATTGATAATTTATCCATCCTAAAGAAAAATATCTACTTAGGAACTATGAAGAAATGCATAATAAATTAATGAATAGATATCTTGATTTAGAAATCTATTAAAAGATAAAATCTCCATGAAATTCTTTATCAGTAAAATTTATCTTATTCTCATTCTTGCTAAAATCTTTCACTTTCTACCATCAAAATATTTGATCATTTATTGCCAAGATTGATTCTAAAGATTAATAGAGTCTACTGCTCTCAAAAACTTAAACAGTATTGTCTCAAAATTTAAAATTTTATATTCTTCCTAAATGGTCCATCATGATATAATATGCAGTCAACCACTTCATTAACATCAGCATCAACTATCTCCATATCTAGCAAAATAACAATCAGTTTTGAACATGCAATATCCATAATAAAAGTTCTCTTAGTAAAATTCACTATATACTTATCCATCCAGACTCAAATTCAGAAAGTACTCAATTGTGATTGATCAAAAATATGTAATTAACTATTTCATTCCCAAAATATCATCAATATTAATCATCCCTATAACCAGCAGATTAGCCATAATCTTAAACTTACAATATCAATAATGTAAGTTCTACAAATAAAAATTTATTATATACATCCACATTCAAATTTAGATTTACTAACTCCAAATCCACATATCAACTCAATTGCAATATGGACATAATGATGTTATCTTAGTCATATTAGTCATCAATTGCAATTTTCAACTACTATATCATATACCATATATTCATCTGTCTTTTATTGCATATCCAATTAAAGTTTCATCTACCCATATTATTTAAAGATCTGGAACTGCTACGAGCCATTTCCAACAAGTATGACGAAACTAAAACCTCTAGAAGCCCCTTGGCCTCCCCATTGGTCAAGGTCACCAGCTTAGGAGTCTCACATTATATCATTAGCTTCTGATGCGATGGTTCATTCTTAATTCCTATCAAATTCATATTTCAATTAATATCTTGATAACCTTTAAATTTTAGGCTTTCAAAGCATAATATCTCAAATTCCTTTAAAGTCATAATTGTCTCAATATCATCCTAGTATTTTGCCTAGAGTGGCATCATGCATGTATCCCTAAGGTCATAACCTAGGGTCTGATACCATAAAAGCTGTCACGCCCCATACCCAAAATTTTGAGCTAGGATGACAACCCGCCGCATGCCGGGCATGCAAGGCGTCCCGAAATTTACGCATCGATCAATATAAGGCAATAATTATATTGAGGCAATCCAAATCCATAACTTAACACAAACCATAAATATAAATTTGGGCTACAAGCCCTACACACAATCAATATAGTTCTGGGCTACAAACCCTACACATAAGTAATACTGGGGTTACAATGATATCAAGAAACTGATTTATATAGAAGCTCCATCTACCCCATAAATCTATCTTCAATCCTGAGGCTCTGAAAAATATTGTAAGATTTACATGAGCTCACACTCAATAAGTAAGCCTATAATAATAATATAAATAGTCATATATCATCATATCTTATCAAGATATTATCAAGTCATAATTTCATAAGTTTCCAATTTCAAATGCATTTATCATGCTATCAGAACAAGCATATCACCACTCAAATTAATTTGGAAGCTTATACAAAAATACATTGTAAACAATCCACTGTTTATATGATCATTTTTATATTATATTTTATGTGTCCCACAGCCCTGCTACACCTCAATCAGCGCACATTCTTTAGATGTGTATGGCCTCCACATGCCACCTCATCGATAATCATAGCACATCCTCTAGATGTGTGGCCTCCATATGCCATATCATCGTTAGTCAGAGAACATCCTCCAGATGCATGGCTTCCACATGCCATATCATCATCAGTCATAGCACATCCTCTAGATGCGTGTGGCCTCCACATGCCACCTCATAATCAATCAGCACACATCCTCTAATATGTGTGGCCTCCACATGTCATATCATCGCCAATCAGAGCACATCCTCTAGATGTATGGCCTCCACATGCCATATCATCATCAAACAGAGCACATCCTCTAGATGTGTGTGGCCTCCACATGCCACATCATAGGAGAACCACGGCGACACATATAAATATCATTCAGGGTCATCATTATATGCATATCACACATCATGCATCATCATAAGCATAATCTTTTCATATCACATAAACAGTGGTTTGTACATTTTTAATCATTGCATGTAACAAATTCACTTTGCAAAGTTAAAAAAAATAAACATATACATCATATTTGGCATAAGCATAATAAACCATTACTTTGCAAATTAATACCAGCTATTATAGCAAATATTCAATTAAATACTTATGGTACAGTTTACCAATTTCCAAAATAATCAATAAAACTTCATTTCATAAGTATGCATAAACTATAAATACAACAATTTATAATTTATAAAGTTATTATATTTGGCTTACTTACCAGATTATGCAATAAATACCAGATTATGTAATGTAAACAAACCCACTGTTTATGTAATTATTATTTCCGTATGTGTCCCACGGCCCTACAAATTAATCTGAACACATCCTCTAGATGTGTGAGGCCATACATACTCAAACAAAACACACCCTACAGATGTGTGAGGCCAAATGAGAACCGCGGCGACATATATTAGTCTATCACAATGTTATTATCATATTTGCATGTCACTCATCATGCATCAATTTCTCATATTACATATACATTGGTTTGTACATTATTAGCAAATGCATATGGTCATCCCAACATATTTTGCAAATCAAAGAATTTATATTTTGCACATACACCAAGAAATTATTTCTTTCAAAATATTATCAGCTACTATAGTCATAATAAATGCTCATATGTAGATTTATGGTACCATTCAAAATAATCAAACCAAATAAACTTCTGTTTTTCCTTATCTCATAATATACTTGCAAACTATAAAACTATGAGTTATAAATTATTAATTATAAATAGACTTACTTACCTCGGTACGCTAATCCCAAATGGTTAACCAGGTATTTGGACATCTGGGTACCTTAACAATGTTATCTTCAGCCGAAACAAGCCATCGGCCATCTGGGGAGAAACTAATGGCATCGACCTCAATGACCTCTCCATCTATCCGGCTACATCTGGATCCTCAACTCAAAGATGGGGTCCAATCTCAAAGTGGGCAGCTGTCATTTCGAGACACAACAGATCAATATCCTAACAAGGTTCTTAATCCGCCTTTCTCTGGCACCATCCAAAATTCCAACCAAAAAGTGTCCAACTAAACAAACACCAGACCCATGAAGCAAATCAAGATTTCCACTGTCGCAAGTTCCAAGATTCGTCACTTCATTTCTCCACCACGCTACATTGTAGGATTTGGCCGGTGTGGCTCCGGCGATGATAGCTCAAGACTGGGATAGGGTTAGGCCTTCAAAAATAAAAGATCTCTTCCCTTCTGGCGGCGGCTATCCTCCATGGAGTCCTTTTTCTGGACCTCCGCTTGTCCTCTCGCACTTAGATTCCCTCCCTAACTCTCTGGTATTAGGAGGATGGGTAGGCGATTACCTGTAGGAGGTGTGCGCCAGGGTGAAGGAGGGAATCGACCTTCAACTCCTTTTATTTTCCCACGCGATGCTTCGGATTAAGAAAAAATGGGAACCTATCCGACATGCGAAGATCCGAGAAATCAGACGTCGCATCAGAATCTAAACGTCAGAAGGAAGTCAGGTGTCCCAAAATAAATAGTAGGAGTTACGTTCCCTATAATAAATTATCGGGGGTTACAGCCTCTGTTCCCAGTCGTCCCGGCCACCCGTCTCCTCATCTGGGCTACCTCCGGACCTCCTCGATGGCTGCAATGCCTCGTCTCCCAGGCACTTCCATGAACAGCCCCGATCTGCTTCCCAGCTCTGTTCCGAGGCAGAGACTGCCTTCGTCTCTGCTCCGAGGCAAAAAGCCTCAAGATTTGTGTTGAAGTTTGCAAGTCACCTCATTCTTAAGATCGTAAGGTCCTTGCATCGAGTTCTTGTCCTTCAATCCATCTCAGATAAAGACTCAGATCAAATCAGTGAGGATTTGGAAGACTTTTGTTACTCAAACATCCCGTCAAAATTCAAGATAAGAGAGAAGGAAATATACCTCTGGCGGAGTATCAGATCGAATCCGCTAAGATCGGAGGAGGGAGAGACGTACGCTAGAGATTTCCTTCCATCGGATGGGAGAATAGAAGAGAAGAGAAACTCAAGCAACAAATTATTAAGGGACTGTTGACCGACGTCTTCCAGTTGGCCACAGTGCTTCCTCAGAAGCTCAGCCTCCACCTCGGCACCAGCCCAAGTGTTGGCCTCGTCAAGAGACATAGACAATGAGAGAACCACTGCCGCAATGACTCCGTTCCAGGTGCATTACGTGCATGAAGTCGCATGCACGTAATGGGGCTTCGGCAAGGGAGACGAGGGAGACCGTGGGAGCGAGGAGGTCCACCTTAAACCCACATGAAAAGCCCCCGACTCCCCTCCTCTGCATAACGCCATGCGCGTCTCCGTGTTGTCCCACTCGGCAACAACTCCCAGCAGCCTTGTCGCGACCTTTGGCTCCCAGTTCTCCCTGGTCCTCTCCGGACGGGGGCTCCCTACTTCAAGGTCCTCTCGACCGACCTCTGGGCAGCCCGGCTGCCTCCGGATGCTCTTGGATCCATCATCCAGCCACCATCCCACAGCAAATCAAGCGGACAAGAAACAAGGCATAATTTATACCCTGTTGCACGATGACTTCCGGCCACTATCAGCTGCTATAACTAGGATCAGACACCCTCCCAAAGAACCACGAACGAGGAGGGAGTGGAGGCTACTTTCAAAACCAACGCTGGTGGAGGAAGGCGCCGGCAAGAACCAATCCACTGTTCTCGGAAGAAAAGAACCAGAGCCAAGTTCCCAACTCTGCTTCGGCCTCCCAGGCAGCCGATGCTGCCCCGTCTTGGCCTCGTCCGGCCTCATCTCAGCCTCCCCCGGCCTCTCAAACAGCCGGCGATGCCTCTGGACCACGCTGACTCCCCCTCGGCCTCGGTGGATCCCGGCTCCAGCTCCTTCGACCATGCATGCGTCTTCGGACCCGAGTCTTGTTGGATTTTTAATCTAACATTGAGCTTATATATAAAATAATTATGTATTGCGGACTGGAGTTAAGCCCAATTAAAAGTGATCAGCTGAGGTTTCAGTGATTTGGGCTTTAATGTATCTAATTAGGTGTGGCCCTTTAATGTGTAGAGACCTAAGGGGTTATTTCTATTTTTATGATAGGCTAAAATAGAAATACCAAAAGATAATGATGAAATTATCTATATATAGCGGTTATGATCCCTGGATCGCATGTACGACTTTCTTCTCTGAATCCCATCATCAGAAAGAACAGCCTAGAGAAAATTCTAAAGGGCTCTCTGAAAGTATGTGTTGATCTAGAAGGCCAACCGCAGGGCTTTGGATAGCAATCAAGTAATAGATTCAGGTACGCTTCCGTTTATCGATTATGGATTCTTGATGATTAAACATGAATGATTCTTGGGCTTCATAGTGATGGTCTTCACCAAAAGGTTCAGATCTTATTTCCAACAATTGGTATCAGAGCCCTACTCATGTTGAATCGTTGAGAAATTTTTTGGTTATATGCATTGATATTCGTATTTGTGCATATGACTTCTTTAGTTTTATTTAGCAACCGTGAGATAAATACTCATTAGTTTAAATTTTTGTTTTGATGCCAATGATATTTTTAATATCTGTATATCTAGATTTTTTAAATAAAATAAAGGTCATAGTGCATCAAAACTTTATTTTATTCTTGTTTGATGGTTATGTTAAGAGCGAAAGATATTCGCTGCATCATGAAATCAGTCTCACGAGATCCGAAGATGAAATCTTTTTTAATCTGATAAGATAAAGCTTAATTATGGATAAAGTTAAATCTATATTTAATTTATTTTAAATAAAAGAATAATGATTTGTTAGTTGGGTCAGTGGATTGGATCCATGCGTATAGAGGGAGACGAGATTAGATAACTTTTATTGATAAGATAAAGTTAAAAGATGGATAAAGAGATGGGAAGAACGTATAAGATTTTTCGTGATTTCCATTTTTTTTTCTTCCTCTCTACATAATTTCTTTGGGATTTTAAAATTCCATCACAGATAGGCCCGTGAAGTTCCTAGGATGGGGAGTATAAAGAAAGAAAAGTTTCGTTCCATGTATTTATCGTATGGAAAATTGCCGTGTGGCATTTAGACTCCCCCTCATGAAATCATGGGCTCACGTGTGGAGTTTCAAAATCATGGGATTCCATCCATGCCAACTATAAAAATCTGGCCGCGCATCCACTGGGAATCTTGTAAAATCCATTAGCCTTAACAATGTTGGGGCGTTGGGATAACAGAGCTGGATAATGGATCTCTTCCGTTTCAAGTGGAAATCTAGCCGTTAGCATCACTGCTCCGCCGGAAATCTAGAATGGTCCATGGGAAAATCCAATTCTTACCGGGATATGGCCATTGATATTATCCGCTGGAATTGAATGCGTTCCAAGGTTGAGTGAATTGAAAATCTAAAATCTGGCTCTAGCCGTTGGCATTTTTTTTATGAACAATTAATGCATAGCATTAATGCATGAATTTTGGACCGCCGCTTTTATTAAAAATTATTATTTTTTAATTTCGTAAGCATGAGCAACTTTCGTATGGTTTAATTGGTTCCATAGACTAAAGCTTTATCCATTAGGATAAATTTTTTTTATTATAAAGATTGAGTTGGAACCATAAAATAACATATCGTTATTTTTAAAGAGGTTCAATCAAATTCAAATTAATGGTATTTTTATGCCTAATAATTTGTCCATCGTTCGAAATTGAACTAATTGAAACAAGATATCACCAAAGTGACCTCTCTTGTGTAGATGGTTCATGAAGGATGTTGGATGTTGTGTATGTGTATGTTTCATGCGGGTATTAATCGGCCCAAAGAAAGGTTAATGCCTGGCCGAACTACACATATGTGTGATGGTAAACACGTAACGATTATAAGGATTTACATGTGAGTAATAAATCAATCCAAAGATAGATTTATTATTTGACATGCATTATTGTTAGTGTTTGATCATTACAACAAAAGTACTACTAGCAGTTAATATTACTATCCAAAGACTTGATTAATGTTGCACTGGGTATCTTGAGATGAGATTTACCATTATTTGAATTTGTTGATATTTGGTATTAATTATTTATATGAGCATGTTATTTATGTATTTCTTTTATTTACAGCTAATGTTGCTACTATTTCTGCTAACCTCAATTCAGTGCCGGTCCTTAATGGAAATAACTTCAAGGGTAGGGATAAAGGCAAGAAACTAAAGAATAAGGCTGTTAAGGATCCAGCAAAGAAGAAACAAAATCAGGATAAAGACAGTTGTTTCTTTGGTAATAAGTCTGGACATATTAAAAAGGAATGTTCCAAATTTCATGCATGGCATGAAAGGAAAGGTACATTCTTAATATGGTCTGTTCTGAAGTGAATATAGCTTTAGTACCTAGAAACACTTGGTGGTTAGATTCTGGTGCTACTACTAACATCAGTGTTTCAATGGAGGGTTGCCTAAGCTACCGAAAGCCAACTTATGCTGAAAGACGCATTTATACGGGAGATGGAAAGTCGGTAGATGTAGAGGCAATTGGGCATTTTAGATTGTTATTAAGTTCTGGTTATTATTTAGATTTGAAAGACACTTTTGTAGTACCGTCATTTAGACGGAATTTGGTTTCTATTTCAGCTTTGGACAAATTAGGATATTGTTGTTCATTTGGAAATAGTCAGTTTAGTCTTTCGTTAAATTCAAATATTATTGGAACTGGTTCTCTTATGGTGTATGACAATCTATTTGCTTGATACTGTTGCTTCTTATAATGAAACCCTAAATATGGAATCAAGAGGTACTAAGCGTAAAATTTGCAATGAAAATTCAGGAACATTATGGCATAAGCGATTAGGTCACATCTCTAGAAATAGAGTTGAACGACTTGTGTCAGATGAAATTTTGGATTCTCTTGATTTTACAGACTTTAATGTCTGTGTTGATTGCATTAAGGGCAAACAGACCAAAACAAAGAAATTGGGTGCATATAGAACAATGGAAGTCTTAGAGTTGATACATACGGACATTTGTGGACCATTTTCTACACCTTCTTGGAATGGTCAACAGTATTTTGTATCATTTATAGATGATTATTCAAGATATGCATACCTATTTCTTATTCATGAAAAGTCCCAAGTCTTGGATGTGTTCAAATCATTTAAAGCTGAAGTTGAGCTTCAACTCAACAAAAGGATTAAAGGAGTCAGATCTGACCGTGGTGGTGAATATTACGGTAGATATGACGGATCAGGTGAACAACGTCCAGGACCATTTGCCAGATACCTAGAGGAGTGTGGAATTGTCCCACAATACACCATGCCAGGGTCACCTAGCATGAATGGTGTATCTGAAAGATGAAACAGGACTCTTAAGGATATGGTAAGAAGTATGATTTGTCATTCTACCTTACCAGAGTCACTCTGGGGAGAGGCACTAAAGACAGTAGCCTATATTTTGAACAGAGTACCAACTAAAGTAGCTGTCAAACACCTTATGAGCTTTGGATAGGACGGAAGCCTAGTCTAAAGCACTTTCATGTTTGGGGATGTCCAGCTGAGGCAAGGCCTTATAGGCCATATGAAAAGAAATTGGACTCCAGGACAGTGAGCAGCTATTTTGTAGGGTATTCTGAGCGATCCAGGGGTTACAAGTTTTATGATCCCAAATCAAGGATAATTTTTGAGACGGGAAATGCAATGTTTTTTGAAGATATTGAGTTTGGGGGGAGAAATAAAGTTAGAGACTTTGTCTTTGAGGAGGAATTGGAACCTACTACTCTTGTTGAAGAGCAGCTAGTTCCTATTCCTATAATTGCTTTTGATAATGATCAAGTTACAATTCAAGAACAACAAGAAATTATTGTTCAAACCTCAGAGGTACAAACTCAACAACCTCAAGAACAAGTGCATCAAGAACAAGTGCCTTTGCGGCGATCCACTAGAGAAAGGAAAAATGCTATTTCAGATGATTATATAGTGTTTCTTCAGAACATGAGGAAAATAATGGCATGATGGAAGATGATCCTATCAACTTTCTTCAAGCCATACAAGGTTCTAATTCAGAAAAGTGGATTGAAGCAATGAAAGAAGAGTATAAGTCTATGCAGACAATAAAGTTTGGGAACTTGTTCCATTACCAGAAGGTGTGAAACCCATTGGTTGCAAATGGATTTTTAAGACCAAACGGGATTCAAAGGGTAATGTGGAAAGGTATAAAGCTCGTCTTGTGGCTAAAGGCTATACTCAAAAGGAAGGAATTGACTTTAAAGAGACCTTCTCTCCAGTTTCATCGAAGGACTCTTTTAGGACAATCATGGCTCTTATTGCACAGTATGATATGGAACTCCATCAATGGATGTCAAGACGGCGTTTCTCAATGGAGACATTGATGAGACAATTTATATGGTGCAGCCAGAAAACTTTGTGTCAGGAGACTCAAAGAAAATGGTTTGCAAATTGATAAAATCCATTTATGGGTTAAAGCAAGCTTCTCGTCAATGGTACCACAAATTTCATCAAGTAATTCTCTCATTTAATTTTGAAGTGAATGCAGTTGATGATTGTGTGTATCATAAGTTCAGTGGGAGTAAATATATTTTTCTGGTTCTGTATGTGGATGACATTTTGCTTGCCACAAATGATATAGGCATGTTGCACGAAACCAAGAGATTTCTATCAAGCAATTTTCAAATGAAAGATCTTGGTGATGCCTCCTTTGTATTGGGAATCCAGATATATCGAGATCGTTCTCAGGGTATCATTGGATTATCACAAAGGAGCTATATCGATAAAGTACTTAAGAGATTTGGCATGCAAAATTGCAAACCAGGTGATACCCCTGTTGCTAAAGGAGATAAATTCAGTATTAATCAGTGCCCAAAAGGGAACCTTGAAGTTGAAGAGATGCACAAGATTCCTCTACTTCGGTTGTAGGGAGTCTAATGTATGCTCAAGTTTGTACGCGTCCAGATATTGCGTATATTGTTGGAGTGTTAGGCAGATATTTAAGCAACCCAGGTATGGATCATTGGAAAGCAGCCAAAAGGGTTATGAGATATCTGAAAAGAACAAAAGATTACATGCTCACATATAGGAGATCAGATCATTTTGAGATCATTGGGTATTCTGACTCCGACTTTGCGGGATGCCAAGATAGTAAAAGATCCACTTCGGGCTATGTATATCTGTTAGGTGGTGGGGCTATTTCTTGGAGAAGTGCAAAACAGACACTCATAGCTTCTTCTACCATGGCAGCATAATTTATAGCATGTTATGAAGCATCCAATCATGGGATATGGCTAAAAAATTTTGTCACTGGGCTGCGCATATTAGAAGGAATTGAAAGACTGCTAAAGTTATTTTGTGACAATAAGTCAGCCGTATTGTATTCCAACAACAATAGGAGCTCGACCAAGTCAAAGCATATTGACATCAAGTTCCTAGTTGTAAAGGAAAGAGTACAGAGTGGTCAGATTTCTATAGAGCATATAGGGACAAACTCCATGGTTGCAGATCCCCTTACAAAGGGTGTGCCGCCTAAGATCTTTCATGA
This sequence comes from Calamus simplicifolius, assembly GCA_900491605.1. Taxonomy (NCBI): domain Eukaryota; kingdom Viridiplantae; phylum Streptophyta; class Magnoliopsida; order Arecales; family Arecaceae; genus Calamus; species Calamus simplicifolius. The sequence continues at coordinate 1,138,333 of UESW01003881.1, read as the reverse complement.
GCATATTGCTCACATGGGTGTTATAGAGCATGACGATGCTTAGATTCAGTGGGAGTTTGTATTGCTTCTATTTTATGCTTTATGTTTGGTTTGTACACACTTATGTGTTTGGATATTTTTTGATCAGAAATAAAGTATTTCATTCAATTCAGTACACTCTGTACAATTATGCTAAAGTTTTGATCTCACTCAAGTTTAAGAAGGACCAGTTGGAAATAGGCATGTTAAGATCACATTACATGTAATTTCCATGCTACACATCCACATCATGATCCATGTCATTCAGTTGTGTCAACATACGTGACCATTGATGGGTCGAGTTATGATAGATATAACAAAGGCCGCTTTGATCCTATGTTGGTATGGTTGATGGACCGGATTGGTTATAGATACATTTCAGTAATGACAATTAAAATTGAGCTCATTTGGTTATTTTTGCAACATAATTATAAGGTTACACATATAGCCCAGTGGAAGATTGTTGGATTTTAATCCAACATTGGGCTTATATGTAAAATAATTATGTGTTGCGGACTGTCAAATAAGGTTAAGCCCAATTAAAAGTGATCAGCTGAGTTTCAGTAATTTGGGCTTTAATGTATCTAATTAGGTGTGGCCCTTTAATGTGTAGAGACCTAAGGGGTTATTTCTATTTTTATGATGGGCTAAAATAGAAATACCAAAAGATAATGATGAAATTATCTATATATAGCGGTTATGGTCCCTGGATCGCACGTACGACTTTCTTCTCTGAATCCCATCATCAGAAAGAACAGCCTAGAGAAAATTCTAAAGGGCTCTCTGGAAGTACGTGTTGATCTAGAAGGCCAACCGCAGGGCTTTGGATAGCAATCAAGTAATATGGATTCAGGTACGCTTCCGTTTATCGATTATGGATTCTTGATGATTAAACATGAATGATTCTTGGGCTTCATGGTGATGGTCTTCACCAAAAGGTTCAGATCTTATTTCCAACAAGTCCAACTCCTGCAAGCGCTCGAGTTCCCAGCTCGGCTGCCGACCACGACTCCAGCAATCTCCCGAGTTCCCCTTCAGTGGTTCCCATCTCCTCTCTCCTGGCGGACGGCTTCCTCCTGGCTCCGTCCCGAGGCTCTCCTCCGCAAGAAGCCGTGGACGTTTTCGACTATGTCCCGAACAGCCACCGGTCCCCTGCGCCCGAGCTCAGCTGCCTCCCGGGCTCCCCCTCGGCTCCAGTTGCCGACTCCAGCAAGTTCCCAAGGCTGCCATTCTTGTCTCCTACAGACGCCCGAGCTCCGCCTCGGCCCCTATCTCCCTTCGCCCAGCTTCCGTCGGCCTCAGAGGGCCTCCATCTCCAGATCCATCTCTGTCTTCTCCTCCCCATGCAACTGGGCCCCGGCACAGAGACCCTGTAGCTGCTCCCAAGCTCCTCTCGGAAGCTCCAAGGCTTCGTCTTCACCGCGAGGAGGCTCCCGGCCTCCTGGTGCCCCCTCCGTATAGACTCCTGCCTCTCGGCTCTGCTCCCGGCCTCCCGGCTACCCTCTGCCAACTCTTGCTTTCAGCTTTGGGCAGCCCCGACGCCTCTACCGCAAACCCAAGTCGAGCACCAAGCTCACCACTGTCCTCTCTCCCTCACGCCCTTTCTCTCTCCCTCCTTCACTCTAATTCACATCACTTTGGAGAGCCTTGGCCATGCGTACGGGAGGTGTGCATGGTTGCAGAGAGCGTAGCATCCAAGGCTGATGAAGCTAGGCAATGGGCCCTCCCAGCAACTCTGTTGGCCTTTTTACTCTGCTGATATCAACTCTCAGCAACGTCCTTGACGAACTCTCCCAGCCACTCATCTTCAACGACCGCCAACTGTCGTGGCTTTCCTCAACGGCCTTCAGCTTTATCCCGGTTTCTAGCTTCTTTCCGGCCACAGACATCTCGTCCCGGCCTCCAATGCGAGGAAAGGCCCAAGTAAGGGCAATGACACCTCCAATCCAACTAACTTGATTCCCTGGGGGATAGGCCACCAGCAGACTGAAGTACCCAAATTAGCATACGGAAACAAGGGTGCTACAAAAGCTAAGTACATCGTACTTAACAGTATTTCTTCGTTGATACTTGAAAATATCATGCAGGGAAGATCGACTCTGCATCAACATTCAAGAACGATTCCGCGTCGGCACCTGAAGCCCGACTCCGCGTCGGCACCTAAAGCCTGACTTTAGCTTGGCACTCAAAGCCTGATGTACTATCGGCACTTGAAGCCCGACTCCGCATCAGCAGCTGAAGCCCGACTTCGTGTCGGCACCTGAAACCCGACTCTAGCTCAGAACCTAAAGCCCGACTCCAGCTCGGCACTCAAAAGCCCGACTTCGCATCGGCACCTGAAGCCCGACTCCAGCTCGGCATTCAAAGCCCGATATACCATCGGCACTTGAAGCCTAACTCCGCGTCAGCACCTGAAGCCCGGCTCCGCGTCGGCACCTGAAGCCCGACTCTAGCTCGGCATCTAAAGCCCGACTCCAGCTCGGCACTCAAAAGCCCGACTCCGTATCGGCACCTGAAGCCCGACTCCAGCTCGGCACTCAAAGCCCGATGTACCATCGGCACTTGAAGCCTGACTCCGCGTCGGCACCTGAAGCCCAACTTCAGCTCGGCACTCAAAGCCTAATGTACCATCGGCACTTGAAGCCCGACTCCGCGTCGTCACCTAAAGCCCGACTCCGCATCGGCACCTGAAGCCCGACTCTAGCTCGGCACCTAAAGTCCGACTCTAGCTCGGCACTCAAAAGCCCGACTCCGCGTCGGCACCTAAAGCCCGACTACGGCTCGGCACTCAAAGCCCGATGTACTATCGGCACTTGAAGCCCGATTCCGCATTGGCACCTGAAGCCCGACTCTGCGTCAGCACCTGAAGCCCAACTCCAGCTCGACACTCAAAGCCCGATGTACCATCGGTACTAAAGCCTGACTCTAGCTTGGCACCTAAAGCCCGATGTACCATCGGCACTCAAGCCCGACTCCGGTCGGCACTCAAAAGCCCGATGTACCATCGGCACTAAAGCCTGACTCCAGCTCGGCACTCAAAGCCCGATGTATCATCAACACTAAAGCCCGACTCTAGCTTGGCACCTAAAGCCCGATGTACCATCGGCACTCAAGCTCGAGGCCAGCTCGGCACCAAAGACCGAAAACTAACTCCAGCGTTCGCGACAAAGATCATCGGCATAGGGAAAAAGGCACCTGACGACTCTCCAACTCTTAGGTTACCCTTCGGGGTTAGAAGGAACCCAACGACTTCAGCAACTCTCGGGTCACCACTCGAGCTGGCCATGAAACCCTCGAGGCAGTTTTATTGCAGTCACAGTGTCTCTATCGGCCTCAGCGACTTCATTCATCTGCCTTCGTGGCCTCGTTACAACTTCAGCAGCTTTATCACAGCCTCAACGGCTTCACAGCGGCTCTAACTTTGTCTCAACGGCCAATGGCCAATCGAGTAAGACCTTTATCTAAATTATATACCTGCAATATATTACTGGTCACTTTCAGCCATCAAGAAGCCCCAAGACAACTCATAGTTGGGAGAGGCCAACTCCCCAGCTTACAGTTGATAGGCACCCACTTCCAAATTTTATGACAAAGGTAGAAGACCCAAAGTCAACTCACAGTTAGGAGAAACTGACTCCCCAACTCACAGTTGATGGGCATCCGCTTCCGGGCTCTGCATAGGGAGAGGATTACTGGCTGCCAGTCAAGGGTAACCAAATTACCTTCAAACTTTGCTTGAAGTTTTTTGAATAGGCAAAAAGCATGGCTCCAAAGAGTATGAAGACGTCTACACAAGGGCAGATGCAAAAGGAAAGGGGTTTCCCCACCTGGAAGGAATCATAGTTGAAGTTGATAGGAAAGGGCAGATGCAAAGGTAAAAAGTCCTACACTCCTTTCGCTTGGCTTTAATGGGGCCAATTGACCCCATGGGCAATAAAGACAATAATTTTGGATGGCATCCTCTCAAGATAGCAATTTCTAGACGATTTTCTTAGGTGGCCATCCTTGGCAGCCTTCTTGAGCGGCTTAATTCCTGGGCGGCCTCGCTGGTCTACTCGGGTTTCTTTTGAAGGATGTAATGGGCATTTAATTTCGTCCATGGCATTGCTTCCAGCAACAAGCGTCTCACAACAAGAGGGAAAAAGGGCCATGCGTGGGTTCTTCCAAGGGCCATCTTCCGTCATTAATGTCGTCGAGTCAATGACTTGGAGAGCATTTAATGAAATGGAGTGTCACGGAGGTCTTGCTCCGCACTTCAGCTCGGCTATGGACATCTCGCCTCGTCACTCCAAGTCAGCCTCGTCGGCCTCATCTAAGTCGGCCTCAGCTTCGGCCTCGGCCTCAGCCTCGGTTTCGGCCTCGGCCCTTGGCTTCGACTTTGGCCTCGGCTTCGGCCCCGGCTTCGTCCTCGGCTTCGGCCCCAGACTCGGCTTCGGCTTTGGCTTCAGCTTCGGGCTCGGCTCCAACTTTGGCTCCGGCCTCTCGGCTCCCATAAAGCTACCGCGGCCACATCTCTCGCACCAAAGCATTTATGGCCTCAAAGGTGACTTTAATGGTGCAGCAACAGTCATAATGACTTAGAGAGCAATTAATGGAATGTCATGGATATCTCGCCTCGGCACTCCAAGTCGGCCTCGTCCCGTCTCGACCTTATCTAAGTCGGCCTCGGTCTTGGCTTAGGCGGTGTGCATCCACTTGCTCAAAGGCATTTATTGCCTTATTCTCTTTCATATTAAAGCATTTATGGCCTCATCCACTTGTTCTAAGATATATTGCTTTATTCTCTCTCGTAAAGGCCACGAGCATTTGCTCTAAGAAGATATTTATGCTTAATTCTCTCCCTATATTAAGGTATTTATGGCCTCATTTCTCCAAGGCATTTATTGCCTTATTCTCTCCGTATTAAAGCATTTATAGCTGCCACGTTGGCCATAATACTTCCCCCTCGGCCTCAGACATGCTCGGCCACCACCACCTTTTCTCTCGGCATGAAACCGGCCTCGGCCTCGGCCTCGACTCCCATAGCACTCGGCCTCGGACTTCCCCTTCGACTTACTCGTGAATAGTACCATGCGCATGAATAGTGTCTTGCACGTGAATAGTGCCTTGCACGTGAATAGTGCCATGCAAGCACTCCGTAATTAATGTTCTATGAGGGACAACTGGCTTCAGCTCCAAGCGTCTGCATCTTAGGGCCCACATGACTAACTTTATCACCTATCGTTGTTCACGGAGGACTTCCACGTGGCCCGCCAATCCGTTTCTCTTTTACCAAAATCATGGGTGGTTACCTAAATATTATGGACAGTTGTCGATATTCAGGGTGCGAGTTTAGTGGCTATTCGCCCACCTACTATTAACGAAGCCGATCTTGGCGGAAGGCATGATCTGATGATTATCCTCGAAGGGTAAGGAGGACACCCAAACAGGTATATAAAGACCCCGACTCACAATGAGGAGGGGGACTCAATCTCTACTTTTTCATTAAAAAATTCATGTTCTTTATATCGCTGGCTTGAGCGTCGGAGGGTCCCCACCGGCACTATCGGTCCGGAACTTTTCTTGCCAGTTTTCGGCTAAAGAAGACGATCCGGTCATACCTCTGAAGGCCCATGAAGCTCCTCTTTCATTCGACGCTCCCCAAAAGTGATTGGACAGCAACAGCAACCATGGATGACTAGTTGGAATTTTGCTTCATAATATGGTGTGGGATATTTTAAATCACATCGTGACTGGTTCAGCTATATTAGGCTCATGTTGGAAGATATTGAATAGGACAGTTCAGATTTAGGATCCAAATCGTAATCTATAACACCACTATTCTTGTTTGAGTCAAGCCAGGTCAGGATACAAATCATACAAAACCACATCAAAGGCAGGGTAATGTATTGTGGATCTTGCAAGTTTTGGTACTCTATATTAGCCTGATTTCAATGAATCATAATTCCCGAACAAAGCTAGAACAACAAACGAACAGGAATGCATAAGATGCAACCCAAGCAAATATGATGCAGGAACCTAGTCGCATCAAGTCAACGTCTTCATAAACTTGGTGGTTGAATTGGATTTGTGCTGACTTCGACTGGATTTGCTTTACAATACTATTTAACCTCATAATAGCATGATCATAGAAACAAAGCCCTTCGATCAATGAACTTCCCCGCATTTAGATAAGACATCCCCCAAGTAAAAATACCAGAAAATGTATATAATTTTGTTTTGCAGATTTTTTTTAAGGAAAAAAGCATTTTTTATCCAAAAAAAAGATATGATTGATTACCTTTACATTGAGGAAAAAAAAGTGTGTAAGTTGCATGACCCTGGTTGCCACCTCAAGAAATGAATGGGGAAATGCCGAGTGGCCAATGGAAAGGATGCCATAAAGAGTCATCAACCGATTGAACATATTTCCCCAATTACTTAGTAAAATATATCCACTTCAATCTACTGACTAAACCAAGAAAGTACAGCAAGTATATAAATAACTAAATTTTACCATGAGTTGATGTATAAAGAACAAAAATAGTTACAAGAATATGCACATTATCATAAAAGTTCAAAACTTTTTTTTCTTTTTTCTTTTTTTTTTTTGTGTGCGCGCATTGCAGTATTCAAAATTGTCGAGACCTGCCTTTGCTAGCATGTTCACAGCAAATATAGGATTACAAAAAGATCTTAAGCCAGAGGATTTGCACTGGACGGGCGTAGAAACGATGAGAAGATAGGAGTTTGCCAATTGAGTTGGCATCCAAATGCCACCATAAATGACGGCATTTTCTCCATCCCATTAAGACTGGCTTTGTTAGGCCACATTGATTTCCATGACTTGGCTGAAGATAACTTGTTCAGATTCCAATCAAATATACAGTAAAGACTTGAATTAAGATCCTCAACAAGGTACATTCATCCTGTCACAAAGTGATACTTGGACTCAACATAGCTCTCAGCTTCCCATAGAAATGATCCAAATGCAACTGCCTCCAAAACCAACATTGTCAGGCCAGAAAATGTTATCCCCACCAATTCATCAGTCGAAGGATCGAGCGATCCATCTTCAGCAATCCTTACGTCTGGCCTTCCAAATAAAGCCTGTGTCTGCTTTTCAATCAATGAAATAGATTCTTTGGATCTTATGGTTGCATATTGTTGCAATGTTTCTGTATCCAAGTACATAACATATGATCTCAATCGATAGGATTTGGAGTCTTCACCATCAAAACCATCATCATCTGATGAAATCTGCACCATAGATTCCAAGTCCCAAAAGGGGTTAGGTTTCAAGTCATCAAATATTCTTTTTTGCTTAGAGTCTTTGGGAAGGGTTTTCATGGTTCTCTCAAGCTGGAACCGTTGATCCACTCTTTTGAGGAAGTAGCCATACATGATGGACGCAGCATAAAGCTTACCAAGTTTCAGCTTGCTGATTTGGACAATAGTATTCAGAGGGCCAACTAGCCTCTCTCCCAGAATAAGTGTGAGATGGCTTTGGATCATCTCCAAAGCATCAGGGGAGTGAATGGCTTCTAGCTTCTGCTCTTGGTTGGGCCAACGATTCACCTGACCAGTAGGATCCAAGGATAGCGATATTGCAGGGATCATTGAAATATCATTGTCCATGAATTTCTGCACAATCAAACAGTAGATTATCTCCTCTAATGCCCTCTGCCTCTCCTTAGCTTTGACTTCTGCGATTCTCCTATAGATTAATGAGTAGATTCAGTCAGTGCAATGTCAGCAAGAACCATGAAATTATGTGGAAAGGAAAGAAAATTCAGCAAATCATTATGCCAATGTAGCTTTATAATTTATTATGCTAATGATAGTTCATTTAGGTTATTTCCTGTATCATTTAGAGCCCTCCAATAAAGTTATTTCATTCTTGTTTATCTGAAAATGAGGACAATGACCACATTAGATTGTATTATTGAAGCAGTATTAATTGTTTCCACTAACCACCATCTTTGTTGGGACTTGAACCCATCATAAAAATGCCTCTAAGCCTTTTCCGGTTGCAGTATTTTCACTTACAGACATTTTGACTGTAAGACAAAAATATGTTTATTTAGGTCATTTCATTCTTGTATATCTGTAAATGAGGACAATAGCTACATTCGATAGCAGCATTAATTGTCTCCACTAACCACCACCTTCGTTGGGACTTGAACCCGTCATAAAGACACCTCTAAGCCTTTTCCAGTTGCAGTATTTTCACTTACAGCCATTTTGGCTGTAAGACAAAAATATGTTTATTTAGGTCATTTCATTCTTGTTTATCTGTAAATGAGGACAATAGCTACATTTGATTGTATTATTGAAGCAGCATTAATTGTCTCCACTAACCACCATCTTTGTTGGGACTTAAACCCATCATAAAGACACCTCTAAGCCTTTTCTAGTTGCAGTATTTTCACTTGCAGCCATTTTGGCTGTAAGACAAAAATATGTTTATTTAGGTTATTTCATTCTTGTTTATCTGTAAATGAGGACAATAGCTACATTTGATTATATTATTGAAGCAGCATTAAATGTCTCCACTGACCATCATCTTTGTTGGGACTTAAATCCATCATAAAGACACCTCTAAGCCTTTTCCAGTTGCAGTATTTTCACTTACAGCCATTTGGGCTGCAAGACAAAAATATGTTTATTTAGGTTATTTCATTCTTGTTTATCTGTAAATATGGACAATAGCTACATTTGATTGTATTATTGAAGCAGCATTAATTGTCTCCACTAACCACTATCTCTGTTGGGACTTAAAACCCATCATAAAGATGCCACTAAGCCTTGTCCAGTTGCAGTATTTTCACCTGCAGCCATTTTGGCTGTAAAGCAAAATATTGGAAAGGGTCCCAAAAAGCAGCTCGACTTAAACTGGATTTTAGTCATCTTGCAGCAATACAAACACAAGAAACGGGCCACCTCCAGCAACTGGGGTTCACTTGACACCCAGTTGCACGTATCCAAAAACACGCCCTAAATTGAAGCTTAAAGTAAACAGGACAGTTTTAAAACTAATAAATTTTATTCTGAACTTTGATAATTCAAATACACATTAAAAAACTGATAAGAGATGCATAGCTTTTATTTTAGTCATTGCTTTTACCATGTTTCCAAAAAGTTCTTCTGTTAGGATTTCCAGAAAGTGGGTGATCAATACCCTGTTCTTTTAGGATTTCCAGAAAGTGGGGGTGATCAATGCTTGACAGCCATTTTAAGCGCATCAAAGTACACTATGCCTTGTGTGTCACAGAAAGAGAAGACTAAGCAAAGGGAAAAAAGATTTCCAGAGTCTAAAACAATGTGGCCAAATAACTTACAGTTCACATTCTTAAGTTGTTAGTTATATGGTCAATATTTCCACATCTAGGTTGTGTTTGACAAAATTTTAGGCCCAAGATTCATAATTATGTTACATCACAAGCTTCTAGATTGGCATTTTGATTACTGAGCCTCCATTCTTTGAACAAAAGAGCCAACCTGGTTTTTAAGTCCTTCACCCTATGTTCGTATCTCTCTCTTCCACCTTTCCTTTTTTTTCCCCTCTCCCTTCTCTTTGTTTTTTTTTTTTTTTTTCCTTTTGACACACAGGGAAGGAAACCCACCTGCAGCATAATCACCAAAACCCAAAAACTCGGGAAGGCACCATGCTAGACATGAACTGAGCAAGAGGGATCCCACTGGGGCAAGGCCCAATACACCTCTTTTCTGTTATTTTATCTCTTTTACTTCTTTATTATATTCTTGTGCCATGAAGCAATGGTGGGTAAGAAGAATTAAACTTGGCTATAAAGCACAGAAGTGGTTCCTTGGTAAAATTAAGTGGTATTACCGATCAAGCTAAAATTAAATAACTATGATGACATTCCATAACAATAGTTATAGAGCAACTGAACTAAATATTCAACAAATAATGAAAAAATGAGCATCATTATACAGGATATGGTTCATTGAACTAATCGCTTTTGAAAATTATAGGGTAGAAATTGACAATGCTTTGTTTGAGAGGGATCTGAAAACATCAATAAGTGGGTTTAGAATCAAGAGCAAGATTCAGAACATTCACGTCACTAATAGTAATTAGTACATAGAGCTATTAATGCTTTTCAAGAGGTTTGTTCATAAAAGTACTCAATAAATCAACATGTGGATGGTCAGATGTCATGCAAGCATTTTATCTAAACTAATAAACTGACTGATAGGCTGTGAGAATTCAAATATGAATAAATTGATAATTATGCATCCGATATTTAAGGTAGTTTAATGACATGAACCTAACTAGTCTACATACAATTAAAAAGACATGGTAATTGGCCTTCATTGTTTTCTCATAACAGCCAAAGAGTCTATGAGGACACCGTCAAGGAAATAACTTGTACCATGAATGCCATGCATTTTGCTTGAAAAATTTATCCTTCTTGTTCACCAAAGAGAAAAGCAAACATGCTACAAAATTAGGTGGTGAAAAATACTGGTGAATAATGATATGAAAAGTTGAATAATGATATGAAAAGTTGAAAAATCATCTCTAAGTTAAAAAGCAAAGTTTGAGAATGCGCTTCATTTAGTGGGCTCTCAGCAAATTATGTAAAATAAACTCTTCTTTGATTGCTAAATTACAATCAAAATCTTCTTACACAAGAAAATCCACCATCAATTCAATTAACTTCTATAAAATTGGTGTTGTTTTTCAAGTGTTCAATGCAAAGGACAGTGTTCTTGCTTAGACAAATTACTCAATTCAATTCATCTAAGCCTTTTCCCAATTACAGGGGGTCAGCTACATGCATCAGCTTCCTCCACTTTGTTCTATTCAGGACTAAGTTGACACTCAAATTACAAATAGTTATATCTCTCTTAATTATTTCTTTCCATATTAGTTTAGGTCTACCTCTACCTTTATCATTACTATGAACTGTTAAAAGATTACTCTTTCTAACTGGAGCATCTAAAGGTCTTCGTTGTATATGTCCAATCCATCGTAATTGGTTTTCTCTCATTTTATCTTCAATTAGGGCTACTCCTATCATTTCTCGTATATGTCTATTTCTAATTCTATCTTTTAAAGTTTTACCACATATCCATCTTAACATGCGCATATGTTGACAATAATTAGGTTAGTTAGACAAATTATAATTCTAAAAATGAAAAATAAAATGATAACAAAATAAAGAGAGTAACCTATAGAGGAGAAGATCTTGATTAGCAGGTGGAGTTTCTTCCCTTTGAGCATCTCGATCTGATTGAAGCATCTCGAGCTGCTGATCAATGGCTGCTGGAAGCAGATGCGGATGGGTTTGCATAATTTGTGACAAAAGCTGACCTACTGGAGATTCAAATTGAAGAGGAGCTACTGGTATCCGGTTCTCCCCAGAATTCTCCAATGCTTTCACTTTTAAACTTCTAGCTCGGTATTTCTCTAACTGAAATCCAATATTGGGCCAGCCAACAGAACAGTAGCTCTGAAAAATATAATAATACAAGCTAAGAATAAAGAATCTCTATCATATATGGTTGTATGGTAAACCATCAGTAAACAAAATCAAAGTGGAATGATGGTATTGGCCAACAAATTTATAAACCAAGATCTTTTTCAAAAGATAATAAACAAAGACAAAACATGAAAGTAGCAGAAAACATATAAACAAGAAAGATGACAAACAGAATACCTTGCATATGCAATGAAGTCAACTAGGAGGAAAAAAAAATATAGCCTTGCCTGCTATCAAAAGTTAATAAGCATCCATCTCAAGCCTGGAAAATCTAGATTCATTTCCCAATATCCTTCCCATCACGTATGATGTGGAGAGATACTCCAAAACCTTTAACGCTCTTGGCCATCTAAATATTTACCTCAAACTATCCTCTGCTTGATTCTTTCACAAGGTAGAAGGAAGAAATTTTTACAAGCGACTTAAAAGTCTCAAAACTGTCACATTCCTGAGCTCATATACATGTCATTTGGAAGAATATTCAAACTGGGGAATCAGAAAGAGGGAAACCAGAAACATTCTATGTATATCCTTAAGATTCATTTGTAATTGGACAAACTACCAAAAAACTTTAAGAGAACCTAGGTTGACGATACAACATTGGCCATGAGGATCCAACAAGCAATTACTGAGAAATCTACCTCAAGACTATACTTCTCAAAGTTTGAACTATGAGGATGTATATATCTAAAATTTCATCTCAAAAAAGCATTCATGCCAAGAATTCACAAACAAAATAATCAAAGGAAGGAGCATTTTTCTCTACTGGACATTGCAGTATCATGATAGTTTAATCATACAAAATCTTAGCTTTAAGGATTAGAAAAATGTGAAAAAACCTGTCACTTACAAATCTAAAGGCAGATAAACTAATTTCTCTACAGTGTCAAAGATTGGACACTGTTCTCACAAATGACTTTAGTGACATTATTACTCACTACATAATATTGATACGCATTACTTGAAGACCCTTCATGTCCCTCAACTAGCATCAGCTCTATGGCTTATGAGATGGACGATAAAAATCAATGGTTGAAGATAGAGAAATAACTTCCACTACCAATAAATCACCGACATCCAAGGATTCTTGAACCATACCAACCTAGTAGGTATGGGGTGAACTAGGCTAAACCGGTCTGAAACCAATGTGGTTCAGCACTATAAAATGGTTACCTCCATAATGGTTTCGGATTAGGTTTAATCCTTTTAAAAAATGATCTGCCATGAAATTACAACTTCGGCTCTAGGCAATTCACAAAGCTTCTCATACCTTTGAAGAAACCCTTACCCTCTCCCACACCCTCGCTATTGCCCATCATCGAAGCCTATCATTATTACCCTTATTGTCTCATGGTCACCAAAGTTACATCTCTTCACATTTTCCCTCTCCTCTCTCTTTTCCTTCCAGCTTCATGCTCCTCTCTCCCTCTCTCCCTCTCTTCCTTTTACCCAATGGTGGCGACCCTCTTTCCGCGGCCCTCTCTATCCCTCTCCTCTCTCAAGACCCTCTCTCTTCTTTCCAGCTTCAAAGGTACGCCCCAATCTCCCTTTTTTCTTTTTCCAATACTAGCAGCCCTCTCTCTCTATCTCTCTTGCCCCCCCTCCCTTCTCCTCTCCCCTCTCTCTTCTTTTTTTTTTTTTTCCCTTTTCCGACGATGATGGGAAACTGGTTCTAAAGATCAGTAAGTCATTTTTCTCTTCTCTCCTCTCTTTCTTCCATAGTGTTAGTTCACCACGGTTTGGTATGGCACATTTCAGTGCCATACCAAATTAGTCGCTGGCTGACATAGGCTATCAATCGGCTTGATGGACCTTACTAACATCTAATTGGACATTTGTTTTAAATTGCCATGCCCAGAAATGTTGTACCTTGTAAAAAAATAGATATGTTCTTAATATATTTCATAAGCAAAAATAGGCAAGAGATAGATATCATAGTAGAAATTGTTATAATGATTCAAAGAGAGATGGGTAGCATGTACAAGGCATTCAATTCCTCCTCTATTGAAATTGGTAAGCTGGACAAGTTCGAAGCATACTGTCATTCAAATGTCATCTAAAAGGAGAGGGCTTACCAAAAAGGTAAATTACTTATCACAGTCACAAAGCAATGTACATGAGACCAAGAGTTTAAATCCTGGTACAGAGCTCTATCTCAGTTTGCTTATAGGACAGTACAATGTGGGGACAGAATGGCATGGTTAGGATACACCAAAATAGGGATTAACAAAAAAAGAAAAGCATCTAGGTCTGTCCTCAGCCGATATATCCCAACTATCCTATTGTGTCCCAAGTTCGGGATAACTGAGACAATCAACACATCCCAGTTCAACAGAGAACTAGTGTTCCACTATGTTCCTACATCCTAGTTTCCTGTCAAAACAGAACAATACCAAAGGTACCTTCCCATTTCCGATGGACTCAAATCCTTGCACAAGACCCTGTAAAAAGGTTTCCTAGAGGCAAGCAAGGAGAGGAAAGAAGCAAACACGATACGACCTCAAACTTGCAGAGGAAAATTTAATTTAGTGTCACCAAAAAGGAAGATACCTTCAAGGTCCAACAAAAGAAATACAAGCCCACCAACAAAAACAACTTAATATTGGTTTGCTTGCCAAGAGCACAAGGGTCAACTCGTCTATGCAAACTATGATTTCATTGCCGAATCAGTCACAACAACTTTGACTTTGAACATATAGGTGTGACAACAACAATCATCAGATATTTGACATGCAATTGCATGTAGGTTGAGCTAAAATACACAATTATACAATTGATAATTCCAAGAACATTGGAAATTAACATCTAAATACAACTATCAAATGCATGCCATAAAAGAAGATAATCTAAACAACAGAAATCTTAGAGATCTGCATTGCATTTGCAATTCAAATGTTTCCACGTGCAAGACCTCCCAATAAAAGTCTAGTCATGAGTTCCTACTAGGGGTATAGCTAAAGAAGCCCAAGGGAGAACACATGACCCCAAACTTGTAGAAGGCTAGTATGACCACATAAGTCCTTGCACAATCTAGACTCACAGGCCCCCCTTCCCTTCCCACCTAATTAGACAACCTACCAAAGCTTTTCTTCTCATGGCCTCTCAGATAAAGGAGACAAAAAACACAAATGCTCTTTTGATTTTGGATCTCGTAACATGTGACAAAATCTTCTCCTCTCTGATATGTGATTTTTTATAATCTATGGCGTCCATTCTTGCAAACTCTCTCAATTTTTGAAAAATATCCCATGAATCTCTCTCTCTCTCTCTCTCTCTCTCTCTCTCTCACTCTCACAGACACACAAAAGCTTGCCTGCCAGTCACTAAAGGAGATTGCCACGAGTGATCAAACCATCACTGTCACGTTGTTAACTTTAATCTTTAAGCACTTGCTCATATGGTATCACCCCTTTCCAATTGGACAAGGGGGCAGGGGTTCAAGCTCAGTTAGAATCAGTCCTTTGGGTATACGTAGAAGGTAAGGATTAGCTCTTTCTTAGAAAAAAAAGTGATCATCTCTCTATTTTCCCACTGTCCATGCTAGTGAGTCTTTCTTTTATTGGTCCATAGACAGCACTAATTGAAAATTCTTACATAGTTAAACAATTTATACTTATGGTTAAAAAACAACAAGGCATCAGATCAGTGCTAATCAACTTAAAACACCAATTGTAAGATGCCTAATCTTACACCTTCTTTTAAAAAACAACTTGGCCCTTTGTAGTTTGTATACTAATATCAAGTCTTGTTAGTTTAAGAGTGAACACCTTAGCCTAGGAACCAAGAAACAAAGTCCATTTGTACACCAAGAAACTATATGCAAAATTAACTTCATTCTGCATCCTATCGCTTACCTAATTTGCATATCTAATGCATTCATAATGAGACAAACATGAATAATGGTGAACCATGAGGGCCTATTAAGGATAATTGCAACTAGTGACAAATTTGCAGTTGAACAGTGATTTCCTAACACAGGAATATTTGACTAATGTACTCTGTTTTATTGATTTTTCAAGGTTTTCATATGTCTTTTTTGTTTGTGATAATACAAGTAATTATTAATGTCCAAAAGGTAGGGACGAGGAATCCCTTATCAAATTCCTGGCTATACCCCACCAGTAAGAGCCATAAACAGAGAGAGACTGGCTTCACATATTCGAATGAAATTAAAGTGTTTCGATTCAAAACCACGTTTTCCACAAAAATAACGCTCAAATGATTCAGAAGCAATTCTCCAATTCAACTTTCTAGGCCCACAAATTTTAGCAAAAAAATTTCAAGAAAAAAATACCAAAATGAACCAAGTTCATCATCAAGAATATAAGATGAAGCGCAACTTTAGTAGCAAAAAATAACAGAACTAAAAGGGGAAATAAAATCTAAGAGGAGGAGGGCCTTTTAGACCAAATCAATTGGATCGCTAAGATTGAGTACATGACACAATTAACTAAACGCAATAGGCAATACCGGATTCTTTCTACAGCTCCTTTTAGGAAAATCCTAAAAATTTGAACGAGGAGAATATGGGATAAGATGTTCTAAAGACACAACGCTGAACAAGGATAGGGATTTGTCGACGAGGAATACCTTGCTACAGAAGCCAGACCTAGAGTCGGAAGAGAGAGGGGAGAGGAGCTTCAAGTCCACCGGCGCTGACCGGGATCCGGCGACGGCGTACGAGGAGCACGGCAGAACCATCAGAGTGTCCGTCGAGACACTCCAAATCCCCATTTTTTTTATATTATATTTCTTTTTTACCAGAGCAATTGCGACCAGGGGAAAATCTCGAAATCGAGGCGATGACAAGGCGATGAAGAGGAACAAAAGCGGTCAGAAATGAATTGGGGAGAAAAAAAAGATAGATATCACGACAGATTTTTTTCTTCTTTATCTTATTTTTCCCGAATCACTCCTATTATTTTATTAAAATTACACATAAAACCTTTGTTTGCTATATTTACAAATCAAGCCTAGTCAATGATCCCCCACTCTCGCTCAAAATTCAATTTAGTCCCAGACTATGTTATTATAAATTAATAAACTAGCTAATGTATTAATTTAATTTAGCCTTAAGTGCCCCCACTTTATCCAAATCACTGATTAAATTAATCAGGATTAGAATATTACCAACTTGCCATGAATAATCTAAATTAGGATTTAAGGTTGCTCGATTAAATATTTTACCCTTTTCTTTTTCTTTCATCATGTAACGCCCACCTGTTCATTAATGGGAGCGCTCAACCTCGATGCAAGCGTCAACGCTCTTCTTCGTCATCTTCTTCTCCTTCTTCTCTTTTTATTTACACATACAGATAATTATATTAGTCTATGAATCAATGCCGATATGTTATAAAATAGAATTTATTTAAGTTCACATAAATCTTTTTATTTTTAATTTCAAATCAAAAATTTTAAATAATAGGCTACATAAGCCGTCTTTTAATCAGCTGTAAAGTTAGCTTCCCAGTAGACATGACGAATATGAACTCTGTGAACATCCTGAAATGTAGACCAGATATCATGAAGCAAAGGATTGATTGAAACAGAATTGCAGCAGTCCTGTTGAAGGCATCGGATAATAGTAAAAGAGTCCCCTCAATGAAGAGACTATGAGTATGAAGTATCCAAATGACATAAAAAATACTATCCAAGCTACATAAAGCTCAGCCAGAGAAATAGAGGAGTCTAGAAGGCCGAGGCCATCCTCTGCCAATATTGCTCCATCGATCTCATGGATAATAAATGCTGAATCGACAAATCTTCCCCGAATACTCCCATCGAAGTTGATTTTGACAAACCCTGAGGGTGGAGGCTCCAAGAGATGAAAACCGTATGCCAGATCGCTGCTGAAGCAGTAGAAGATCCCTAGTGGCTAAAACTGTTAGAATCAAGAGCAGTGCGATGAAGTGTGTATTCAGCAGATAAAGATATGGCTTTCCTTACTATCCAATGGAAAGATATAATATCATCAGTAAAAATAAGCAAATTCCGAGATAACCAGATTTGATAGGCTGTGAAGGCCCAAATAGCGCCATGCTGCTGGATATCCCTCTGAATATCACTCAGGAGAGCAGACCGCCGAGAACTAGTACCATCCTTTTTGAGGTAGTGTCTCATAATTTGTTGGATCTGTCTCGCTCTCCCTAAATCTAATCGGATTAGATGCTAGTTTGTACACATTTATTTATGAATGCATTAAATTTATTAATTTCTTTATCTATCCAGGTATTTTTCTTATAAATATATTTTGATATATTTTATCTGTGAGATAAAGCCTAAAAGAATATAAACTGTGCATATGAAATTTATAATAGATGCTGGAAGATCATTGAAAAACTACATGATCCAATCCTTTTGATTTTGATAATTACTAAAAGTCATTGAGTTCATTAAAAGATATGAGCTTACTTAAATGAGCAACTAATTTATTTTGAACAATCAATGAGAATGTTAAAATTTGACTTTAATCAATTTTGAAAGTAACCTTTAGCTCAATGTTTAAACTTTCAAAAAAAAATTCTATAATTCATGTTTTATTCAATGAGTTTTTGGAATAGTTCTTGAATCAATTATTAATGTCAATTTTATTGAATTCAAGTCAAAACAATGAATTAAAATGAATCTGGAACGTTTTTAATGTCAATCAGAAAAGTTTCTGATTTTTGATACGTTTCGGAGCCGACTCCTGAGTTTCGGAGTCGACTCCGCTCAGTGTACAGAAATGTGCATCTGTGTCGAGTCGACCCACGAAATTTGTCGAGTCGACCCCTGATTCTGTCGAGCCGACTCCTTGACTGTGCGAGTCGACTCCGCTCAGACAACAGAAGAGTGGTTTTCTGAGCACTTTGCAAGTCGACCCCAAGACTTTCACGAGTCGACTCCCAACTTTCAGGAGTCGACACTTTACTTTTGGTGAGTCGACCCCTAACCTTTATAAACATTTCTATTTTTGGTAAGACGAGCTCGAGCCGACTCGGGAAAAGCATGAGTCGACTCCAGCAAATCTGGGCGAAATTTTTACGGATGCCAACTCAGCTCCAACGGTTAGTTTTTTGATTAACGACTATTTTTCTTTGTCTCTAACGGATATATTCTTGCAGAATCTATAAATAGAGAGCTCTTTTCAAATCAAAGAGAGAATAGAAAATCAAAAAGAGAGATTACTGCCTTATTCAAAAAGAGGGAAAAACAGAGCATTATTGGAAAAATCTTCTAGCTCAAAATAGAGTGATTCAAAAGGAGTGAAATCAAAGAGGAAGTTTCGTCTGCTCCAGATCATCAATCCACAAGAGTCAAAAGAAAATCCAAAAGCTTTTCAAAGATCAAATCGAAGGATTTTCAACATTCAACAAAAGGAGAAAAAGCCTCATCTCAACTCCAAAGTTTTCAAACGGTCAAGAATCTTGCTGAGGCCGGATTCAATACTTCAAGAGGAGTTAAAGAGGAGAAGGAAGAAAGCCAAAGCCACAACCATCTGCAATCTTATCAGGCTTTTCTAATCCTTTTATACTTTATTTGTATATTTGCTCAAGAGGAGCATTTCCTTACTTAAACTCTGTATTTTGATTGTTTGCTGATTCAATCAGTGGATTGAATCAGTGGAGGTTGTTGTACCTCGTGGTAAGCTTGGATAGCTTACGTTTTGGGTTAGTTGTGAGCCCGTGAAAAACAACGGTTGGGTTTTGTGCTGGTAAGCCCGTGTAAACCAGCTGGGTTCGTTGTGCACCCGGGAAAACAACAAGGTTGAGTTGTGAGCCTGGAAAACAACTCGGCTGTAATCTAGGGAGATTATAGTGTGGACCCAAGTGAATCTTGGGAGTGGACGTAGGTGCTGGTTGCGCCGAACCACTATAAAACCTTGTGTTTGCCGTGCTCAATTGTCTCTTACTCTATCTCTCTTATATTTCTGTTTGTGCATTGCTTCTTAGTTAATTTCTCTCACTTGCACATCTTGAGTAAATCTGTTTAAAACATTTCAAAAAGTCTTAAATTTTTAAGAACCCAATTCACCCCCCCTCTTGGGTTGCCATCTGGGCCAACAATTGGTATCAGAGCAAGTGCTCATTTAGAATTTGATCTCACGATCAAGGGCTAAAGATCCTTATGGCAACACAAAGTGGTTCATGTTTTGCTGAAGGTCATTCTACGAATAGACCTCCTTTATTTAATGGAACCAACTATTCATATTGGAAAGCTAGAATGAGAATATTCATTCAAGCTTCTGACTATGAATTGTGGGGAGTAATAATAAATGGACCTAGTACACCCACACACGTAATAGATGGCACTATTGTTCCTAAGCCCGAAAGGGATTGGAATGATAATGATAGGAGAATGGCACAACTAAATGCTAAAGCCATTAACATTTTGTATTGTTCCTTAGACTCTAATGAATTCAACCGAATCTCAACATGTAATTCCGCAAAAGAAATTTGGGATAGGTTGGAAATAACTCATGAAGGAACAAACCAAGTAAAAGAATCAAAGATAAATATTTTGGTTCATAAATATGAATTATTTACTATGGAACAAAATGAAACCATCACATGCATGTTCACTAGATTCACTGATATTGTGAATGGTTTAAAAAGTCTTGGAAAAGTTTATACTAACTCTGAGCTTGTTCGCAAAATTCTTAGGTCACTTCCAAGGACTTGGGAAGCCAAGGTGACCGCCATACAAGAAGCCAAAGATCTGAACATCCTACCATTGGAAGAGCTTCTTGGTTCGCTGATGACTCATGAGCTTCAAGTTAAACAACATGTCAATGAGGATGAGTCAAGAAAGAAGAAGACCATTGCCCTCAAAGCTGCGGAAAAGGAATTAAGCAGCAGCGATGATGAAGAGGATGATGATGATGAGACAACCCTCCTTGCAAGGAAATTCAAGAAGTTTATGCAAAGAAGGAGGCCCTTCCACAAAAAGAGATTTGTTTCAAAAATGGAAGGAGAAAAAGAAAAGGATAAGAAAAAGGAAAAGGACAAAGAGAAAGAGCCCTTAGTATGTTATGAATGTAAAAAGCCAGGGCATTTTAGATATGACTGTCCTTTACTTAAGAAGGCCTACAAGAAAAAGAAAAAGGCCTACATGGCAACTTGGACTGACAGTGAAGAGTCTTCTTCCGAAGAAGAAGAACAAAAAGAAGTTGCTAATGTTTGCTTCATGGCGGACGACAACGAAGAGGTAAGTACCGAAACCCCCGATGATGAATTTACATTTGATGAAATGTTTGAAGCTTTCAATGAATTGATGATTGATTTCAAAACTTTGAAAAAGAAACACAAATCCTTGAAAACTGAAAACTTAAATTTAATTAAAGAGAAAAATGAATTAAATCTTGTAGTTAAAGATGTAAAAGATAAAATGGAAACACTTCTTAATGAAAAGAATGATTGTGTTCATAAGATTGATTTGGTAAAATCTGAAAATGAAAATCTAATTAAAGAAAAAGAATCAATCTCTAATGAAAATGATTCTTAAGAAAGATGTTAAAAAGTATAAAGATATTGTTGAGAAATTTACTCTAAGCTCAACTAAACTAAATATGATTTTGGAAAGTCAAAAAGCAGTTTTTGACAAAGCAGGTTTAGGGTATAACACATTTAGAAAGCAAAAATTATTGAAAAATATTTTTGTAAAAGGTAACCAAAGTAATATTACTTGTTTTAAATGTAATCAAAAAGGACATAAATCTTTTGAGTGCAAAACAATAAGTAATAATGAAAAGTTAAATGTTAAAGCAAAGAAAATTTGGGTTCCGAAAGGAACAATTTTTGTTGCTACTAACCATGAAGGACCCAAGAAAGCTTGGGTACCTAAACATAAAGTTTGATTATATTGCAGGAATGTCTTGTAGCCAAAAGATCAAAGAAAAAGTGGTACCTTGATAGTGGCTGCTCAAGACATATGACGGGTGACAAAGATGAATTCATCACCCTAGAAGAAAAGAAAGGTGGAGTTGTGACGTTTGGCGATAACGGTAAAGGTCAAATTATGGGCCTTGGTAAAGTTTGCATAACTCCATCTACATTTATTGATAATGTACTTTATGTTGATGGTTTGAAGCATAATCTAATTAGTATAAGTCAATTGTGTGATAAAAACTTTAATGTTTCATTTAAATCTTCTATATGCACTGTAACTAATTCTATTGATAATAGCATTGTTTTTACTGGTTATAGACATGGCAATGTGTACTTAGTTGACTTAGACAAATTATCTGAAAGTAGTCATTGCCTAATTGCTGACAATGCTAATATAAATGAAATTAGTTGGTTGTGGCATCGTAGATTAGGTCATGCAAGCACACACCTTATTTCAAAATTAATTAAAATGGATTTAGTTAAGGGATTACCTAAACTAGATTTTGAAAATAATAAAATATGTGATGCATGTCAATTTGGAAAACAAACTAGAAGTTCTTTCAAATCTAAAAATGTTGTTTCAACTTCTAGGGCTTTAGAACTACTTCACATGGACCTTTTTGGACCAACTAGAACCACAAGTCTAGGAGGAAAGAAATATGGTCTAGTGATTGTAGATGATTATTCTAGATATACTTGGGTAATGTTTTAGCTCACAAAGATGAGACTTTCTCGATATTCCTGAAATTCTTCAAGAAAGTCACAAATGAGAAAAACACTACCATAGTATCTCTAAGAAGTGATCATGGAACTGAATTTGAAAATCACTTATTTGAAAATTTTGTACTGAAAATGGAATTAATCATAATTTTTCAGCCCCTAGGACTCCACAGCAAAATGGTGTAGTTGAAAGGAAGAAATAGGACTCTAGAAGACATGGCCCGTACCATGCTATGCGAAAGTAACCTACCAAAGTACTTTTGGGCGGAAGCTATTAACACAGCATGCTACATCTTAAATAGAGCATTAATAAGACCAATATTAAAGAAAACACCTTATGAATTATGGAATGAAAGAAAACCAAATATAAAATACTTTCATGCATTTGGATGTAAATGTTTCATTCATAATAATGGTAAAAACAACTTAGAAAATTTGATGCTAAATCTGAAGAAGGAATATTCTTAGGATATTCAACAACTAGTAAAGCTTATAGAGTATTTAACAAGAAAACATTAGTAGTTGAAGAATCCATTCATATAGTTTCGATGAGTCTTTAGCATCTAGTTCTGAAAAGCTTGATGATGAGGAAGATACAAACATAATTGAAAAAGATCTTGAAAAACTTAATATTGAAGTATCTTCAGATCATGAGCAAGAAGCTAAAGATGATGATTCACATAAGGACGATGATGTCAATATTGATCATAATGATATAGATCTTCCAAGAGACTGGAGATATGCTCATAGTCATCCTAAGGAATTGATTATAGGTGATCCATCTCAAGGAATAAGAACTAGATCATACATGAGAAATATTAGTAATCATCTTGCATTTGTATCACAAATTGAACCCAAAACTATTGAAGAAGCTGAAAAAGATAATAATTGGATGTTAGCAATGCAAGAAGAATTAAATCAATTTACAAGAATAATGTATGGACTTTAGTTGAAAGACCTAAAAATCATTCAGTAATAGGATCAAAATGGGTTTTTAGAAATAAATTAGATGAAAATGGCATAGTAATTAGAAACAAAGCTAGATTGGTTGCAAAAGGATATAATCAAGAGGAAGGCATTGATTTTGATGAAACCTTTGCGCCAGTAGCTAGATTAGAAGCCATTAGGTTATTACTTGCATTTGCATGTCATATGAACTTCAACTTATTTCAAATGGATGTTAAAAGCGCATTTTTAAATGGTTTATAAATGAAGAAGTTTATGTAGAACAACCACCAGGTTTTGAAGATCACGAATTTTCAAATCACGTTTTTAAATTGCACAAAGCTTTATATGGTTTGAAACAAGCACCTAGAGCTTGGTATGATAGATTAAGTAAATTCTTAATTGAAAATGATTTTACAAGAGGAAATGTTGATAAAACTTTATTTTTGAAAAGAAAAGTAAAGATTTACTTGTAGTACAAATATACGTTGATGACATTATTTTTGGTGCTACTAACGATTCTCTATGTCAAGAATTTGCCAAGTTGATGCAGGGAGAATTCGAGATGAGCATGATGGGAGAACTCAACTTCTTCCTTGGACTCCAGATCAAACAAAGCAAAGAGGGAATCTTCATCAACCAAACAAAATACACAAGAGAAATCCTAAAGAAGTTTGGTATGGAATCAATGAAACCCCTCGGAACACCAATGAGTCCTTCATGCAAGCTGGACAAAGATGAAGAAGGTAAAAAGGTTGATCAAAAGTATTATCGAGGTATTATCGGATCCCTTCTTTATTTAACCGCAAGTAGACCAGACATTATGTTTGTATGTTTATGTGCTAGATTTCAATCAGAACCTAAAGAATCACATTTAATTGCTGTTAAAAGAATACTAAGATATGTAAGTGGAACAAAAAATGTAGGTTTATGGTATTCTAGAGACTCAACATTAAACCTAATTGCATATTCGGATTCTGATTATGCTGGATGTAAACTAGATAGAAAAAGCACAAGTGGTGCATGCCATTTCTTAGGAAGTAACTTAATCACATGGTTTAGCAAAAAGCAAAATTCAGTTGCATTATCAACTACTGAAGCTGAATATGTAGCAGCTGGAAGTTGCTGTGCGCAAATCCTATGGATTAAGCGACAACTTGAAGACTATGGTATCACACTTGATAAAACACCTATAAGATGTGATAACACTAGCGCAATAATTTAACTAAAAATCCAATTCAACATTCAAGAACTAAACACATAGAAATCAGATATCATTTTATAAGAGAACATGTAGCAAATAATGAAATATGTCTTGATTATGTTAACACTGAAGAACAATTAGCTGACATATTTACTAAACCTTTAAATGAAGAGAGATTCTGTTATCTTAGAGGAGAGTTAGGTATTTGTGATCCATTAGAATGAATTTGAAACCCCTAAGGAGAATTTATCTAAGATTCCTTCAAATCTTTGATCTTTAAGGAAATCTTATCTAGTATTCATATCTAATTGATCCACTCATATTCAATGACTATTTTATCAATTTTTATGATCATATTCCGGACACATTTCAGAAATTTAATGTTTTTGCTCTGAAATGGTCTCGAAGCCGACTCGGTGCGTATCGGAGTCGACTCCTGGTTTCGACTGAAACTCTCGGGTCGACCCCTCTTCGGTGCGAGTCGACTCCAAGTCGGGATGACATTCTGTGTCTGTCCGGAGTCGACCCCTGGTTTTGCGTGAGCCGACTCGAAGTGGTCCCAAGTTGATTTATCTAGGGCAGAGTCGACTCGCCGTTCATTTCAAAATTCCCAATCCTTCAAAATACTCTCTCAAAACTCCTCCAAACCTTCCAAAACTCCTAGATTCCCTTTTTGGTACTTCCAATCGACTAATGGCCCCCAAAACACGTGGTTCCAATGTTTGTGCGGCCGGCGTCAAGAGGAAGCGAGCCGTTAGAAAAACGTAAGGCGTCCCGTGCGTGAGCCGTCACCCAGCGCTGATTCTTCTTCCTCCTCTTCTACTCCGACTGCTTCACCTACTGCTGCTTCTACACAGGTAGATAGATTAGCGGATAGGATTATAACAACGGGTAGAAAGGTAGATTTCGAATTATTTGAAGCTGAGGGTTTTCTTGTTGGGAGACAACTGATTGAGATGGGATGGGAGAAAGTATGTTCCCTAGATTGCCCGACCTATCCCGCTCTGGTAAAGAAATTCTACAAAAATCTGTCTAGAGGAGATCACGGCCTTGTTAGCAATGTGAGAGGTCATAGGATCTCTGTTACTGTCGAGCTCCTTTCTAGATTGTTTGATTTACCCCTTTCTGGCACTGCAACCTTTTCTTCAGAAGACCGCAGTCCCGCTCTTGCGAGGTTATTAAATCGGGATGTAGTCGGATTTGAAGAGGTTTTTGCCAATCAACTCACTTTAGAACTGAGATTATTACATAATATCTGCAGTAGATACTCTTTCCTAAGACCGGGAGATTTGACTATGTATCGGAAAGAGATATCTTTGTGATGGATGCCATTGTGTCAGGCAAGCCTATAAACCTTCCCAGTATGATACTATGATACATAGCAGATTGTGGAGGGAAAAGAAAGTCTAGTCTGCCTTATGGAATGATCCTTACAAAGATTTTTGAGCCAAGGGGTTGTGATTTCGGACAATGAGCCTATGAGGAATCTGCGTCACACTGATTTTTATAGCTTGGCCACCATTCATAGAATGGGTTTTATCAAGAAGAATGGAAAATGGGAGAGGAAAGGACAGTTAGAAGAAAGAGCTACTGATGTTGAGGCTGCAGGACCATCAATCAGACATCCTTCACCTGCACCTCAGAGCCCTTCTACTTCTGCCCCTGCTCCAGCCCCTGTTCCATCTTTTGTTCAAGCTTCATCTTCTGCCGGTTTCTCAGATCAACAGCTACAGCAACTCAAAGTTCTATTTGATGATCAATCTGAAAAACTTAAATCTGATTTTGAGAATAAGTTTATGAATTTGAGAGAGACTCTTTATTCATTGGATGATCGTATCTCTAAGATAGAGTCTACTCTCAGCTCTTCTTCGGCATCCTTAAGTGGTGATCTCAAAAATATATTTGAAGAACTTAAGGATATATGTGGATGGAGAGACTTATGCAAAGTGCAATGTGGAGCTACAAGACAAGATTCAGAAAGCTTGCACCTTTGTCGATGAGAGGCTCAAAGAATATGTTCAAATCCAATCTGAAGGAATGAAGAACATAGTAAATCATTTAACTAGATTGTTAGAACTCATTTCTGATGTATTAGATTTTTCAATCCTTATTATGTACTAAAATTTTGTTATGCTTTCATGTTGAAATCAATGTATTAAACATCTTAATATTAGATCTTTTGATGAAATGAATTCTCTATGTTGATTACTTAATGTATTTCCTTCTTTCAATGAATGAATGAAATTGTCAAATCTTATCTTGATTGAATGAATGGTTATGCTTCTCTACCTTTTTGTTGATAACAAAAAAGGGGGAGAGTTTTATAGTTTTATGATTGTAATACACTTGTACATTTGAGAAAATCAAAGTAATCAATGAGATAAACAATGGGATATTTATTTAAGTTTCATTACATTTGAAAAATCAAAGTAATCAATGAGATAAACAATGGGATATTTATTTAAGTTTCATAGGGGGAGCTACCTCATTAAGGGGGAGCCTAAGCCTAACTATGAAAACAAAATAAATTCACCAATCAATCATGAATAAACTCAATGTTTTTGTCATCATCAAAAAGGGGGAGATTGTGGAAGATCATTGAAAAACTACATGATCCAATCCTTTTGATTTTGATAATTACTAAAAGCCATTGAGTTCATTAAAAGATATAATGAGCTTACTTAAATGAGCAACTAATTTATTTTGAACAATCAATGAGAATGTTAAAATTTGACTTTAATCAATTTTGAAAGTAACCTTTAGCTCAATATTTAAACTTTCAAAAAGAAATTCTATAATTCATGTTTTATTCAATGAGTTTTTGGAATAGTTCTTGAATCAATTATTAATGTCAATTTTATTGAATTCAAGTCAAAACAATGAATTAAAATGAATCTGGAACGTTTTTAATGTCAATCAGAAAAGTTTCTGATTTTTTATGCGTTCCGGAGCCGACTCCTGAGTTTCGGAGTCGACTCCGCTCAGTGTACAGAAATGCATTGTGTCGAGTCGACCCACAAAATTTGTCGAGTCGACCCCTGATTCTGTCGAGCCGACTCCTTGACTGTGCGAGTCGACTCCGCTCAGAAAACAGAAGAGTGGTTTTCTGAGCACTTTGCAAGTCGACCCCAAGACTTTCACGAGTCGACTCCCGACTTTCAGGAGTTGACACTTTACTTTTGGTGAGTCGACCCCTAACCTTTATAAACATTTCTATTTTTGGTAAGACGAGCTCGAGCCGACTCGGGAAAAGCATGAGTCGACTCCAGCAAATCTGGGAAATTTTTACGGATGCCAACTCAGCTCCAACGGTTAGTTTTTTGATTAACGACTATTTTTCTTGTCTCTAATGGATATATTCTTGCAGAATCTATAAATAGAGGAGCTCTTTTCAAATCAAAGAGAGAATAGAAAATCAAAAAGAGAGATTACTGCCTTATTCAAAAAGAGGGAAAAACAGAGCATTATTGGAAAAATCTTCTAGCTCAAAATAGAGTGATTCAAAAGGAGTGAAATCAAAGAGGAAGTTTCGTTTGCTCCAGATCATCAATCCACAAGAGTCAAAAGAAAATCCAAAAGCTTTTCAAAGATCAAATCGAAGGATTTTCAACATTCAACAAAAGGAGAAAAAGCCTCATCTCAACTCCAAAGTTTTCAAACGGTCAAGAATCTTGCTGAGGCCGGATTCAATACTTCAAGAGAGTTAAAGAGAGAAGGAAGAAAGCTAAAGCCACAACCATCTGCAATCTTATCAGGCTTTTCTAATCCTTTTATACTTTATTTGTATATTTGCTCAAGAGGAGCATTTCCTTACTTAAACTCTGTATTTTGATTGTTTGCTGATTCAATCAGTGGATTGAATCAGTGGAGGTTGTTGTACCTCGTGGTAAGCTTGGGATAGCTTACGTTTTGGGTTAGTTGTGAGCCCGTGAAAAATAACGGTTGGGTTTTGTGCTGGTAAGCCCGTGTAAAACCAGCTGGGTTCGTTGTGCACCCGGAAAAACAACAAGGTTGAGTTGTGAGCCTGGAAAACAACTCGGCTGTAATCTAGGGAGATTATAGTGTGGACCCAAGTGAATCTTGGGAGTGGACGTAGGTGCTGGTTGCGCCGAACCACTATAAAACCTTGTGTTTGCCGTGCTCAATTGTCTCTTACTCTATCTCTCTTATATTTCTATTTGTGCATTGCTTCTTAGTTAATTTCTCTCACTTGCACATCTTGAGTAAATCTGTTTAAAACATTTCAAAAAGTCTTAAATTTTTTAAGAACCCAATTCACCCCCCCTCTTGGGTTGCCATCTGGGCCAACAATAGAGATTACAAATTGTGAGATCTAAAATTGCACATTATGGTTCGACTCTTTAAATTTCCTAGTCGATGTGTAGACAGGACTGGACACTATCGAACACCGTTAAGACTAACACACATTGCATATCTTTACCCTTGGGGTGAGCAGCTAATCTCGTAAGCTGAAGTATGGAGATACTTGGATAGATGTATGGATGCTTGTTATAGTAACGATGCATTGGATAACCCCCATATAATCCCATATAGATATTCTATATAGTGTTGATGGTTGATCTCTGATGACGGTGGTGCGAGATCCTTTGACTTGAGATCTTTATTGCACCTCATGTGTGGAATGTCATGTTTTAACGACATATAAAAGTCGCTATAGCCATAGATGGTAAATATAGTATCGATTGGATATGACATGAAGTACATGAAGGTGGTGTTTAATCAAGATAGGATTCATCTTCCTTGATAGAAAGGGTTATATCCCACGGTCAATTGATGGATTAAATTGACTGTTAAATCCTTGCAAGGTCGAGTTGGAATTCGAAATGGTTTCGAAGTTCTAATTCATGCGAGTTATTTTTTTCTGAGATCAAGTAAACAAAGATCAATTGCATGGTTAACACATTCCAAACCACTGTGTTGGCCCAAATGGCAACCCAAGAGGGGGATGAATTGGGTTCTTTTTAAAAAATTTAAACACTCTAAAACTTAAAGTCAATTAGGTGTACAAGTGAAGATGATGCAATAAGTAAAGAACACAATATAAATGAGAGAGATTGAGAGATAGAGAGATAAAGATAAAGGCACAACAAACACACAAAGATTTATAGTGGTTTGATGTATCCCACACCTACGTCCACTCTCAAGCAACTCTTGGGCCAACACTATAATCCTCTGATTACAGTCGAGTTATTTTACAAGCTCACAACTCCAACTTGTTGTTTTACACGGGATCACAACGAACCCAACAAGTTTTCACAGGCTCACCCGCACAAAACCTTAACCCAAGCTAAACTAGCTTGTCCCCCGAGGTAAACTACCTCAACTAATTCAATCCCCTGATTGAATTAGACAAACAACAAATCACTTAAGAGTTTACAATAATAACAACTCCTTAATTAAGCAAATAAGCAATGTAAGTAAATGGAAATAGAAAAGCCTGATTTCTGAAGCAATGTAGGGCTTGAGCTTTTCTTCGTTTCTTTTCTTCTCCTTCTCTTCTGAATTGAATGGAATTAGAACACTTGAAAAAATTTTGGTGAAGAAACAGTTAAAGATTTAGGGCTTTTCTCCTTCTTCTTCAAAACTAGTGAAATCCTTTGAAATAGCTCTTTTGGCGCTTTTTGGATTCATCTTCTAACTCTCAATAGTGGATAGGCTTTGGCTCAAAAAATTTTTGAAGTGGGATTTTTTATTTCTCTTTCTTTTTGTTTCACTGTTTTTCCCATTCTTGTTATTTCAAACGGTTCAATCCCATTTTATAGGCATTTCAATCCACGAATAGATGAAAAATAGCCGTTGGAGTTGTCCTTGGATGAACCTTACCAAAAGAAAATAGATCCATTAGAGGTTAGGTAAGAAAAATATATCCGTTGGAAAACTTGAAATTCCATTTCTGACCTGGAGGTGTCGGCTCCAGGTCTTCATGTGTCAGCTCCAAAAATTTAGGTGTCGGCTCCGAACCGTGTCAAAAACAACACTGTTCTGATATTCTCTGGTGTCGGCTCCGAGGACTTAGGGTGTCGGCTTCAAGTTCTAAACTTACATAAATTCTATTTAAATTCAACTTGAAACTGATTTTCTAAGTAACATATTGATGAATAACCAATCTTAATTCCTGAAACACTTATCAAATTTATTAGAAACATAAGGAATATACTCATGGCTTTTATTAATCATCAAAATCAATAATTGGGTCAACAATCTCTTCCTTTTTGATGATGACAAAAACATTGAGTATATGCATGATTAATTAATGAAAGTTTCAAAATAGAGAAAAGTTCTCATAGTTAAGCTCCCCCTGAAAAAGGTAGCTCCCCCTATGATACTGAAATTAACATCTTTTCTTCTTATCATTAAAATTCATGCAATTATGTTCATTCAATGCTTGATACTAATTAATTAATGAAATTCATTCAATGTATATATATAATTATCTTCTCTCCCCCTTGTACATCCAATTATAACTTTTATGCATATACAAATATCATTTACTTCTCTCCCTTGTTTGTAATCAACAAAAAGGTTAAGAAGTTGCAAATAATATAGAGTAAAATCAATGCATTAAACATTAAGTGAATCAAAATTTAATCCAAGTCACTTAATATTAAAGTTCAAAGATAGTAAATATGATATTCATTAAAGTATCAAAACATTACATCATAATTGCTTTCATACATCATTGAACTACAACAAAATATTACTTCAATTACATCAAAACATCAAAACATATTAAACTAAACATCAACTTCTAATTACATCAAAACATATTAAACTAAATATCAACTTCTAATTACATCAAAAGCAAACTAAAATTCTAATAACCAAATCTAAGAAGTCTTTTCAATTCTTCTAAAATCTATCAGATTCCTTCCTTTTGAATCTTCATGAAGTCTTTTAGTCTGTCATCAATGAAAGCAGATGCAGTAATAATTTTCTCTTGTAGCTCTGCATTGCACTTTGAATAAATATCTGAGTCTCCTCCTATATCCTTGATCTTTTCAAAAATAAGCTTTAAGTCCGACTTTAAAGCCTATGAAAAAGTCTCAAAAGATAAACCAAATCTGGTAACCTTATCTTCTATAGAGTAGAGGATCTCCTTAATATTCAAAAATTTAGCATCAAACTCAGTTTTTATCCTTTCTTCATGACTAGCCAATAGATTTTTAAGCTGTTCTAACTGAATATTAGAAAAACTAGAAGAACTGTAAGAAGAGGGTGCAGAACAGGTACAAATGTAGGTGCAAGTGCTGGAGTTTCCGGGGGTGCCTCCGAGGGTACTGAACAACTCGGTGCAGGCAAGTGATTCCTATCTGAGGGTCCTACCTCGAAAGGTCCATGGACCATAGAGTCAGCTACAGTGGCTCTCAACTCATCCTGACCTTTTCTTAACTAAATACCATTCACTTTCTTAAAACCCATCCGGTATAAAGTAGCAGAATTGTAGTAGTTAGTGTGCCGAAGTCTCTTTAAGGGCTCATTTTCCAGAATGCTAACTCCTTGGCTTTGAAATATTTTTGTCAAAACCATGACATAAGGAAGTGTAGCTCTCTTCCTGCTGCCTGCCTCTGCCATGTATCCAATTATCAGCCCTGGTAGGTTAAGAGGCTGTCCCGTAATCACACTATCCATAACTACAATGTCTCACTCCGAGACATACTCAAATCATCCAGTCTTAGGAAACAAGATCCGGCTACAAATGTTGTGAAGCAATCTAAGCTCTAGGGGTAGCTGATTAGCACTTACTTCCTCAAATTCAGTCATCTCTCTGCCAAGTAATCTAGAAAGTGCTACACCCCTTTCACTATGTGAGCTCGCTATCAAACCAATAGCAGGATTTTCCAATAAGCTCCCCAAGATTTCCGCTGTAAAATGGATTCTGGTGCCTCTGACTGAGCTAACAAGCCCACCATCTCCTCTAGACAAATTGTTATAAAACTCCTTTACTAGACTTGGGTAAGTTGGGATATCCATTGAGCAAATTCGTTCCCAACCCATTTCCTTTAATTGTCTTCCTAAAGAAAAACCTTCTGAGTCAAAAAAGTCAAAATCCACTTTCCTATCAGTTATAATGATTTTTCTGTTAACAAATCAACTTGAGGGGATGAAGTAGAGGGATTCATACTTTGGGTTGAAGAAGAGGATGTCGAAGATGAACTGGGCGAAGGTTGACGAGCCGGACGCCTCGCAGTATTTCTCCCGATCGTAACGGTGCTCCAAAGGATGATCCACGGCGCTTTGGTGCCATTGGAAGCAAGGGGATGGTAGATTTGAAGGATTCAAAGGTTTAAATGAAGTGGGGAAGAGTTTGGAGATGATTTAAAATTTTAGAAAATGAAATGTGTCGACTCTGCCCTAAAATAGTCAAATTGGGTCCACCAGGTGTTGACTCCCGCAAAGCGAGGTGTCGACTCCAACTCGCTAACACATTCAGCGCTCGAAATGGAGTCGGCTCCGCAAAGCCAGGTGTCGGCTCCTAAAAACACAGACAGAGCAACACAAACAGGTGTCGACTCCACCAACTGTGGTGTCGACTCCAAGATAGTTTCAGCGAAAAATTGAAAGTTTTAAAGGATCCGAAAGTTGTCAAAAAGGTTATCAAAATTTGAATAAATCAAAGGATTCATGTTTCTATATAAGTTTTCCTTAGAATCATGAGAAAATTTTTAAGAAAAGTGATTGAAATCTAGATAATTGATCCTTGGAGGTTTAGACTATTCTAAAGGATCACAAACTCCTAATTCACCTCTAAGATAGCAAAATCTTTCTTCACTAAGGGGTTTTGTAAATATATCAGCTAATTGTTTATCATTACAAACATAATCAAGACAAATGTCACCATTAGCTACATGTTCTCTAATAAAATGATATCTAATTTCAATATGTTTAGTTCTTGAATGTTGTATAGGATTTTTAGTTAAATTAATTGCACTAGTGTTATCACATCTAATAGGAGTTTTATCAAGTGTTATGCCATAATCTTCAAGTTGTCGCTTAATCCAGAGGATTTGAGCACAACAACTTCCAGCTATAACATATTCTGCTTCAGCAGTAGATAATGCAACCGAATTTTGCTTTTTGCTAAACCATGAGATTAAGTTACTTCCTAAAAATTGACATGCACCACTTATACTTTTTCTATCTAGTTTACATCCAGCATAGTCAGAATCAGAATATGCAATCAAATTCAGTGTTGAGTTTCTAGAATACCATAATCCTACATTTTTAGTTCCAATTAGATATCTTAGTATTCTTTTTACATCAATTAAATGAGATTCTTTAGGTTCGGATTGATATCTAGCACATAAACAAACAGCAAACATGATATCAGGTCTACTTGCAGTTAAGTAAAGTAGAGATCCGATCATACCTCCATAATACTTTTGATCAACAGGCTTACCGTCTTCATCTTTATCCAATTTGCCTGAAGGACTCATTGGTGTTCTGAGAGGTTTGATTGATTCCATTCCAAACTTCTTGAGAATTTCCTTTGTGTACTTTATTTGGTTAATGAAAATCCCCTCTCTCTCTTGTTTGATTTGTAGTCCTAGGAAGAAGTTGAGTTCTTCCATCATGCTCATCTTGAATTCACCCTGCATTAACTTAGCAAATTCTTGACACAAAAGATTGTTAGTAGCACTGAATACAATATCATCTACATAGATTTGTACTACCAATAAATCTTTATCTTTTCTTTTCAAAAATAAGGTTTTATCAATATTTCCTCTAGAAAAATTATTTTCAATTAGAAATTTGCTTAACCTATCATACCAAGCTCTAGGTGCTTGTTTTAAACCATAAAGTGCTTTGTGTAATTTAATAACATGATTTGAAAGTTCATGATCTTCAAAACTAGGTGGTTGTTCTACAAAAACTTCTTCATTTATAAAACTATTTAAAAATACACTTTTAACATTCATTTGAAATAAATTGATATTCATATGACATGCAAATGCAAGTAATAGTCTAATTGCTTCTAATCTAGCTACAAGTGCAAAAGTTTCATCATAATCAATTCCTTCTTCTTGATTATATCCTTTTGCAACTAATCTAGCTTTATTTCTAATTACTATACCATTTTTATCTAATTTATTTCTAAATACCCATTTAGATCCTATAACTGAGTGACCTTTAGGTCTATCAACTAAGGACCATACATTATTTGTAACATCCTGAAAACCTTGTAATTTATGGTATTTTCATTTGAAATGAAAGTCAGAAAGTTTCAGTGAAATATGAGTGTGTTGGCCTTTTGATAAATGTGAAGAGAAGAAATTTTGGAGTAAATAAGTATATTTCTGAATGTTAATGAGTTTGATTTAAAAAATTGAGAGACTTAAGTTTTAATGGGTTTAAATCACAAGAAAAATCAAGTTTAGTTTGAGTTTTATCCTAAAATGATGTTTTTAGTGGTTGGAGTCGACCCTAATTGGAGTGGAGTCAACTCTGGTACGGTTTTAAACTTTCGGCACGCTTTGGAGTCGACCCCTGCAGAGCTGGAGTCGACCCCTACTTTTCAGGAGTCAACCCCTACTTTTCTGGAGTCGACCCCTATTTCTGCTGGAGCCGACTCCAAATCTGTTCGAGTCGACTCTAAGACGGCAGGTTTTTCTGAGTTAAATCTTGAGAATTTCATATTTAATCCATTTCAAGTCCGATTTGGATGCCGTTTGAACCGTTGGATTTCTAAAATCGAGTTATTCAAGCTGGTAAAGTCTTTTCTTAGAAATGTTACATAAAAGTATCGATTTAAGTGAAAAATAATGATCTGGGTTATAAATCGATTAAAAAAATGCTATATCAGGGGCAAAATGGGAAAAGGCTCCGATCTCAATTGCTAATTGTGTTAAGGGCAACTTGGAAAAGAAAATCTAAGGGCAAAATATCATGGTTATAAGTGAGCCACGTGTTTTCCAAAAAGCGTGCGTTAAGAGTGTTTAAGGGCAAAAGGGGAATTTAGTATGCCTTAACCCTTAAGTTTCTAATGACTTGGTCCCCAAGTCATTAGAGAAAAAGGGAAATGTGGGTTCAGCCAGAGAAAAGAAAGAAAGAAAGAAAGAGAGAAAAAGAGGAGAAAAGAGAGGAAGAAGAAGAAGAAGAAAAAGGAGGAAGAAAGAGAAAGGGAAAGGGAAGCTTGGGGTTTGTGCTCGACTCTAGGTAAGCTATAGCTTTCCTAGATCTTGTATAACTTTAGATTTTCTTAGATTATTGTATTTTTAGATAATAGTAGAAGTAATCTTGAGTAGAGAAAGGGTGGAAGAAAATAATGAGATATTAGAGGATAGATCATGTATGCATGCATGGTTCGTGGGAAAACCTCGTGTGGAGGTAATCCTAATAGCTATCATATTGTATATTGACGTAGGTCAAGAGGGTTATTCTAGGGAGCCGAATACTAGAGTTGAGTACCAGTTGTACCAGTCGAGGAGTAACCTACTAAGGTGAGTGGGTTTCTCATCTAGCAATGAGAAGTTAATTTGAGCTAGTATAATGTGATTAATACCTAGCTATGGTATGTTATGTTTAGCAGAATATTATGTATGTTTTAAATATGAGAAATGAGAACCTAGTATATGATATTCTGATACATGAGTTTTGAGCATAAACACATAAGCATGAGTTTCGATGAGGGGATTTTTATGTATACATGGCATATTTGTATGATAAAGCTTTACAAATGATGTATGTATCATACTGAGCATCAGACAACTAAGGGGCTGATCACCTTTAGACTGTATTGTAGCATGAGCATTGCACACTACTATCGAGCCGGCACCTCCTTGCGAACAAATCGTACGATAAACCCCAGAATCAGGGGTGAGTGCACGCTTAACCAGACCAGTGGGGCTGGTTGTGAGCAGCCCTTGGGGGCATGAATCATAGCTCAGTGGAGCTGATTACTATATATAGCCCATGGGGGAAGAGAGAAAACCCGAGGTTCCAGGGTTAAGGAACAAAGCACTTTTCCAGGTGAACCGCATGGGTAAGGGGTGCTATTTGTGCGGGGATCCTGTTGCTAGTCACGCACCCGATGAGAGTACACCTATAGAAGGGCGACTGTAGGGTGGTACCTCAGAGGCATTACACACACAGTCCAGCATCATGAGATCTAAAAGCATATGTTGTGATATAAAAATGGCCAATGGGCCAAATAGTTATTTCGAGAGGGAGAGCTTACTTGAGATGCCAGTGGGCAAGCAGATCCTGATGGGAGTCTGGGTTGTAGATAAAGAATGCATATCTTCATATTGTAATGCATGGATTTTTATTTTAATGAGTTATCTTTCAGTGAAGAGTTATTATAGAGTATTTCAGTACTGATATGTTATTTGAAGAATAAGCTACATTTTATTTTATCTGATATCATATTAAAAATGTACTTTGAGTTGTACAAGCTAAATAGTATCAGCATACGATTGAAAATAAGAGGTTATGGTTCTCTATTTCTCCATAGTTAGATGGTTATCCAGTCACTGGGACTTAGGTCTCATCCCTCTATGATTTAAATGTTCTTTCAGATCAGTGAGTATTTCTGCCAGGATCACAAGATAAACAGGACAGGACCCTTAGCTGGTGAAGCTTGCTTGGATGCAAGAGTGTATAAATGCTAGCCTTGTATATTGAGAGAGTGTGGTTTGATATTTGTATTTTGTATATGTGTATGTGTACAGTGAGATGTAATGATGTTTTAGACCCTTTTGGATATGAATACGAGACTTATGTTTTGGAGAAAATTATGACATGATGTGTGCACTTAGGATTTTGATGTCGATTGTGAATGTGATCTTGTAAACTGCCTGAGGAATGTCATGAAAAATATTATCTGAGCAGGTTGATGCTTGGTGTTGATTGAGTGATTTGTGTATATAATTGAGATGAAAATGAAAAGTTTTTAACAGGATGTGATTTCGTGTGTCTGCCACTTATGATAATTAGTTGGAGTTCTCTAGCTCTTTATGGAGCGCTACATAAAGACTAGTAAAACTCTATCCGATTACCACCAGTGTGCAGGTGTGCTGTCGGTGGCCCCAGAGAGGAGGGGGAGCTGACATTATTCCTAGTAAATTGATTTAATTCTTCTTGCATGGCTAACATCCAATCACTATCTTTTTCAGCTTCTTCAATAATTTTAGGTTCAATTTGAGATACAAATGCAAGATGATTATTGATATTCCTCATAGATGATCTAGTTCTTACACCTTGAAATTGATCACCTATAATCAATTCCTTTGGATGTCCATAGGCATATCTCCAATCTCTAGGAAGATCTACCTCATCATGATTAGTATCAATAACATCAACTCTAGGTGAATCATCATCTTTAGCTTCTTGTTCATGATCTGAAGATATATCTATATTCAATTTTTTAATATCTCTCTCTAGTAAATTTATATCTTCCTCATCATCAATCTTTTCTGAACTTGATGCTAAAGACTCATCAAAAACTACATGAATAGATTCTTCTACAGTTAAGTTCCTCTTGTTAAATACTCTATAGGCTTTACTAGTTGTTGAATATTCTAAGAATATGCCTTCATCAGATTTTGCATCAAATTTTTCAAGATTATCTTTACGATTATTATGAATAAAACATCAACAACCAAATGCATGAAAATAACTAATGTTAAGTTTCCTATCATGCCATAGTTCATAAGGAGTTTTCTTAAGAATTGGCCTAATTAAAGCTCTATTAAAGATGTAACATGCTGTGTTTATAGCTTCTGCCCAGAAGTACTTTGGGAGTTGGCTTTCACATAGCATGGTACGGGCCATGTCTTCTAATGTTCTATTCTTTCTTTCTACAACTCTATTTTGTTGTGGTATTCTATGTACAGAAAAATTATGATGAATGCCATGTTCAATGCAGAAATTTTCAAATAAATGATTTTCAAATTCTGTTCCATGATCACTTCTAAGAGACACTATGATGTTGTTTTTCTCATTAGTGACTTTCTTGAAGAATGTCATGAATATAGGGAAAGTCTTATCTTTATGAGCTAAAAATAATACCCAAGTGAATCTAGAATAATCATCTACTATCACAAGACCATATTTCTTTCCTCCTAGACTAGTGGTTCTAGTAGATCCAAAAAGATCCATGTAAAGTAGTTCAAGTGGCCTAAAAGTGGAAACAACATTTTTATATTTGAAAGAGTTTCTAGTTTGTTTTCCAAATTGACATGCATCACAAATTCTGTTATTTTCAAAATCTAACTTTAGAAGTCCTTTAACTAAATCCATTCTAATTAATTTTGAAATTAAGTGTGTGCTTGCATGACCTAATCTATGATGCCACAACCATCCGATCTCATTAACCTTAGCATTATCAGCAATTAAGCAATGATTACTAGTAGACAAATTGTCTAAATCTATTAAGTATACATTGCCATTTCTATTTCCAACAAATATAATGCTATTGTCAGTGGGATTAGAAACAATGTAGATAGAAGCTTCAAAGAAAACTTTGAAACCTTTATCACATAATTGGCTAATACTGATTAAATTATGTTTTAAACCATCAACATATAAAACATTTTCTATAAAAGTGGATGGAGTTATTTGAATTTTACTAAATCCCATAATTTGGCCTTTACCATTGTCTCCAAATGTAATAACTTCTCTTCTTTTATCTTCAAGGGTGATGAATTGCTCCTTGTCACCCATCATGTGCCTTGAGCAGCCGCTATCAAGATACTACTTTTGTTTTGATCTTTGGCCGCAAGACACTCCTGCAAGACAATCAAACTTTTTGTTTAGGTACCCAAGCTTTCTTGGGTCCTTCACGGTTAGTAGCAATAAAGATTGTTCCTTTCAGAACCCATATTTTCTTTCCTTTAACACTTAAATTCTTATCAATTTTTCTAAAATTTTATTCATAAGATTTATGTCCCTTTTTGTTGCAATGAAAACATGAAATATCATTTTTGCTTGGTTTCTTAATAAATAAATTGTTTACATACTTTTGTTTCATATGAGGTTTATATCCTAGACCAGCTTTATCAAATACTGCTCTTTGGCTACTTAACAATAAATTAAGTTTTTTTTAGCTATAAGTGAATCTATCAACTATATTCTTATATTTATCAACTTCCTTCTTTAGATTAAGGTTTTCATTTGAAATCAATTCTTTTTCTTTTAAAACATCTTCTTTTTCATATTTCAGATTTTTAACCTCAAGAATTAGTTCATTTTTCTCTTTGATTAGATTTAAGTTTTTAGTTTTCAAAGATTTATTTTTAATTCTTAAAACTTTGAAATCATTAATTAACTCATTGAAAGCTTCATATAATTCATCAAAGGTAAAATCTTCATTGAGAGTTTTAAAACTTACCTCGTTGTCGTCTTTTGCCATGAAGCATATGTTTGCAACTTCCTTTTGATCTTCTTCAGATAAAGATTCTTCACTATCACTCCACGTTGCAACATAAGCCTTCTTCTTCTTTTTGTAGGCTTTCTTCAATTGAGGATGATCTGATCTAAAGTGCCCCGGTTTCTTACATTCATAACATATGAAGGGGTTTTTTTTCTTGTCCTTGTCCTTCTCTTTTTCTCCTTCCATTTTGATTCCATATTTTTTTTTGTGGAAGGGTCTCCTTCTTTGCATGAATCTTTTAAACTTTTTAGCAAGGAGTGCAGTCTCATCATCATCATTTTCTTCTTCTTCATCACTGCTGTTCTTTTCATTTTCTGCAGCCTTGAGGGCAATTGTTCTCTTCTTCTTGACTTCTTCCTATTGATGTTGTTTCATTGTCAGCTCATGGGTCATCAATGATCCAAGCAGCTCCTCCAAAGGTAATGTATTCAGATCTTTGGCTTCTTGGATGGCAGTTACTTTTGCTTCCCATGATCTTGGAAGAGACCTAAGAATTTTACGCACTAATTCAGAATTAGTATAGGTCTTACCAAGACTTTTTAGACCATTAACTATATCAGTGAATCTAGTGTACATGCATATGATTGATTCAGTTTGTTCTATGCTAAACAATTCATATTTGTGTACTAGAATGTTAATTTTTGATTCTTTTACTTGATTAGTACCCTCATGGGTAACTTCTAATCTATCCCAAATTTCTTTTGCAGAAATACATGTAGAAATTCTATTAAATTCATTAGCATATTCATGGCTTTTGCATTAAGCTGAGCTATATTCCTATCGTTCTCGTTTCAATCCCTTTCAGGTTTAGAAACTATTGAACCATCTATAATGTGTGTGGGTATGCTAGGTCCATTTGTAATGACACTCCACAATTCATAGCCTAAAGCTTGAATGAAAATCCTCATTCTTGTTTCCAATATGAATAATTAGAGCCATTAAACAAGGGTGGCCTATTAGTGGATTGACCTTCAGCAAAAGATGATCCAGCCTGTGTTGCCATTTGGATCTTTAACTCTTGATCGTTGGATCAAACAAAAAAAAAATGAGCACTAGCTCTGATACCAATTGTTGGCCCAGATGGCAACCCAAGAGGGGGGGTGAATTGGGTTCTTTTTAAAAAATTTAAATACTCTAAAACTTAAAGTCAATTAGGTGTACAAGTGAAGGTGATGCAGTAAGTAAAGAACACAATATAAATGAGAGAGATCGAGAGATAGAGAGATAGAGACAAAGGCACGACAAACATACAAAGATTTATAGTGGTTCAGTGTATGCCACACCTATATCCACTCCCAAGCAACTCTTGGGCTAACACTATAATCCTCTGATTACAGTCGAGTTGTTTTACAAGCTCACAACTCCAACTTATTGTTTTAAACGGGATCACAACGAACCCAACAGGTTTTCACAGGCTCATTCGCACAAAACTTTAACCCAAGCTAAACTAGCTTGTCCTCCGAGGTAAACTACCTCAACTAATTCGGTCCCCTGATTGAATTAGACAAACAACAAATCAATTAAGAGTTTACAACAATAACAGCTCCTTAATTGAGCAAATAAGCAATGTAAGTAAATGAAAATAGAAAAGCCTGATTTCTGAAGCAATGTAGGGCTTGAGCTTTTCTTCTTTTCTTCTCTTCTCCTTCTCTTCTGAATTGAATGGAATTAGAACACTTGAAAAAAATTTGGTGAAGAAATGGTTGAAGATTTAGGGCTTTTCTCCTTCTTCTTCAAAACTAGGGAAATCCTTTGAAATAGCTCTTTTGGCATTTTTTGGATTCCTCTTCTAACTCTCAATAGTGGATAGGCTTTGGCTCAGAAAATTTCTTGAAGTGAAATTTTTTATTTCTCTTTCTTTCTTTTTGTTTCACTGTTTTTTCCGTTCTTGTTATTTCAAACGGTTCAATCCCATTTTATATAGGCATTTCAGTCCACGAGTAGATGAAAAATAGCCGTTGGAGTTGTCCTTGGATGAACCTTACCAAAAGAAAATAGATCCGTTAGAGGTTAGGTAAGAAAAATATATCCATTGGAAAACTTAAAATTTCGTTTCTGACGTGGAGGTGTCGGCTCCAGGTCTTCATTTGTCGGCTCCAAAAATTTAGGTGTCGGCTTCGAATCATGCCAAAATAACACTGTTCTGATATTCTCTAGTGTCAGCTCAGAGGACTTAGGATGTCGGCTCCAAGTTCTGAACTTACATAAATTCCATTTAAATTCAACTTGAAACTAATTTTCTAAGTAACATATCGATGAATAACCAATCTTAATTCCTGAAACACTTATTAAATTTATTAGAAACATAAGGAATATACTCATGGCTTTTGTTAATCATCAAAATCAATAATTGAGTCAACACACTGATTGATTTGGGATATGTGACAAAGGGATTGAATTGTATGGTAACTGTTCATAGACAGGTGTTGATGATCACGTCAACAAAACCCTTAACACTTGGGTGGTTATGATGCTTTGCTAGAAGCTACTCATGATCTATAATCATGAATTCTTTGATTTAATCAAGGGGTTGATTTGATCAAAGAATTGACTTGGACAAAGTGTTGACCAAGTCATCTTTAGGGTCAATATTAGGGATATGATTATTGTCAATGTGTCAAGGGACCTAATAGGTCACACGCATTAAGAAGATTTTGGATGAAGTTAAAATGAAAATTAAGTTGGATTTAATTCAGATTAGATGACCAATTAATTATGATTAGGTTTGACTTAATCTTAATGAGAGAACATGAAATTGATGAATAGGATTCATCATAGAGAAAAGAATTTTATGTACAAGGGAGAGACCTTTTGTACATATGATATACATATGAAATCCATTAATTAGATACTCAATTAGGGTAGATCCATGTGATGGATGGCTTAAATTAATTGAGATTAATCATGTGGTATTTAATTGGGTCCATATGATGGTATGATTTGATTCATGGAAACCCAATTGAACTGAGAGCTGAGATCGTGCCATATGAAGGATGGATCCATGCTCATGTGATGGACATAACCCATCTCCATGTCATGAAGGAAGGAACACCCATGATTTTGGCATCATCATGAAGCCAAATCTAAGGTCTGGGGTTGGTTTTATGGGCAACCAATTTTCTATTTTTAGGAATGCGGTTTGGTGGTTGTAATCCTTACATTATCATAATAATAAATATTCTAAATTTGTTAGGATAATTTGTTATCAATTTGATATGGTTGCATGGTTAGGTGGTTGAAACAAAATCTTCCTTCTTATGAAACCACATAACCTTCTCTAAGTATAAAAGGAGAAAGGTGCCCCCTTGAAAATATACGCTTAACTCCTCCTTTTTCTCTCTTGAATGCCCAAACCTTACTTTCTCTCTCTAAAACTTTTTTCTCTCTCTAGAA
Source organism: Calamus simplicifolius (assembly GCA_900491605.1). NCBI lineage: Eukaryota > Viridiplantae > Streptophyta > Magnoliopsida > Arecales > Arecaceae > Calamus > Calamus simplicifolius. Next base: position 1,095,304 of record UESW01003881.1, on the reverse strand, counting down.
CATTCCTCTCTTTCTTGAACGGGTTGAAAGCTCCTCTCTTATTCACTCATACTCTTTTGGGCGGGTTGAAGGAAGTTATTCTTTCCTTTCCTGATTGATCAAGATTTGATCTTGATCAAGAAATTATTTTCTTTGATAGATCAAGATTTGATCTTGATCGAAAAATATTTCCTCTCTTGAATGATCAAGATTTGATCTTGATCAAGAAATTATTCTCTCTTGATTTGAAAAATTAATTGAAAAGAAAAGAAGCGCTAGCACCCCTTGCTAGAAGGTCATCATGCAATTTTGGAAGGACATCATCCAAAGATCTCTGTATAGATCACCATTAGAGGCCGGACGGATGAACAGCTAGTGATAAATCGTTTGCAGGCTTTATCAGTTTTCATCCCCAATAAAGAACAAAGGTATGATATATTATTTAATCATGCATTATTTCTTGTTAACTGAATTTATTCCTTAAGGATCTTGGGCTTTGAAAATTAAATTCTTATTTATTTTATCTTCCACTGCATAATATATGAATATGATTCATATAAAATATATAAAATTTCTAACAAATGGTATCAGAGCCACCTCAAGTTTCAAATTCAGTTAATTTGATAGATTATATGAGTTCTAATTTTTATATACATAGATCTAAATTTTACATGCAATGCAAAATATAAATTTCTTCATATGATAAAGATTAAATATTTAAAAAGTTTATTATATAATAATAAATATGAATTATTTAGATTTAATCATGTTAAAAATTAAAAATTATGATTTATGTGTGACATAATCATAAAGGCTGAAATTTAAAATATTATGTTTAGAATTTTATTTTGACATGATAAATGACAGGATTAAAATCTAAAATAATTATATGATGAATATTAAATATTTAAAAAGTTTATTAAATTATTATAGATGTAAATTATTTAGATTTAATTATGCTAAAAATTAAAAATTATGATTTATGTGTAACATAATCATAAAAGCTGAAATTTAAGATATCATGTTTAGAATTTGATTTTGACATGATAAATGATATGATTAAAATTTAAAATAATTATATTAATGAAGATTAAAAATTTAAAAATTTTATTATATGATAATAAATATGAATTATTTATATTTAATCATGTTAAAAGTTAAAAAATTATGATTTATGTGTGACATAATCATAAAGGCTAAAATTTAAGATATCATATTTAGAATTTAATTTTGACATGATAAATAACATGATTAAAATCTAAAATAATTATATTATTTTAAATTAAATATTTAAAAAGTTTATTATATTATAATAAATATAATTATTTAGATTTAATTATGTTAAAATTTAAAATTATGATTTATGTGACATAATCATAAAGTTTAAAATTTAAGCTATCATGTTTAGAATTTAATTTTGACATGATAAATGATATGATTAAAATCTAAAATAATTATACCATGATAAAATGATAATCAATATTAAAATTTTAAAATTTAAATTTTGACATGTTATCATAATCACAGTTGTTAGGAATGTTATGATAGAGACCGATTAGGATTTTCATGTAATGAAAACTAATTTATCATAACAGATAATGATAAAATAAATATTAAAAATAAATTATTATAAATATTTGATACTTATCATAAATCCCTAACAATCACTATCTCAACTTATCATAATGTGTAATAGATGATAAGGTTTAGAAAAATTAGAATTAACCATATCATTGCTTGATCCTATGATCCCAAAATTGGTCTAATCAATTGGGCTTAACTACATTGGTGTAAAAGAAAAATGTGATCATAGTTTTTAATTGCTCTATTTCCTGAAAAAAACCCATTCAATGAGATCGAAGGGTATACTAAATAGGACCCCATTGATCAGCTGATTTGGCCATTGTTAAGGAAAGCTCTTAATTGATTAGATCAATATGGTTAATCAGGATGGTAGCAATTGATTTGGTCAAATGATTAAGGATCCTAAATAGATAGTGGTCAGGATCCTAATTTGATTAGGAATCCTAATCATAAGATTGGATCTTATGAAATTTAGGTTAATTAAAATTAATCTAAAATTCATATATATGATATGTAATCAAGCATGATGCAAATGTTGTACATGCATGATAAGACCTAAATGCGTAAAATCTCTCCATGAATATTAAGTCCTTATGCCTTCCATTGTTCACACGATACAAAATCATTAGGTCATGAGATTTGTTGTGCCAAAGTCAAGGTCTAGTGTACCTATAATGAGTTGATTGGGGAATAATGGGTTGACTTAACTAGATTAGCTAGCATAATTGGCCAAAGTCAGTGTTAGTCTAATCTAGAGGCAAAGTTTAGGGTGATCACATGCGGATGTGATTGACAAGGCAATATCCCCTAAACGATCTAGAAGTCACATTTGATGTGATTGATGAATATCTACCTAAATTGGCTTACTAAAATTTATTGTGCCAAAGTCAAGGTCAAAGTAAGTCAGTTTGAGGGTCCTAGCTCACTAAAAAAATTATTTAATAATTTTTGAGATTAATAGAGAGGGCTATTAAGCTCGATAAAATAGTGGAAGTAATTGATTTAATTAAAAATTTTAAAATTATCATATTAAATCAATAATTTGTATTCATAATAATTGACTCGTTCTATTTTCTATACAATTGTAAAAGACACCATGAGTGTAAACATTAACCTTAGAGGTAACCTAGAGTCCAACAAGATGACCAGACCTAATTTTTCTGATTGGCTAAGGAATATAGCCAAGGAAAAATATCACTTTTGTGTCAAGGATGGGCACTGAAAGTGTAAATGCAGGGCATATCGGGTCAGCCTAAAAAATAAGAATAAGAAGCATACGAATGCTTCTACATAAGGTGCGTACATAATTAAGATGTTTCTTCTATTACTTCTTATTCCACTTGGGTATTGAATACCGGTTATGGGTCTCATATTTGTATTAATGTGGAGACGATAAGAATAGTAGAAGATTAGGAAAAGATGAAGTGATCCTATGCATGGGAAATGGAGCAAAGGTTGCTGCATTAGCCATAGGAATTTGCTCTTTATCTTTGCCCATAGGGCTTGTAATTGAACTTAGTAATTGTTACTATATTCCGAACATAGCAAAGAATATTATATCCGTTTCATGTTTATTAATGGATGTGTATTCATTTGAAATTAAAAATAAAGGTATTTCTATTTTTTGAAATGAAATGTTCTTTAGTTTTGCTAAATTATTCAACGGAATTTATGTTCTTAATCTTCAAGCCCCTATTCTCAATATTGAATCAAAAAGATTAAAATCAAATAATTCTAGGGACTCATACCTATGGCATTATCATCTGGGCCATGTAAATGAAAAGCGTTAACCAAGTTATATAAAGATAGATACTTGAGCTCATTCGATTAGGAATCGTTTGAGGAATGCAAGTCATGTTTACTTGGCAAGATGACCAAGTCACCTTTTATCGGAAAAGATGAATGAGCAACTGAATGTTTAGGTTTAGTACATTCGGATGTATGTGGACCCATCAACATTCAAGCCATATAAGGTTTTTCTTATTTCATCACATTCATAGATGACCATAATAGATATGGTTATGTGTATCTGATAAAGCATAAATCTGAAGCCTTTGAAACGTTCAAAGAATTCAAATGTGAAGTAGAAAAACAAACTGACAAAAGTATTAAGATACTTCGATCAGATCGAGGTGGTGATTACTTGAGCCATTAGTTCATAGATTATTTGAAGGAGAATGAGATTCTCCCTCAATGGACTCCTTCTGGTATACCACAGCACAATGGTGTGTCAGAAAGAAGAAATCGCACACTATTAGACAGAGTACATTCGATGATAAGCCTTGTAGATCTTTCAAAAATGTTTTGGTGTTATGCTCTAGATACTGTTGAATATATTTTAAACCGAGTTTCATCTAAATCAGTCAACTCCATTCCCTATGAGATATAGTATGGAAAGAAACCATCCCTTAATCATTTAAGAGTTTGGGGCTGTTATGCTTATGTGAAGCGAAATGAATCAGACAAGCTTAAAGCTAGATCTAATAAATGCAATTTTGTGGGGTATCCAAAATAAACAAAAGGATATTACTTCTACCATCCTCTCGAACAAAAGGTGTTTGTCTTGAGAAATGCTTTATTTCTAGATAATGAGATTATTTTAAAGGGTAATGGAAGTAAGATTGAACTTAGTAAAGCTCAAGGACCATAAATTGATAAAGACCAATTAGATGGAATGGAGTGCATGCCGAATGCAGTGGGAGTTGAGCTAGAGACTCAACCCATATTCAGGCAGCCATTATATGAGTCTCTATCAGGAGAGTTAAAGCAACAAGTAGCTTCAAGTACACACCAGCTACGTAGATCTAGTAGGATAATTCATATCCCTAAGAGATATACATTTCTCATAGAGGATGACGAGCCTACCAACTACAAGGAGGCAATGTCTGACATTAACTCCAAGAGATGGCTTAAGGCCATGAAATATGAAATGGACTCCATGTATGATAACCAGGCATGGACCTTGGTTGATCCACCTGAAGGGGTAAAACCTATTGGGTGCAAATGGGTTTTCAAGAAGAAGACCAACATGGATGATAATGTGATTACCTATAAGGTAAGGCTAGTTGCAAAAGGTTGTAAGCAAAGACAAGGTGTTGACTTTGATGAAACCTTTTCACCTTAGCCATGCATAAGTCTATAAGGATTTTGCTTGCAATAGCAGCATATTTTGACTATGAGATCTAGCAAATGAATGTCAAGACCAACTTCCTAAATGAAAATTTAGAGGAGGATGTGTATATGACACAACCAGAGGGTTTTGAATCCATACATCCTAAGAAAGTATGCAAGCTACAAATGTTTATTTATGGACTTAAGTAAGCCTCTGGAAATTGAAACATCCAATTTGATGTGACAATCAAAGTGTTTGATTTCATCAAAAATGAGGATGATCCATGTGTGTACAAGGTTAGTGGGAGTGATGTTGTTTTCTTGATTTATATGTGAATGATATATTATTACTAGAAAATAATGTATCCTTGCTTAAAGAAGTGAAGGATTGGTTGTCAGGTAAATTTTTCATGAAGGATTTGGGAGAAGCAACCTATATATTAGGTATAAAGATTTATAGAAATAGATATAGGAGGTTGCTTAGATTGACCCAAAGTATGTACATAGATAAGATGCTAAAACGGTTTAGCATGAAGGAATCCAAGAAGGAATTCCTACCTATGTTACATGGGGCACATCTCTCCAAGGATATGAGCCCTAAGACCCAAGAAGAGAGAGAGTATATGGATAGGATACCATACGCATCAGCGATTGGATCCATTATGCATACGATGTTATGTACGAGGCCTAATATTTCTTATGCCTTAAGTATCACGAGTAGATATCAGGCAAACCCTGGTGAGAAACATTGGATGGTAGTCAAGAATATCATTAAGTACTTACGAAGGACTAAGGATATGTTCTTGGTTTATGAAGGACCCAACCTTATAGTTCAGGGTTACACGGATTCTAGTTTTCAGTCTGATAAAGATGATTATAAATCACAATCAGGCTATATGTTCACACTCAATGGTGGTGCAGTCAGTTAGAAGAGTTCCAAGCAAGAGACGACCGCCAACTCTACGATTGAAGCCAAGTACATCGCTTCATCAAATGCAGCTAAAGAAGCAGTTTGGATCAAAAAGTTCATCACTAAACTTGGAGTGGTTTCAAGCATTATTAATCCAATCCTCTTGTATTGTGATAACAATGGAGCTATTGCGTAAGCCAAGGAGCTAAGGTCTCATCAAAGGTCTAAACATGTACTTAGAAGATATTATGTAATTAAAAAAATTATTAGGTGAAATGATATAAAAAATAGAACAAGTCCCCACGGATGATAATATTACCGATCCGTTCACTAAAGTCCTACCGCAGTAGAAGCATGATGGTTATGCTGAGTCACTTGGTATTAGATACAAGGGTGATTGGCTCTAGTGCAAGTGGGAGATTGTTAGAGTTTTCCCTATATCTAATCGGATTAGATATTAGTCCGTACACATTTCTTTATGAATACAAATCAAATTTATTTGTTTCTTTATTTATCCAGGTGTTTTTCTTATAAATATATTTGGATATATTTTACCGGTGAGATAAAGTCCAAAAGAATATGACATGTGCATATGAAATTTATAATAGAGATTATAAATTATGAGATCTAAAATTGCATATTATGGTTCGATTCTTTAAATTTCCCTAGTTGATGCGCAGACAGGACTGGGCACTGTCGAACGCCGTTGAGACTAACACACATTGCATATCTTTATCCCTGGGGTGAGCAGCTGATCTCGCAAGCTGAAGTATAAAAATACTTGAATAAGTGTGTGGATGCTCGTTATAGTAATGATGCATTAGATGACCAGCACAGAGATCACATATTGATATTCTATATAGTGTCGATGGTTGATCTCTAATGATGGTGGTATGAGTGATCCTTTGACTTGAGATCTTTATTGCATCTCATGTGTGGAATGTCATGCTTTGACGACATGCAAACATCGCTCTAACTATGGGTAGCAAATATGGTGTTAGTTGGGTATGACATGAAGCACATGAAGGTGGTGTTTGATCAAAATAGGATTCATCTCCCTTGATAGAAAGGATTATATCCCATGGCCACTTGATGGATTAAATTGATCGTTAAATCCTTGCAAGGTTGAGTTGGAATTCGAAATGGTTTCAAAGTTCTAATTCATGTGAGTCAAATTTTTCTAAGATCGAGTAAACAAAGATCAATTGCAGGGTTGACACATTTCATACCATTGATTGATCTAGAATATGTGATGAATGGATTAAATCGTACGATAACCATTCATGGACATGTGTTGATGACCACGTCAACAAAACCCTTAACACTTGGGTGGTCATGATACTTTGCTAGAGGCCACTTATGATCTATAATCATGAATTCTTTGATTTGATTAAGGGATTGATTTGATCAAAGAATTGACTTGGACAAAGTGTTGACCAAGTCATCCTTAGGGTCAATATTACGGACATAATTATTGCCAACGTATCAAGGGACCTAATGGAGATTTTGGATGAAGTTAAAATGAAAATTAAGTTGGACTTAATTCAGATTAGATGACCAATTAATTATGATTGGGTTTGACTTAATATTAATGAGAGAACATGAAATTGATGAATATGATTCATCATAGAGGAAAGAATTTTATGTACAAGGGAGAGACCTTTTGTACATGTGATGTACATATGAAATTCATTAATTGGATACCCAAATTAGGTTTGATCCATGTGATGGATGGCTTATATTAATTAAGATTAATAATGTAGTATTTAATTGGGTCTATATGATGGCATTATTTGATTCATGAAAATCCAATTGAACCGAGGGCTAAGATCGTGCCACGTGGAGGATGGATCCATGCTCATGTGATGGACATGATCCATCTCCATGTCATAGAGGAGGGAACATCCATGATTTTGGCATGATCATGAAACCAAATCCAAGGTTTGGGATGGATAACCAATTTCTTATTTTTAGGAATACAGTTTGGTGGTTGTAATCCTTACATTATCATGATAACAAATATCGTAAATTTGTTAGGATAATTTGTTATCAATTTGATATTGTTGCATGGTTAGGTGGTTGAAACAAAATCTTCCTTTTTATGAAACCATACAACCTCCTCTTCATATATATAAATGGAGAAAGATGCCCTTTTGAAAATATACGTCTAACTCCTCTTTTTTCTCTCTCTTAGATGCCCAGACCCTATTTTCTCTCTCTAAAATGTTTTTTCTCTCTCTAGGACATCCCTCACTCTCTTGAACGGGTTGAAAGCTCCTCTCTCTCTCATTCGCTCATACTTGGGTGGGTTGAAGGAAGTTATTCTTTTCTTTCTTGATTGATCAAGATTTGATCTTGATCAAGAAATTATTTCTTTGATAGATCAAGATTTGATCTTGATCAAGAAATCTTTCCTCTCTTAAATGATCAAGAAATTGTTCTCTCTTGATTTGAAAAATCAATTGAAAAGAAAAGAGTCACTAGCATTCCTCGCTAAAAGGTCATCATCCAATCCTGGGAGGACATCATCCAAAGACCTTTGTGTGAATCACCATTAGAGGCCGGACGTGTAGACGGCTAGTTGTAAATCATTTATTGGCTTCATCAGTCTTTATCCCCAGTAAAGAACACAGGTATGTTATATTATTTAATCATGCATTATTTCTTGTTAACTGAATTTGTTCTCTAAGGATCTTGGGCTTTGAGAATAAATTTATCTTTATTTTATCTTTCACTGCTACATGATATATGAATATGATTCATATAAAATATACAAAATTTCCAATATGAAGATGGCGTAATCAGTAGTGTCCTCCTCCTATTTACACAATGGATTGTGTAAATAGCCTGGATGGACAGCCCTCTCACAGAGAGTAGGGAGTAAATAGAAAAATAGTTCTACGTAAGCTTTCAAATAAAGAGCTGCGTTCTGAGATGAAACGCCCTCCTTTCATTTGGCCTCGCTACTTCCCATCACTCGTGCCATCTCCCGTTAATCTCGAGCATCAAATCTAACTTTTTACCAACAGTGAAATTTTGCAAGCTTCATCGTTTGGGTCATTGAGGTAATCAATCCAAACAAGCGGAAGTCGAGCCAGAGTGAGAGGACGAGCCATTAGAACAAGGACAGGGGCATTTTATCTTCTAAATTTTAAGGATCTCTTCAAATGGTTAAAATATAATTGTCTACTAATATATTGCATTACTCCTTCATTGCCATACGGAATTTGGTGAAGTAATTTGATGTTATTTCATCAATCAAAAAGACTAGGAAGTCCCACAGAATGCCTCGTCCAAGCATTGTAAAATTCAAAATGCATGAAAATCCGGCCCTTATGAGGCATATTTTCTGAAGAATTTGAGACATGTGACATCCTAAGTGCTAAGATTTAGAAAAGAGTTTCTCCTTGAACAAAAAAAAAAAAAAAAAAAAAAAGGAAAGAAACAAAAAATCGTATGCCCGATTGAGACCAAGTGGGTTGGGCTAAGATGTGTGAAGTGGGCTGGGCTCGGGACATGATACTCGTGCAAGCGTACGATGTTTGAACGCAAGCAAAAAGATCATCTCAATTTCCTGTTCAGACCTTCAGGGCCCGTTTAGTTGTGAAAAAAACTGAAGGATGTTTTCTGAATTTTTTTTTTTATGTAGGATAGAAAATAAAATTTATATTGAAATCTAATATTTTTTCAAATAAAAAGCTTAAAACATAAAATAAAACAATATTTTTATCATGTTTTCTATAACTCACCATTACATTCACCACCAATCATCTTTCACTATCATAATCGTCTCCTCCACCATCACCTTCTTTACCATCCACAATCTATCTTTTTTTTTTCTTTTTCTTTTAAGTTTCAATAAATGAAAACATTTTTAAAATTTTTTTAATGGAGAATAAATAGGAAATAAATATTAAAAAAAAATAGATAATAGAAATGAAAACCAGAGATGAAAACCTTACATTTCCACCTTCGTGACTTCACAAAGTTCTTCACATTATCAATCATTTCATAGACTTTCTCATGTACAGGTACTTCTCAATCATTTCATACACTGGGCCGAGTGTTTTTTTTTAGCCCTTTTGATATGAGTTTTATGATCCTTTAGTTTTTCGTTTCTCAGGTTTGATTTTTTATTATTATTATTTTTTCTAATGGTTCTTCATGCCAATAGATGAAATTTATTAAATAGAAATTCAGCAGAGCACAATTTCAATACAAGAAACCTTTCTTAACAGAAAACTCAGTTCGAATGATCAAAAACTTAGTCCAGAAAATCAAGAACTTAGTTCGATTACTCTAGAATTCAGCCTAAGAATTCGTCACTTTTCGTTGAACTCTTACACCCTGAAGGGACCTCAGAGTTTTCTTGCAGGTAGATGAAGGAAAAGAATAAAAGAAATAGGAGAGAGAATGAGCATTATGTGACCTTTATTTTATTTTTTGGTTCTCTATTTATAAGCGTGTAGAGTGGGTTAATTATATTAATCATGGGTTGAGTTTGCTGATAATGAGTGATATAAAATTATTTTTTATTCTTAATTGATTAAATCAATTTGCGAACTAATTCTTTGTAATAGAGATGTATTTATCAAGTCATAAAAGCAAATTTATTTCAACCAATCAAAATTTAGTCGATAAATTTGAATTTTTTTTATTTATTTAATTACTTTTGCTATTTATCATCATTAAAATTACTTAACAAATTACCCCACACATCGTGAAGGAAGACTTGGCACACGGAGTTAGTTGGCAAAGGGCTCCGCTGATGAGGTAAGGAAACTTTGATTGAACTCTGGCCATTAGCAAGCGTTACAATATAATTGGGTAAGAAAAAGTTTTTGTAAATTATCTTCAATCATAACTAAGGATGATCTGTATCAGATATAGTAATTATTTGTGCATGAATCGATGCATCAGCGATGCAAAATTCATAAAAAGTCTTTCGGCATAAATTTATGCATAAATAAATTATTCAGCATGAATTTATATATAAATAAATTATTGCGTTCCATATAGATCATTCTTCATATGTACAAAGAAGACTTTTTTCATAACTAAAATCTCAGTGGTTCAAGTGGAAGAAAAAGCGTGACCAGGGCTCTGGCCCATGCGTTAGGAATTGGGTCCCAGATCATGGTAGAAGTCCTTCCCTCTATCCAATCGTATCCAACAAAAGGCGTACAATATCTGGCTAAACGTAGGCTATGCAAGACCATAACCCAGTCTAACTTGGACCTGCTGACCAAGTCTATCAAGTCTTAATCCAAGTTCTGGACTCCAAACCACTTCAAACGGTGACCACTTCCACCAAGTCCCACCTTGACCTCATCATGCGCCCTTTACTCGGTTGGAGTAGATCTTGCCGAGAAAGGCTGCAAAAATTAAGGGCGTAAGAAAACTCAATCTGTTTCATTTAATTTTGGTTCATTTAATTTTGGGCTACACTGAAAGTGGGTGTCAAACTCACAGGGGAAGCTTCACTTGAGGAAAATCTAGGCTTGCATCCTTGATTTTTATCTATTTAGGTCAAAATTATAATGGCCTCTTCTTCTTTTACCTCTTATTTTGGTCAAAGGAAAAAGTACGTGAGAAAGCTTTTTTTTTTTTCTCCTCATTTTCTTACATTTTTTGGTCAAAGAAGTGGAAAAAAAAATTGTGAGACCTACGTATATTTTTCTTTCTTTTATTAAAAATAAATATTATAGAAAACATGATTGGTTTTGATGTAATGGTCAATGATATGATTCCAACAATTAAAGTTGAAAGATGATGGTGCTTTGAGAATCATGCGCGTGGTTCCTTGGTTCGTCCTCTTTGCCTTGCTTTAAGATTTGTGCTCCGGCTATCTTCCTCCTTGATCTCCGGCGATCTTCGTCGTCTGGGTGCATGCCTTTCCTCTGGCTATCGTCCTGCCTTCCTCCGTCTCCCTATGGCTCCCAATTCGGCCTAGGAGGTTCGGATTCACCGGGGAAAGGCTTAGGAATCTGGATTCAAATGGGTGTCTTCGTCTCCCTCTTCATTGGAGGTGGTAAGGCTAGAATCCAAATTCCCGGATGTTGTTCGGGTCTCGGTGCCTTTGCTGGAAGAGGAGGCGGCGGGGTGGCAGCATTATGCTGTTATGGCCCGTTCTTTCTCTAAATGGGTGCCGGCTGAAGCCTACATCCGGGAGTTCAGATATGCCAAAATCTCTGGAGTCATCGTCCCAGTTTCCCTGACGTTCCGCTGCCACATATTTCGATTTGAAGACCCGAAGGCAGTTGATTTGGTCCTCAATCGCCCGTGGGTGATCAATGGACAGATTATCAGAACCGAAGCCTGGCGACAGGAATTCTTTCTGGCCGAGCAGTCCATCTCCTCTGCGCTGGTCTGGATGAGGATGCCTAGCCTCCCAATGGAGTTCTGAAAGGAGGAAATCCTCAGGGTTATCTCGGAGCAAGCAGGGTCCTTTTGCTATGCGGATACTGCGACGTCGTCAAGGACCAGGGGAGGTTTTGCTAGGGTGGCGGTCCGTGTCAACCTGTGTCGCCCCCTCCGTCCTGGGACCAGGGTTCAGGGGCTGCGTGGACCATTCTGGCAGCCGTTCGTCTATGAATCCTTGGAGGGCTTCTACCCAAAATGTGGGTCTTTGCATTTGGAGGGTCTATGTGTGCCTGAGGCCATGGCTGAATCGGAGGTCTCTGATAGCAGCTTCGTTTTTGGGCCGTGGTTGGCTGCGGTTCATCAACGGAGGAGTGTAGAGGATCCCCTGCTTCAGACAAAGCTGGCTGCCTCTGTTCCTAGCTCTGCTCCTTTGCCGGGTGCATCGGATTCGAGTATGAAGGATGGCTGGAAGATCCCGTTGAAGGTGGGACGAAGACGGCCGCCTGGGTCAGTGAACTTTGCTTCAGTTAGCTGCGAGCCGGGAGGGAAGAAGGAAAGCCCAGTTTCAGCCTCTGCGGCGGTGCCGATTCCCTTGGTGGCAGATGGTTTGAATGACATAGATAACAGGAAGCAGATGTTGGCCAAGGTGGGAGGGAAGAAGGATTCACATTCACTGGTGGCCGTGCCGGTTTTCCAGCAGCGTGCCGTTTCTAAAGGTTTAGTTAAGGGAAAGCTGAAAGTGGATCACATTGGGTTTTCTGAATCTGGTTCTGCCCAATCCCTGGTCTCAGCTAACCCTTTTGCATCTTTGGCTTTGGCTCCCTCTGTTGATGGCCAGGTGGAAAATAGGGTAATGGGTTCGGGGCCTCTCAAGCGGGCGCGACTTGTTGAATGCATGCCCCCCAGATCTATCTCTAAAACGGATAAGAGAAAAGGGAAAAGCAAGGGCAATATGGTCAAATGCAGAGTGGATATCATTCCTTGTCCACAAAACTTGCCCTAGTCTCTTTGCTACCTGGAATCGAATCAGGAGGTGCAGCGGATTAACCCAATAGGCCTGCAAACCAGGAGTGTCAGGATATTGCTGTAGATCTTATGGGCCAGGGTTCATGTGACATTGATGCAGATTCAGATGTCCTGCAGGACTGCTCTCTTTAGAATGTTGATAGTGTGATGGTAGAGGATCAGGAGGAGGTCCTAGCTATTTCCAGTTAATCTATGAAGATCTTAATTTGGAATGTTAGAGGCGCTAATAAGCCCTCATTCCGTTCCTCCTTTGGTAGATTGATTCAGATACATAATTTTGATATATGTGTCCTTTTAGAAACCAGGCTATCAGGAGATAGTTTGGTGTGGTTTCAGAGACAGATTGTCCGGTCCTGGTCTTCATATATGGTGGAGGCTGTTGGGCAGTCTGGAGGCATTTTGGCCATTTGGCGTGACTTTATCGTCACGATTGATGCATTCCATCAAAGTAATCAGCATATAGGTCTTGCTGTCTCTGAAGGGACTTCTGACCCCTGGATCTTATCGGCGGTCTACGCCAGTATGGACTACCGTGAAAGACGGGCTCTTTGGTCCGAGTTGACTTCCCTCCTAGCTCAAGGGATTCCTTCCATTATTGCTGGTGATTTCAACTGCATTACTGATGCCAGTGAAAAGAGAGGGGTAGGCCAGTCACCAACTCTGCTGATATTATTGAATTTAGATCATTCATTGGATCTACTGGGCTGTTGGATTTGGGGTATTCGGGGCCCCAATTTACTTGGTGCAATAACCGGCAGGGGATAGCTCGTGTCTGGGAGAGAATTGATAGAGCTTTGGCTATAGATCAGTGGCTCCAAAAATACCCTGCTGTCACTGTTACTCACCTTCCTAGGATCGCCTCGGATCACTGTCCTATTTTGATTTCCTTGGAGGATGATCTACATCTGAGGAAATAGTTTAGATTTGAACGGTTCTGGACGGTCCACTCTGCTGCTCGGGCTATCATTTCTTAGATCTGGCACCTTCCTATCAGGGGTAATGCAGCCTATCGGATATCCTGCCGTCTTATGTTGGCCAGTCGCAGACTTTCCAGATGGAATAGACTGGAGGTTGGGGATCTGGTTAGGCAAGTGGAGCAGGCTGAAGCTATTATATGTGCCATTCAGTCGAAGGAAGACCAGGATGGTTTTCTATTGGACTCTGATCTCTCTTGTTGTGAGAGAATCTTGCTCGTCATCACTCTCTTCTTCGACAGCAAGAGTTATATTGGAGGCAAAGATCCAGGGTTCAGTGGATCCGTGAAGGGGATCATAATACCATATTCTTCCACCAGGCTACACTGAAGCGGCGGGCAACCAACAGGATCCGGCGGTTAGTGGATGCTGAGGGGAATTATCAGGAGGATATTCATCCTATTCATTCTCAGCTTCTTCATTTCTTCCAATCCAGATGGTCTGAAGCTTTTGGTGATGGGGTTTATTGAGTGTGTTATGGCCTGCATCCAGAGGCCTTCCTTCTCCTTGATCATCAATGGGAGCCCGACTGAGTTTTTCTACTCTTCAGTTGGATTACGTTAGGGATGCCCTTTATCTCCCCTTCTGTTCATCTTGGCTACGGATGATCTCTCTCGAGCTCTCCATAAGGCTCAGTACAATCAGAGGATTGTCCCTTTTATGGTGGGGGATGCGGGTCTCTCCATCTCTCATCTTTTGTTTGCTGATGATTGTATCCTTCTGGGTCAGGCCTCTATTGAAAATGCGGCTTCCTTTGATTCCATTATTCAGCGCTATTGTCAGGCTTCGGGCCAGAAGGTCAACCTTCAGAAGTCTTCTATCTGCTTTAGCCCGAAGACTCCTAGACCCACCTGTGAAGCTATTATTAATCGGTTGGGTATCACTACTCAGACTAACCGATTTATGTATCTGGGGATCCCATGACTGGCAGACGTCCTCGCTATTCTGATTTTGTGGACCTAGAGAGGCGGGTCCATCAGCGTATCGAGGGTTGGCATGTCGCTGATATCTATGATAGCTGGATCATCATTATTCGGTCGATTCTTTCTTCCCTTTCGCTCTATATGTTGTCGAATGCGACCATCCCGACTACTTGCTTGAGGAGGATTAAGAGATGTTTTAGAGATTTTTTATGGGCTTCTATGCAATACGGGCAGGGTATTCATCTTCTATCTTGGGACATGATCTGTATGCCTATTCATGAAGGGGGTCTTGGGATCCAATCCTTGTTGGTAAGGCGTCAAGCTTTATTGGCCAGACATGCTTCTCGCTTCTTTCTGGAGCCGCACTGTCTATGGAGCTATGTCATGCGTGCAAGATACGGTGATTGGAAGCCAGGAGAGTTCATTACGCCGCCCAGGGGAAGTTCCTCCTTTTGGAAGGAGGTGTGCCAGGTTGGGGACTCTATTAGGAAGAATATCTCTTGGATGGTTGGTGATGGTCACTCTATTGATGCTATTCAGGATTCGTGGATTTCTGAGCTTCCTCTGTCTCGGTGGCCCTCATTTATTAGCACTGATATTCCACTGATATGAGGGTTAAGGATTTGATCTCATTAGACCCCCCCTCCTGGAATACCCCCATGGTGACGTACTAGTCTATTTGGTGAGGAACTCTCTCAACGGATTCTATCGATTCCTCTTATCTCTGGTCCCTCCGCTGATGTGAGGCTATGGCAGATATCCTCCCTCTCTAGGGCCCCTCTCAGGGATCTTATGAAGATCTTTAGGCTTAGTCTCAAGAAACGAAGGATGCTGCGTGGATATGGTTGCTTCCCACTCTTCCTAGGGTTCAGCTTTTTATCTGGAAGCTTCTTTGGGAGTGCCTACCGATGAGTGCCTTGCTCTCCCGTAGGGGTCTGTCTATCCAGTCGACCTGCCCCTTGTGTGGTATGGAGGATGAGACTACAGATCATGCTATATTCAAATGTCCTAGAGCTAGATGGATTTGGCACTTGATGGGCTATGATTATAGAGTGGATGTCTACGGTTCTCCACGTCCTATCTTTCTCCAGGATCTCCGGATGGCTCCTCAGCATATACGTGGTCTCTGGGCGATCACGGCTTACCAGATTTGGCTATCGAGGAATCAGATTATCTTCTCGGAGGACTGTATTTCTTCACATCAGCTTATGAGGAAAATTAGATCTTTGTCCGCAGATTGTGCCCGTGCTATTCAATATGTTGGTTATGACACCTCTGGCCTCTGGGGTTCCTCTGTTGCTTCGGCAGTGAACCGTCGTACGGTATTCATTTCCTGGGAGCCCCCCCTCTAGGGTTTATCAAAATCAACTTTGATGGGAATGTCCGTGGCAGACTAGCTGGTTCGGCCTTTATCATTCGCGGACCACAGGGAGATATGCTGGCAGCTGGCGGATTTGGTACCCTTGATTCCTCTGTCCCCATGTCCGAGCTTTACGCTGCATGGGCTGGTATTTCTTATGCTTTTCAGACTCTTCGAGCTTAGAGGCTTGTGATTGAGGGAGACTCTATGATTGTCATACAGTGGATACGGAAGGAGAGTGCTCCTGATGTATCCACCAATCCGATTCTCAGGGACATTTGGACCATGCTTCAGGAGGTGGATACTGCCCAGATTCGTCATGTATTCCGTAAAGCCAATACGGTAGCTGACTGGGTAGCGGCGGCTGTGGCTCAGCATGTAGGCTATAGGATATGGAGGATGGGTGACCCATGTCCCCCTGTGTTATTACAAATTTGTATTTTGATGTATCTGGGCTGACCCAAACTAGACTAGTGTGATTGTCCGTCTGTATCAAAAAAGAAAAATTGATATGATATAATTCCAAATTTCAAATCAAGTTGATCACATGGTTAAACTTTGGCTTTGTATGTTGATGGCCAATATCCATTTGTAAGTATATCTTCACTAAATTTAAACAGTAGTCTCTAAAATTGAGTCAAATTTATTAAAAATAAGACCAAGCTCACTCCATCATTCATGTTTGTTTGCATTTTTGTTTGATCTTTTGCTTATCTATATAATAATAAAATAATTATCTTTCTTTATATATATATATATATATATTAAAAAAAAAGACCTGCAATAGTTACAATTCTTCGCCTAGCTATCAAAAATTTTGGATTAAGTCTTAAATATTTATCTTAAAAAACACAGACTTAGATGATTATAGCACTAACTAATTTCGCTTTCCTTTTTTTAAACAAACAAACTCTATATAAAATACTCAACGACAAATTTCAAAATCATTCCATAATCATGGGCTAATATTATGAGAGCTCATGGTGGTAAATTTTGTAATCTCACATCGATTATATATATGAAAATTCTGAATACATATACATACAAGATTAAAGAGTTCAGATACTATTTCTTCTGTTTTTATTTTGTTAAGATCTTTAAGTTACGACAAATACAGAACCTAACAAGGATGCTCAGTCCAAACACAACCACTCATTGAAAATTAAAGAAATTTATCTAGAATTGAATAGAATTTATTAAAAAACTATCTTCTGAGTGGACATGGATGATGCTGTAATTTATAAAAAATTGAAGAGTAAAAGAAAATGGTATAAAAGAATAGAGCCTCTATATATATAAGCATGATGGGATTGAAAGTCAAATTTTTTAAATAAAAAATTTATAAAAGTATCACGGTTGAACTCTTCTTGTTTTCATAGTATAAAACATATATAAATACAGAAAGCAATCACATACCCTTATTGATGTAGCATTCATCAATAGCAGCCAAAGATGGTAGCTTGTGAACCTAAAAACCCTGCACAAGTGGAGAAGGCTAAACCGGCGCCGTCTACACCTACCTCACCAAACGAGGGAAAAGTAAAAGAAGGATGAAATGAGTATTCCTTTGGAGAGCAATGATGGGATATGATACGTCCTTTGACAATGGGAGTAAATCCATCAGCCATCTCATCTCACTTTCACCAAAGTTTTGCTGCGCAGCGAAGTTTCCATCCTTCTAGAGCATGGCAGACTGAACGCGAGAAGCCAATTCACCCTTGTCGCTTTGTTCCTCATCCTCGTGAGCTTGTTGGACCTGAACATTAATTATGCTGTGGATTCCTTTTAGATGGTACCTCTACGTACCGTAGAAGACAAAGGACTGTGCATGGCTGTGATCGATCCCAAAATCCATTGCCAACGAAGAGTCTTCAACCTAGAAGTCAAGGAAGACCGAAAGAGGGATTGGATGGTGGGCTCTCTCGTTTTACTTTGGATGAAAGTTAGATTCAGAGCATTACATGCAATGCTGTTCAATTCCATCATTTTTTTTTTCTCCACAAAAAAGAAATAATTAAAAAATAAAACTAAACAGTTATTTGATAGGAGTGATTTATTAAAGACTGCCGTCAACACAAGTTATTGTATTCTTTTTATACTTAGCTTCCATTTAAGATTTATTTTGCTTTTCAAACTTTTTAGTTATTATAATTTTATATTTTATTATATAAAATCAGTTAAAATTAATAAAATATCCAACGACATAATTCTTAATACGAACATGCATGAACTGTTAAGATGATGACACGCCACCAATTATAATTGATTATATTTAACAAAAGTATCAGGAATTTAATATCTTTAGAGCAGCAGCAATGGCTAAATGCCTCTCATTCTTGGGTACAAGAAGTCAGAAACACCTCTGGATTCCAAGTGAGGGTCCAAACTTTCGGCTTGCATCTCCAACGGCATGTCGGTAAAATCAACTTGCCATCAGCCGTTGCTTTACCACCACCAACGTCGCCATGCAAAACCGTTGAATTGACCCTAGAAGTTTTTTTGGTCTTCATGGGCTTGTCCGTTGACCTCCAAGGCTCTCGAGCAAGAGGCCCATGAACGTGTCAAAGATATATATATATAATAAGAGTTAGAGATGCTGACAATTTTATTGATTGACCTTGCAGTACGTAGATTCCCTTGACCCGTTCTGATGGTTGTCGTGGGGCATGGAATTGTGGTCCTTTGAAAGAAAGAGGTGGGCAAAGGATTGCAAATGGATGATGGGAATGTGTGGTGGAAATTATGCAAGCCATCCCCCACCAAGGCCATGCATATCCACAATGGTAGTTGCTCTTGAAGCTTAATGCTTTGGACCAGATAAGAAGGTAAGATGTTGTCTCGAGCTGAAAGACCAAGCAGCTTTTGTGGGTGGAACAAACTTCAATCTTTGGATGCTTCCAAAGCCAGCACACCCATATGCCAATGAGGATTTCATAAGTATTGCATGCTAATTACTGCACCATTTCCTGCTAGCTAGGTTTCTTGTCCTATGCGATGATTAGGGAGTAAGGCAAAGGCCTTGAAGAAGATGAGCACCACACTGGCCAAGATCAATCACTGCATGCCATGTTGGGAGCTTCCACATTGGAAATGAGAGCCGTAGCCAACAGGGGTAAGAGGATGACAGCATCTAGCATACACCTCAAGAAATGAGCCATCACATCATTGCCAAACCCTATGATATTCGTGTCCATAGAGACATCACCATCTCTGCAATGATGGGACTGAGCTTTGGGATATGTAAAATTATGTGCAATTTATAATTAAATTATTAACAGTCAAATGATCAAATATAAATTATATAGAAATAATAAAATATTAATATCTCTTTTGCTTTTTTTTTTTTCTTTTTCTTCTAAAGATACCGTAACATTTCAAAGAAAGACGTTATGATGGTATTTCATGGGTTCTTGAGAAAAATCTTGGCATTTATAGCCTAAATGATTCTAATATTTTTTTATTTGGTTAGTTTTTTATCAAAGATTTCAGATTTATTAACTTTCTTAATTGCTTTCATAGCTTTTCTTTGAGATATTGGCAATCCAAAGTTTGACAATTTTTTCCTTTTTCCTAATTAAAAACTTTAAATCAGCTTTTATCGTGAAAAAATTTATGATGAAATATTTTTCTTGACTCATGAAATTTGATTATATTACCAAAATCTCAAGCAAAAGATTTGTTTGCAACATTGACTTTGAAAAATCTTTTAATGTTATTGTGTTATCATCGTGTCTTTCCTTAGAGCTTGATATTTTTTGTCGGAATGAATTGGTTGCATTAAAGTGCTTATCTCTTTACCATCAATTGTTCCTGTGGTTAATGATTCTTCTTATATATGGATAAGGTATTAAAAAGGCTTAAGATAGGATGATCTTCTTTTTTTTTTTTTTTTAATTATGGATGTTATATTTAGATTACTAAAGAGGGAACTGCAAGGGGTCTTATTGAAGAAATTATGATCTACCCTTGCTTTAAGGTATTATCGGCTTCTATTTTGTTTATGATACTCTCTTATTTAATGTTGCAAAGGACTCCTCATTGATGGCTCTTAAAATTATTATTTTAAGCTTTGAATGTTCTATTAGCCTCAAAGTTAACTTTTACAAAAGCTTTATCATTGGGTTTAATGCCTCCTTAAATGAAAGGTATGCTTCTTTAGTAAATAATAAAAGGGTTCTCTTCCTTTCTCTTATATTGGTTTGCCTTTTAGTGATTATAAGCTTTCAAAGCATGCTTGGATGCCCTTAATTAAAAGAATATAGTCTAAACTGACATTTTAGTAACGATAGTTTTTCTTTTAGATGAAAGCTTACTTTAGTTAACCTTTTTATATTATCAATATTTAGACTGCTTAAATGGGTTTGCTCCAAAATCGATAAGTTGAGGAAAGCATTTCTTTGAAAGGAAAAAAAAATGTTAGTAACTTCAATTGTTTAGTGAACTAAAATGCAGTTGTAAATCTAAAGTAGAATAAGGCATAGGTTTAAACCTTTTCAACAAATATTTTCTTTGCGAATAGTCATGAAAGCTTATCTTTCTAGATTTTGCTTTCCTTTGAAAAATTTTTATGCATTATACATATTATTCTAGAATGAAATTAAATGCAAGACTCATAAAAGTCTTAATGACATTCTTCTTGATATAGAAAGGAATTTATAAGCAGGATTCTAGAACCACACTTCTTTCAAGCTGGGGGATGGTTCTAGCATTAGATTTTAGAAGGGCATTTAGCTTTGCCATTTTTCCTTTTGTTCTCCTTTTCCTAACTTTTGTGCTAGTGTTTTGAAGTAAAATAAGATAGTTTCTTCTCTCTAGAATAAGAGAGCTAGTTGTTATTATAGTACCTTCTAGACATAAAGATACCCTAATTTAGATATCTTCAAAGGATAGGAGTTATTCAGCAAGCTTCTTCTATAAATTTTTAAATTAAGAAAGTATTTTATGGCCCTTCCATAATTATATTTGGAAAGTAATAGTCTCTAAAATGATTAAAATTTTTGCTTGATTAGCTCCGCGAAATATATTGCACATGGGAAATAAACTTTTCAAGAAAGGATAGAGCATTGACTTAGGTTGTCCTTTTTGTCACTCTCCTATTAAAACTGCCTCCTATCTTTTCTTAGATTGCCCTTTTTTAAGCAATTATGATCAATCGCTTTTTAGTAAGCATCTCCCTTCCTCTTCAAGACCTTGAAGTAATCAATGCTTGTGAATATATTGGAGGAAAAGATTAATTCGTAGAGACTAAAGGTTAGCTTGGGATCAATTAACCTTTTGGTGATATATTTGGAAAGAAAGAAGCTTAAAAATTTTCTTTATTAAATCCTTTTTTGTTAAAATTTTTTATCATAAAATTATCCACTCTTTTGCCTTTCAAGACTACACATATAAGTGGATATTTTAAAGCTCATTGTAAGTTGTAAAGCCTTTTTTTTTTCTCCCTCCTAATCATTTTTCTGCAAACTCTTTTTGTGCATACTCTTTTGACATAAATACTTTATCAATTAATAAAATTCAGACAATCCATAACACTCTTTTTGATATAAATACTTTATTAATAAAATTCAGACAATCCATGCACTCCCACTTTAATTAGTTTAAAATTAAAACTTTATTATTATTGCTTTTGTTGAAAGTATAGTAACAAAGCAATTCACTATTCGTGGTGCGAATGATCGAATGCTGGCGGCAGATGGCCTTGGATTACTTGATTTATCTGTGCCTCTTATCAAGTTGCATGCGGCTTGGATTGGTATTTCGTATGCTATTTGGGCCCTGGGAGCCCGTAGTATTATTATTGAAGGTGACTCCATTACGGTGGTTCGATGGATCAGACAGGAGCCCTGCTCTCTCTTGCCTTCTATCCCTTTGATGTATGATGTCTGCTCTACCATCTCGAAGCTCGTCATGTCTATTCGGCACATCTTCCGCGAGGCCAATGCTGCTGCTGACTGGATTGCTGACCGTGCGGCTTCTCAGTCTGATGTTTGGAGCTGAAAGAAGGGTGATCCTTTCCCTAGTTTTCTTATTCAATTACTGTATAGTGATATCGGGTGTAACCCATCCTATGATGATTTAATCACTGTTTGTACCAAAAAAAAAAAAACAAAGCAATTCACACAAGTTGCTAGGTGCTCTATCAAGATATATCATGTTTGATTGCACATCCGGATGGGAATCTTGAAGCTAAACCATGTTTGTGTGTGTGTGTGTGTGTGTGTGATCTTTTATTAGTTCTTTCTTCCTCTCTGTTACGTTGGCACACAGCAGGTGAACCACACCTTCAAAAACCCAACGGATGCCTCTGGCCACTATAGCTATAGTTCACAGTGATCACCAGAAACTTGCCGACATTTACTAGATCCACAAACCACGGAAGGACCAAAGAGAAAAAAGAGCGCTGGTGACCAACACTGTAGCCTAACCGATTGCGGCATGCAAGCTTTATTGCTGACGTCCAGATCTACCCAACAGTCGATTCGAAAAAAATCATTCTCCTCGTCGGCCATTCAAGGTTATTAGAGGTGGGGGACATGCAGGCATATAACAACCAATAATAAAACGTATGAAGCCACAAAATAATATATATATTTAAAAAAAAACTTCAAATCGTACCCATGCTAAACCTACAAGCCATCAAGATTCAAACTAGGAGGAATCCTGACCGGTTGCTGGCTAGGAGTACCAGCAGCATCTCTGGTGACTACTTTTGCTCCTCTTTTGCTCTTTAAGAGGTTGCCAAGGTGTCGCCATTGCTTTAATTTTCGGGGACCACATCTTTTTCGTCCACTTTATACTGCTTCCATGCACACCACCTCTGCTCCCTAAAACTAAACTATCACCATCACAACTTATCCTGAATGAGAGACGTTAGGACTGGCTACAGAACCTCGGCCTTCTTTTATATATAAAAAAGCACATGAGATGAGATGAGATGAGATGAGATGTATGTAGTCCCACTTTGCATGGGGGGGGTGCATGCATGTCAAGCAATGAAGCATACGTACGTACGTTGCCATTTCAAGCTTTTAGGTTAATGGTTGCCATTCAACTAGCCTATGGAGCTATAGATGGGTATGGGTTGGCTTATCTTTAATGAGCCTAACTATATGGATTGTCATGTGCTCTTTATCCCAGGCCATGTGATATTCCAGCTAACCCACCAACAATCACCTCGAGGGAGAGCTCTTTTGGCAGCCATGGGATGCCAATAGGAATCATAGCCTTGGGAGCCAGAAGAAAACATTTAAATAACCATTGGGACCATGTGGTTGAGGGTCAGGTACAGGCATGCTATCTGTGTGGCATTGTCTTCGATCCCCACAGGTGGAAGGTGGTCACATAGGAATAGGAAAAGGAAAAGTCTTGCTCTAGGTTGGTTGTTGTTTGGATATAAAAGAGCCATCGCACGTCAAGAAAATTTAAAGCATTCTTGGCTGCTCCTCAAATTTTGGAGGGTAGATGCCATGGCTTAATTTCTTTTGTGGAAGGTATCCATATTTCTTATCAGTTTTACGAAAGACAAGCAATTTTACATGCTATATATACTGCAGGCTTGTATTAATTAAAGCTTTCTAGATGAGTGAGTTTTCTTTTTTCTTGTTTCCTTGCCCGGCAAAAGAGAACGAATCACTTGTCATTATTTTCCATAAGAAACAACACCGAGAATCAAGTTAAAAGCAGGCTTATTTTTCATTGGATATTTGTCATCATATTTTTAACTCAGTAAGTAACACCTATGCTTAACTATTGCATTTAATAAGCTATACAAATTTATCATCGTTTTTCTAATTAAAAAACTCTAAGAGTTTAATTAAATGTAAAGTTGTTTATGTTGGAAAAAGTTTTTAAAAAATAAAAATAAAAAAAGGGGGGTGAAACACTTCCAGACGTTCTTTCCATTGCGTTGAAAACCAACGTTCATTAACGTATAGAAATGATTCAAACAATTCATTTTGTGAATGTTTTGATTAACGCTATCAGTCTTTAAAGTCATTATGGACCGAACCTTGGAGCTTTTATTGGCTAAGTCTATATAAATAGGGACTAAAAATTCAAGATAATATAGAATAATTTTATGATTTTATTTTATTTTTAATTTTTATTAATTTTTTTGAGCATTTGAAGGTAATCATTGGATTTACACCTTCACATGATCGTGCTCGTAGTAGAAGGATCGGATCGAACCGGATCATTGTACCTTGGGACAGATCGTCAATAACCTGCACAAAGGGACGAAAATCTAATCGTCTCGATCCTGATTTGATTTTTATTTTTTTATATATATTTAAAATTTTATAATATATTTTTAGTAATTTTTAGATTTTTTTTTTCAAGATCAAAAGTATTTTTTTAACAGTAAATGAAGAATTTGATGGTAAATATTTACAAATTACACTAAATTTTGTTCATTAAAAATGATGACTTTAGACTAGTTAGCAATAGTTTCATTTCAAGTACTACATGACATTGACTGTTATTCTTGGGTTCATCTACCAGTCAAACATGGCGTGATTGATGGGTCCACGTAGATCGTGCATGGTCCAGTGACCATAATGCATGGTGGGGCATCTCCCTCACCCATTTTATCATTTCTACTGAGATGGTTACAAAGAAAGCAAGGACCAGGACACGGCTCAGTAGGCCGGACACCTTCACCTCCTCCCATGCATCATTATTAGAAATTAGCCTTTCAAAGGGTTTTTTTTTATGAAAATCAAAAAAATTTTAATGAAGAATTTTTTTAAAAGATTTTTTTAAGAATGGTGTTATTGTCAAAGCACATTTTTCAAACTTCGGATGACAAAGGAGCTTCTGATCTAACCTTTTCGATGAAAATCCTATAAAAAAGTTCTCAGTGGCCGATGGGTTCCGACGAGGACCCTCCGACAGTCAAATTAGTGCTTTGAAAAATAGTAGTAAATTGTAGATAAGAAAAAGCCTAACTCTCCCTTACCTTTGTGTTTTCTCTTCTCTTCCTTTTATACGTATTCCACAGTCCCCTTTTTGCATGCTTTCGAGAAGCGATGGCCGTACAGGCGATAGTGGGTCTTGCCACGTTCGAAACATCCCATCATCCGTAATCGTTGGGAGTTAATGGGCCATGTGGCGGTTGCAAAAGGCTAGTGGGCTATGTGGCGGTTGTAGAAAGATAGTGGGTCACGTGGTGGTTGCGGAGAGCTAGTGGGCACATGGAGGGGAACCCTGGGGTCCCTTGGAGGTTCGAGGCCGAGGGGAACTCTGGGGGTCCGAGGCCGAGAGGAACCTTGGGGGTCCGAAGCTGAAGGGAACTCGTCGTCGGGTCCTTACCTCGATAGCTTTGATGGCGTTTAGATCAGCCACATCGGATGCCCTCTGCCTCTGAGGTGGTGCGGGTTCATTTCCCGTCCATCGAAAGGGGCGTGAGTTCGACCGGCGGCTGATCCAGCCTGGCCACCAATCAAAAAGGGGCGCGTGTCCATGGGGTGGGAGGACTCATTAGTGCTGATGGCATGGGACGTCGCAGCGTCACCGCTCCCATTGATCTGCACCGTTGGATATATGGGGATCCTTCTCGAAAAGGCAACAGCCATCATCACCATCAATAAGCTGATGTTATCGATATCCCATCATCAGTGCTGAACGACTGCCAAGGCATCCCTCCCAACAGGAGGCGTGCGCGTGGCAAGCTGGTTTGGGCAGGACGACTCAAGGGAAGCTATAATAGGGGGAACACTCCAAATCAGATGCCTCAATACTCCCAGAGTCTTCTTCTCCCTGAGCTTCCTCTCTCCGGGTCCTGCCGTCCTCCTCGCCATTTTTCTCCCATCAGCCAGGTCAGTCCTTCTCCCATAGCCTCTTCTCCTTCTTGGTCCTCTTCCGCTCTCCCTGAGGACTATTTTCCTCCCCTGCACATGCAGGCTTCTCCATCTCCCACTCCCTCCTGGTCCTCTTCCTCTTCCTCCGAGGACCAGGTTCCTCTGTCCCAGCAGCAGGTTATCGGTCGGGCCCCCACCAGGGCCCGTCCGGTCGCTGCCGGGACCCGTAGAGCCATCTTAGAATCTCTCGACATGGTCGTCTCCACTATAACCGGCCGAGAGCTGACCAGAATTAGAGCCATTTATAGGATCCCAGATAACATCCGATTGTCTCCCCCTACCCTAGACGATAGGGTGATCTCCTCCCATCCCGGGAGGGTTGCTCTGTACAAGGCCTTTCTCAAGGCCGGCCTCCGATTGCCCCTTCATCCTTTGATCGCTAACCTTCTTGACTTCTATTCCCTAACGCCATCACAATTGGTTTCGAATTCCATCTGAATCATATGCTCTTTCTTTGTTCTGTGCCGCCTCCAGCGGTTAGAGCCTAAGGTTTCCCTTTTTCGTAGCTTTTATAACCTCCGTCAGCAATCAGGTTGGTGGGTATTCCAATCTCGGCCCAATCAAGCCTTGAAGTTTAGCCTCCCTACCTCAGTCAAAGGGTGGAAGACCCGATTCTTTTTCGCCGACCTTGAAAGGGGAAGGCTGAGTTGGGGGGACCCAAATGTAGGGCCGAACCAAAATCACCTGGTAACTCCGAGGGACAAGGAGGCCTTCGGTATATTGCAGACGGCCGATATCCCCCGATGTAACCAGCTTCTGATCGAGGATAACCTTCAATTCGCGGGCCTCCTCCTGAGCGGCGGTGAGCAACCTTAGACGCTCTTCTTCTCACTGCCCCCCTTTCATTCTTCCTCTCTTTTCTTCTTTTTTTTTTTGACCGACTTTGATTTGTGCATCTATGAAGCTACCAGACCGTATGGTGAGGAGAGTGGCGGTTAAGAATAAGAAGGCTATTGGTAATGCCGAGCCGTCGAGGAAGAGGCCCCAGTTTCCAAGCCCTTCCCGGTCTTCGACTTGATCTCCGACCCCGGCCCCGTTGATCCGCCGACCTCGAGGGCATTAGGAACAACCTCTGGGGGGCCAAGAGCTGATCCTCCCCATCAATCTTACCATCGATACACCTCCCAAAGGGCCCCGAACCGAACCCACCCCCCGACTGAGGAGCCGACTTTTCCAGATGCGGGGCCATCCTACCACGAGACCGAGCCAACCCCGGAGGGAGTTCCACTTGGGGCCCAAGCTGAGCAAGACCAGGCGACATCAAGTCTGCAGGCCAAGGAAGAGAGGTCGGCCTTCGATGTGGCCCCAGCAGCGTTCCACCAGGCTAGGGCCGACAGGGAGGATGAGCCCGAGGCCCTCCCCTCCAGACCGTCACTGATGAATCAGGGGCTGGTGGCCGAGCAACTGGTGACTCAGATCTGCCATCCTGAATTTCAGAATTTCAGAGAGATCTCCACTACTGAGGGGCCGCGTCATTCTTCCAGGACATCTTCTTAGCCCAACTATGGGTAAGTGTTGTTGTTGTTTCTTTACGCGCTGCCCTTGCCCCTTACCGATTGTCTACTGACAACGACCCTCTAATGCAGACGGCGAATTCCCTAGTGGCATTGAGGGACATGCTCGCTCGGGCCGAGGAAGCGATCCACCAGTCCTGACAGGAGGCCGCTGAGGTTCGAGCTCGGCAGAGAGGGCCGAGGGGGCCCTGGCAGTAGCCCTAGTCGAGCAGGCCGAGGAGCTCGACAGGGTCAAGCGTTAGGCTGAGGCCGAGCTCGGGCATCTGAGGAAATGTCTAGAGGTCGCCGAGATGACCATCGGCACTCAGGACCTGCATATCCAGTCTCTTGGCATCGAGGTGGAGGCGGCAGGGAAGCGGGCCTCCAATGCCGAGGAGATCACACGAGAGTCAGACGCCCGAGTGGCAGAAATGAAGGAAACCGTCTGTAGGGCGGAAGAGAAGGCCAGGGTCGCCGATGAGAGGGCCACGACAGCCGAGGGGAAGGTAGCTGCGGCTAAGGGAAAGGCTGCCGTCAACGAAGAGAAGGCAGCTAGGGCGGTGGACGAGTTCCGGAAGAGCATGGCCTTTGCAGAAGAATTGGCTGAAGCTTCCTCCGGTGCCTATCTCCTCGGCTTTCGGGATGGCACGGAGAAGGTCGGCCGAGTCCATGGACTCTCAGGCCTCAATGATCTTGAGCTGGATGAAATGTCGAGGAGTCGTTAGCATCTCCAAGGCCGACCAGCGACGAGCATGACTGAGGCCTGAGCATACATATTCCCCCCCTTCTATGTTGTTATTTTTAACCTCTGTATTGAAGTCCGACCGAGATTGGCATTTTGTAAACCTTTTTCAACAGAGCAATGAAAAGCGGAGATTTTGATGAAGTGTTAGACCTAGTGTCATTTAATGCATGCTTAGTTCCCGAGACGTTGCCTTCGCAAGATCGAGTGAACTAGAAATGAGCTTGGCCCGGGGTTGAAGTAACAACTCAGGGCCGGTGCTGAGGCTGAACCATGGGGCCTGGTTAATGCCAAGCTTCGAAGGCCCGATTGAGTACAAACCTCGAATACTGATAGTACATCGGGCTGGGAGCACCGAGGCGAGCTCGGGCCTGAGTACCGATGGTACATCGGTTTCGAGGTGCCGAGTCGAGCTTGGGCTTGAGTGCTGATGGTACATCAGTTTTGAGGTGCTGAGCCGAGCTCGGGCTTGAGTGCCGATGGTACATCGGCCTTGAGGTGCCGAGCCGAGCTTAGGCTTGAGTGCCGATAGTACATCAGTCTTGAGGTGTCGGGCCGAGCTTGGGCTTGAGTGCCAATTGTACATTGGTCTTGAGGTGCCGAGCCGAGTTCGGGCTTGAGTACCGATGGTACATCGGTCATGAGGTGCCAATCCGACCTTGGGCTTGAGTGCCGATGGTACATCAGTCTTGAGGTACCTAGCCAAGATCGGGCTTGAGTGCCAATGGTACATCGGTCTTGAGATGCCGAGCTGAGCTTGGGCTTGAGTGCCGATGGTACATCAGTCTTGAAGTGCCGAGCTGAGCTCCGGCTTGAGCACCGATGGTACATCAGTCTTGAGGTGCTGAGGCAAGCTCGTGCTTGAGTGCCGATGGTACATCGGTCTTGAGGTATCGAGTCGAGCTCGGGCTTGAGCACCGATGGTATATCGGTCTTGAGGTGCCGAGCCGAGCTCGGGCTTGAGCTAGAAGGACAAGTCACTCGAACACTTTTTCATTAAAGAAACATAAGATATACAAACTTCTTTATGTTAATAAGGCGGGAGCAAGGTATTCAAACCTAAGATCATCCAATCATGTACATTATTGGTAGTATCGACGGAGGTTGTCCGCATTCCAAGTGCGAGGAAGAAGCTTTCCGTTGAGACTCTCGATTCGGTATGCTCCACGATGAAGGGCCTCTGTGGCTCGGTAGGGGCCTTCTCAATTTGGGGACAACTTGCCTCCCTTCGTTGGTCTCGATACATCGGCTCTCCTGAGGACCAAGTCTCCTGGCAAGAAGGCTTTGGGATGGACATGTGCATTGTAGTATCTGGCGGCTCTTTGGCGATAAACTGCCATTTTGTGGCGTGCTAGGTCACGCGCTTCTTCAACCAGGTTTAGGTTGGCTCGCAGTCGAGTCGAGTTATCGTCCTTGTCATACGACTCTACCCGCGGGCTCGAAAGGCCAATCTCCACTGGGATGATGGCCTCAGAGCCAAACACAAGGCTGAAGGGGGTCTCCCCAGTGAGAACACGTGGCGTGGTGTGGTAGGCCCATAGCACATTGGGAAGCTTCTCCACCCATCTTCCTTTGAAGTCATCTAACAGTGTCCTTAGCCCTTGAAGAATGGTGCGATTGGTTACCTCGGCCGCTCCGTTAGTTTGGGGATGGCCAACTGAGGTGAACCGCTGGTGAATGTCCATCTTAGCACAGAACTCTCTGAAAGGGGCATTATCGAACTTTCGACCATTGTCAGTGACAAGAGTGTGAGATAGCCCAAGTGGCAGATGATGGACTTCCAAAAGAAGGTCCTAACCTTATGCTCGGTAATCTTTGCCAACGCCTCAGCCTTCACCCACTTGGTGAAATGGTCGATAGCGACAAGCAAAAATTTCTGCTGAGTAGAAGCCGAGGGAAACGGTCCTAGTATATCCATCCCCCACTGAGCAAAGGGCCATGAAGCCGACAAGGGACTCAACTGGGTAGTTAGCCGCCGTTGAATGTTGGTGTGCCGCTGGTAGCTGTCACATCTCCGCATCAGCTCGACCGCATCCTTCCTCATAGTGGGCCAATAATATCCCTGTCGCAAGGCCTTGTACGCCAGTGTCCTGCCCCCCAAGTGGTTCTCGTACATGCCCTCATGGATCTCACACAGAATGTAATCGACATCTGCCGAAGTGGCACACCGAAGGAGCAGATAGGAGAAGGACCTTTGGTACAAGCGCTCGTCTAATATCAGAAACTTGGGGGCTCGTCTTTTAAGCAGCTTGGCTTCCGTGGGATTATCAGGGAGAGTGTCATCGGTAAGATATCGGATGTAAGCATCCATCCACGAAGGCTCTCGGCCGATCGATAAGGCCTCCTCGGCAGCATCGATACTTGGAGCTTCTAGATGCTCCACGTACGTTCTCCCCAGGGCCCCGTCGGCCGAGGTGGCCAATCGGGATACCGCGTCGGCTCTGGCATTCTCGCCCCTAGGGATATAGCTGACACTGAAGTGAGTGAATGATGAGGACTGTGATTGGACCTTACCCAAATAGCGAGACATAGTCGGATCCCGGGCCTCGTATTCCCCAGTGACCTACCCGGAAATGAGCTGGGAGTAGGTGAAAGCTCGGAGGCACTCCACTCCAAGCTCTTTGGCTAGTCTCATGCCTGCCAGCAAGGCTTCATACTCCGCCTAATTATTGGTCGTGGGAAAAAGGAACCGTAAGGTGTATTCCTCCGTTTCTCCCTCTGGACTGGCTAGGATGAGGCCAGCTCTACTTCCCTGAGAATTTGAAGCACCATCGACATGAAGGACCCAGTCCCACCCCTCGACCTCGGCCGTCGCTTTTGAAGGGGCCGAGTGGAGCTCTTTAGGTGGTTCCTCAGTCCAAGTGCACTCAACCAAGAAGTCTGCAAGGATTTGGGACTTCATGGCTGACCTCGGCCGAAAAGACAGATCGAATTCTCCCAACTTGATTGCCCATTTCGCTAGCCGGCCCGAGGTGTCGAGCCGGATAGAATTGCTCTGAGCGGTTGGTATGTGAGCATCACGACTGAGTGGGCTTGAAAGTAGGGCCTAAGGCGCTGAGCAGAGACGAATAGCGCAAAATAATCTTTTCAGTGCGGGAGTACCTGGTCTCTGCATCATGAAGCACCTTGCTGATATAGTTGATGGGCTTCTGAGTCCCGTCGGTGTCGATGCGGATGAGCACAGAGCTAACAGCCTCGGCCGAGGCTGCGAGGTAGAGGAAGAGCTCTTCCCCATTCCTTGGCTTGGACAACAGCGGTGGGGTGGACAAGAATTCCCTCAGCCCCTCAAAGGCTCTCTAACACTCTTTGGTCCATTCAAAGTCATTGGCCTTGCGCAGGGCCTTGAAAAAGGGTAGACACCTTTCCATGGACTTTGACAAGAAACGGCTTAAAGCTGCTACCCACCTCGTCAAACATTGAGTCTCCTTTTTATTAGCTGGAGGCTTTATGTCAAGGAGGGCTCGAGTCTTGTTTGGGTTTGCTTCTATTCCCCGCTGAGTCACCATAAAGCCGAGGAATTTGCCAGTCGTGACTCCAAAGGTACACTTCTGTGGGTTCAGCTTCATCTGACAGTGGTGAAGGTTATCGAAGGTCTCTTCTAGGTCGGTAATGTGGTCATCGGTATGGATGCTTTTAGTCAGCATATCATCCACGTAAACCTCCATATTGCATCCAATATAGTTTTTGAAGACCCTGTTTATCAGCCTCTGATACGTAGCCCCCGCATTCTTTAGCCCGAACGGCATTACTCTGAAGCAGTAGATGCCCTTCTCGATCACGAAAGAGGTGGCCTCCTCATCCGCTAGGTCCATTTTAATCTGATTGTATCCCGAAAGGGCATCCATGAAGCTGAGGATCTCGTGGCTCGATGTAGCATCCACCAGCTGATCAATTCTGGGCAGTGGGAAGCTATCCTTGGGGCATGCCTTGTTGAGATCGATGAAATCAACACACATTCTTCAGCTCCCATTGGCCTTGTGGACCATCACCATGTTGGCGAGCCAGTCTGGATAGTGTACCTCCCGAACATGCTCGACGGCCAACAGCTTGCGGACCTCCTCATCGATAGCCTTCTGCCGCTCAGGTGCAAAGCTTCTCTTTTTCTGTCGGACTGGCCGACACTGTGGATTGATGCAAAGCTTGTTAGTAATTACATCAGGGGAAATGCCTAGCATGTCCGAGGCCGATCAGGCAAACACATCCGAGTTAGCCCAAAGAAAGGTGAGGAGCCGGGCCCTCGCTTGCTCGGATAGTAGCGATCCAACTCGGACAGTCTTCGCCGGGTCCTCCCCTAATAGGAAAGTTAATAAGTGCTCGGCTGGTTCCCCCCTTCTCTCTGAATCTCTGGGGTTCACTAGCTCAGTCATCGGTGAGGTCGGTGTCTCTCGAGGGCCAGGCGTCATGTGATAGCAGAGGGACAATAGATTCCTCTCTCCACTCATCTCCCCTACTCCTTTATTGGTTGGGAACCTCACAAGTAACCTCTTGGTGGAGATGACGACATCCAACATGTTTAGTTCGGGCCTGCCAAGGATGGCATTATAAGCCAAAGGGAACCGCGCAACCAGGAACCTCACCATGACCATTTTCTGGCAGGGCACTGTCCTAGCCATGATCGAGAGGGTAATTTCCCCTTCTACCTTCACAAAATTTCTAGTAAAACCCATAAGGGGCGTGGCGACGGGCTGAAGGGAGTCATGGGACAGGCTCATTCGAACAAACACGTCATAACTTAAAATGTCAGCTGAGCTTCCACTATCAACTAGTATCCTTTTTACAGGATGTTTCGCAATCGTCATAGAAACGACGATGCTATCATCATTTGGATTGCTCACCCCCTCTAGGTCCTTTCAAAGAAAGGAATTACAGGTTCTATTCCCTCCTTCCCCCTGAACCTCTTAGACAGGCCGCTAGCCCCCTAGGAGATCATGGTCACTATCTTCTTGGTTGGGGCATTATTGACTTCAACCTGGGCAGCCGAGGGTGCTGATGGACTTGGGGCAGCTGGGTTTGCCCTTCGGATGAACTTGCCGAGGTAGCTTTGCTGAATGAGGTCCTCGATCGCCCTCTTGAGCTGGTGACAGCTCTTAGTGTCATGCTCGTGGTCCCGATGAAAATGACAATAGAGATTTTTATCACGGGAAACACCAGGCTTCAGAGGAGGAGGGTGCTGGAGAAACGGCTCGCCCTCGATCTCCATCAAGATGTGAGATAGAGGGGTGAGCAGGGGGGTACGGATCCCTTTCCTGGGAGTAAGAGCCCTCGGCCAGTTGTTGGGTCACCGGGAAGGCTCAGGTCTCTCCTGACGTGGCCTATCGGATGCAGGTCGGGCATGTTTCTTGTTAGGGCCCCTGTCTGTCTCGCGCCGGAAAGAATCGGCTTCATCGGCACGAATGTATTTATGCGCTCGGCTTAGCAACTCAGCGTAGGAGCTCAGCGGCTTCTTATCGAGGGAATATGCAAAGAGGGAGGGGCGAAGCCCTCGTTTCAAGGCCAGAGTGGCAACTGAGTCATCAAGGTTGTAAACCTCAAGCGCGGCTTCCTTGAATCGAGCTATGAAATCTTTCAATGACTCGCCACTCTTCTGTTGGATGGCAAACATGCTATCGGCCACCCGTAGAATTTTTTGGCAAGCGTTGAAATGCACAATAAAAGCTCTCTTCAGCTGTCGGAAGGAATTAATGCTTCATAGTGGCAGCCGAGAGTACCAGGCCCGCACCGCCTTCCAAAGAGTGGCAGGAAAGGCAATGCAGAGGAGATAATCAGTCGCTCTCTGGATCTGCATGAGGACCTTATAGCTTTCCAAGTAGTCCAGTGGGTCAGTAGTGCCGTCATAAGGGTCTAGTTGGGGTAAATGGAACAGAGTGGAGATTGGCTCCTCCATTATGCGATGGGACAAGGGAGGACGGCTGTCATAATCCGCCTCCAGTGGGTTGGTAACTCTGTGGCTGAGCTCCTCCAGCCGCTGATTATACTCCTCAAGACGTTGCTCAGTCCGGCGAATGACACATCCGTTGAAAGACCCTTCTCGCAATGATCCCAAAGACGGGGATGGGTTGCGTCGGTAACGATGTCCTCACTCGGTTTCCTTCCCCTGCCACCGCCTGTAGGAGTTGTCAGAATGACGGAAAGGAGACCGTGGCCTCTTGGAGGCCTTCCGGTGGTGATGCCCTGGGGAGGCGTGTCAGCGGGGAGCTTCTCGATGGGAAGTTCTCTCGCAGATAGACTGTTGACTAGGAGAAGCAACCTCCGCATCTGGGGAAGGGGGCCGGGGGCCTTGCTGTGAAGCCACCACCTGTTGTTGTAGGTGCTGGACCGCCACCACCAGTGAATGAACTTGCACAGCAAGGGCATCAACCCGGTCACCCTATGGTGGTGATGATGGTGGGACGGGGAAAGAGACCGGAGGGGCTGGGAGGTTGGCTTCTGGCTGCTCCGACTCTTTATAGTGCCCCCCAGGGCCGCCGGCCGAAATCTCTTGTGCGCGCGTTACCACCATCTTTTGAGTAGTAGAGGGAAGTAGAGGCCTATAGCCTAGTAGCACCGAACTCTGCTTTCTTTCCCCTCCTTCCTGGCGCGTCAATCTGTTATCGCCAAAGTATATCTCCCAAACGTTGGGTGACGAAGGAGCTCCTGGTCTCACCTCTTTGATGGGAATCCTGCAAGAAAGTCCTCAGTGGCCAGTAGGTTCCGGCGAGGACCCTCCGATGCTCAAGTTAGTGCTTTGGAAAACAGTAGTAAATTATAGACAAGAAAAAGCCTAACTCTCCCTTGCCTTTGTGTTTTCTTTTCTCTTCCTTTTATACTTATTCCAAAGTCCCCTTTTTGCATGCTTTCGGGAAGTGACGGCTGTACATGCGATAGTGGGTCTGGCCACGTTCGAAACATCCCATCATCCATAATCATTGGGAGTTAATGGGCCACGTGGCGGTTGCAAAAGGTTAGTGGGCTATGTGGCGGTTGCAGAAAGATAGTGGACCAAGTGGTGGTTGCGGAGAGCTAGTGGGCCACGTGGAGGGGAACCCTGGAGGTCCGAGGCCGAGGGAAACCCTGGAGGTCCGAGGCCAAGGAAAACTCGTCGTTGGGTCCTTATCTCGATAGCTTTGATGGCGTCTGGATCAGTCACATCAGGTGATTTGAACCCACGATCTGAAAGCTAGGAAGCTAACACCTTACCGCTACATCAATCTAATTGTTGGCAAAGAAAGGATGAAAGCCTAGGTATTTCTTCAGCAAGAAATCCCACTATTTAGTTGCAACAGTTATATGTTAGGAGACAAAGAGAAGGCAGTGGCCCAAGTCCATCTTTTTATTTTTTTTAATTTTTTAATTTTTTAATATTTTCTATATTTTAAGTGACCTTATCTTTAGTGCATTTTTTTTATATTTTTTTATATTTTTTAATGATAACTGAATCTAACATGGATTATTTAAACCACTGCAAGCAGGGTTGGATAGGATCCAAGTAGGTTGCAAATATCGGGTTGACCCATGACCCGACCCAAGTCGAACAAGTGATGATAGCGAAGGATGGAAAGATGATGATAATGCTGAGGAGCTCCGATGAAAAGGAGTTCAATGTTGAAAAGGCGGTGGCAAAGCGGTCAGTAATAATTGGGACTATGATCAAGGATGGATGCTCTTAGAGGGTGGGATCTCTCTCTTAAACATCGTCGGTAAGGTCCTTGCCAAGATCCTTGAGTATTGCAAGAAGCATGCTGACTTTGTAATGGTAAGCCCTATAGCCATGATTGCAGAGCCACCACTAAGAAGGACATGGTTGCGTGGGACGCCAACTATATTAACAATGAGTAGGATGTCCTCTATATTATGTAGGATATAGAGGTTTAATTATATGTAAAAAATAAATAAGATTTTATCGTTGCTTTTAAAGAAAGAGGTCTTGAATATGAGATGAATTTAATTTAATAAGAGATATAGAATAGAATTGATTTGATGGCTACAACTCGTGACTGAACTCGACCCAAATTGGATTTTAATCGGATCCATATTTTATGGATTGGGACTAAGTTATACAAGGACCTGACCTGACCTGAATGGCCCATTGGGTCAAGAAATTTGACTATAAATCCGATCCGATTTTTATTAGATTGGGTTTGGGTTCAATATCAACACCCGATCAAGGAACCGGGTCAAGTTGGGATCAAGCATAAGCCGATCTGACCCTACACATTTGCAATGCTAGGTCCAAGTGTGAGATTCGCTATATCAGGATAGTTGTTAGGCCATCCAAAGATTTAGAGCTCCAATCCTTTCATTCTCTAATTATTTATTTGTGCATATATTTATATAATTGGGAGGCATTCGAGAGGCAAGTTTCAAGCTTATGGCGAGCGTGCTCTATGGTGCACTTTTGGTAGCTAGTTAAATAGTGCTATTTATTGGTTCAATAATAGCATGTGATATGCTATGTGCTAGTTCTATGGAGCTCATTTATGTTAGGTAAGCCATTCGCGAGTTTCTTGCCTCTGCTCCTTCATTGGAAGGGTGGGGAGGTGGTGTGGAGTGAAGGGAGAGGTGGAATAGTTTGTTTTTAGTTAGAAAAGAGTGATGTTTTAATAAGATTTGAACGAGTTAGAAAGAGGAAGGGATGAAGAATTTTTTGGATTTAATTAATAATATTAAAAATCAATCCATAATATTAATTTTACCTATGACTTTTATTTTTATGCTAGTAAGATAATATGTAAATGACGTATGCTTGGTACAAGATTTTAAAATCATTAAGAGATTTCTAAGAAAAAATCTCTTTTTGATATCATTTTTTTTATTTTTAAAAATATTTTACCAGCACCAAGGGATTTATTCCTTAGTAAATCTCTAAGGAACTAAACTTCCGTTACAAATTCCTTACTAAAAATTATTTAACTAACCACTCACTGATTCCTTGTAGATTACTAAGGGATTTTCAAAGAATTTATTAAGAAAAATATATCCCTAGCAAATCCCTAGATTCCTACTGAAACTAGATTTTGAATGTAATTTAAAATCCCTTAAAAATTCCTTTTTAATCTCTTGGTAATTTTCTGAGGGACAGATCCCTTGGTGATGTCCCTTGGTGAAAGGCTGATTTTTGGTAGTGCATTTAGAAGGTCCTTTTGAGCCCACGAAGTGGCATTTCCATTGTGTTGAGAGAGAGAGAGAGAGAGAGAGAGAAATTTGTTTTTTTAAAAAAAAGTAATAAATTTTAGAAGATGTGTTATTCCTAGATAAACGAATTAATATGCAATTCAGAAAATAAACATCCTAAATGCTATATTTATTTTAAGGCCTCTTACAATATGACATTAAATTTGCCTATATGCAGTGATGGCCACGATCACTGGTCCAAATTTACCATCTATCATGCCCAAGGCATTGCAAACCTAGGAATGCTTCCACCTTTGATCTAACTCTCTCCGGTGGTTGAGGTCTGAGTTGTTTACCAACCCCATTTCCCTTCTCAACCTCACAATTTATAAACCTTTTAAAATCAGTGACACATGAACTCTACGCCGCAAGCATGTGAGCAGTGATGGAACAATAATTTGTCACTAAATTAATGATAAATAATCTTATTTATTACTAAATTAGTGACGGACTATCCTATTCATCACTAAAATTAATGATGAAAGATCAATTTGTCACTAAATTAGTGATGATTTAGTGATAAAAAAGCAATTTGTCACTAAATTTAGTGATGAACTATCATATCCGTCACTAAAATTAGTGACGGAAGAAAAATCCGTCATAAATTAATGATGATTTAGTGACGAAAGAGCAATCCGTCGCTAAATTTAGTGATGGACTGTCCCATCTATCACTAAATTAGTGATGGAAAGAAATCTGTCATTAATTTAGTGACGAATTATTCTTTCATCACTAAATTAGTGACGGATTAATGACGGAAGAGCAATTCATCATCAATTTTAGTGACGGATGAGATAGTTCGTCACTAATTTTAATTTTTGTTACTATTTAGTAACGATTTAGTGACGGATAAATAATTCATCATTAATTTTAATTTTTATTATTATTTTATTACTAAATTATTATAATTTAATAATAAAAATTTTTATCACTAATTTTTGCTACTATTTTAATATTTTCTTGCAGTGAATATATGGACCAAGAAAGCCGGAGAAATAAAACATAAGATTAAATATAATATGGGGGAGAATGTATTTGGGTTTTCTTTGTTCTCTTTTTTTCACTGACCAATTAAGCATAATAGATATAGTCGTCCACTATAGACTTAATATAATATAAGACTGACGATACCATAAATCTACTAATCATTATCAAACTTTCCTATATTATACTTTCTAGTAGGGAATCAATGCATAATCCTATCACAATGTCTCCTAAGGTGGCAACTAAGCCCCTAAAATAAATATGAAATGGAAGGCTTGGAGATATGATCTACCTTCTAAATTGGTTGGCGCGTTGTCATGTTCTCTTGACGTCCGCATGGTGTTCTGGCTTTTTGGTGAGCTTGACTTTCTCCTTTTATAAAGAAAAGAAAGGACAGGACTTGCCACCTTGATGCTTTCATGGATTCGAGCTTTAGCCACTAAGTTCTGATTTTTTTTTTTTTTTTTTTGGAGTCCATACATCTCTTGATGCAAAAGGATGCCTTTTAATCTAATACTATAAAATTAAAAGTAATATTTTTTAATAGATACTAATTTTCATATCATTATTGCTTATATAATTAAATTTTCTTTCAATTACATTTTTTTTTGTTTCTAGTTGTTTGTAGTGAGGCTGCCGAAAGTGATATTATTGCATAGAATTTTCTTTTAAGGTGGACAAACTGCGCATATATTAGGGTCTAATAGGGTTTATTTTAAAAAAAATTTATTAAATTTTTGAGAAGAATCATTAATTTATTTTTTAGTTCAAATAAGATTTCTAGATTGATATGGTAGTCTATTTTATTAGAAAAAATCTACTTTTGAAATATAGAAGGAATTCAAATTTAGGCACATGAAAATCATATAATTTTCATCATATAACTCTTTTTAATATTAAATTTTTTTTTAAGATACTCTAATTCTTGTGGCTTTATGCGTGGTGCTCATAAAATTCAAATGATAAACGTGATGCATCTACAACATGATGAGATTTCACTTTATAAAGAAAATTAGTGTAAGTGAGTTGCGTTAAGTTCAAAATAGCTTCTAACCAAAGATTTCAATTGGTACTGGTGTAATCTAGAGAGTTTGCTTCATCCTCACCCAATTCCCATGGGAGAATAATCTAGAGCTTTAGCTAATCCGTGGCTTCCGTTTTCTAGTCAGATTAAATTCTTAAGGTCAAACAGGTCAAACTGTGTCAGATCTGGATTGAAGTGCCCATTTGAATCCCTGAACATAAAGCAATGGTTATTGGTCAACTTGGCTAACAGGGTCCAATAAAGTTATTGCTAAACAATCCACTATTTTATGCGAAACAATTAGGTCGCCATCACTCTCCTACTCTCTCATAAATTTTTTTCCATGTACTCTGGATCAAACCAGTTCCAAGGCCGCAGACTTGTTAGTCAACCCTTATATCATATCTAATCATTGAAATTATGTAAGTTCTAGTGCTTAATGTAGTATTTTATTGGATATGGCATCAGAAATTATGACCAGTTTAATCTTTTCAATGATCGTAAGGGGCATTATGGTCACTGAATAATATTTCTTCCTTGCAGATGAAGGAGGATCAGGTGAGCTTCCTCCTGGATTCGATCTTGCATCTCTCAGGGCCTGCCTGGCTTTGCATCACTCTCTTATGCTGCAGCAGGAGACTTATTGGAGGCAAAGGTCCAGAATTCAGTGGATTAGGGAGGGTGATCGAAATACTAGATTTTTTTATCAGTCCACCTTGAAACGCCGTGCGATGAACCGCATCAGGCATGTTGTTGATGATGAAGGTAATCTTCAGGAAGACGTTCAGTCAATCAGGGATCAGTTTTTTCAGTTCTTTCAGTCCAGATGGTCTGAGCATTCAGGGGTTGGATCCCCTGTTTTCCCTGTCCAGCCCCTCTATAGACTCTCTACGACGGAGAATAATTGTCTTATCAGAGCAGTCACGGAGGAGGAGATTCATCGTGCTTTATGGGATCTTGGTGCTGATAAGGCCCCTGGGCCTGACGGATTCCCACCTTTTTTCTTCCGCCACTACTGGGATATTGTGGGTCCGGAGTTGGTTCAGGCTATTCATCTTGTCTTTCAGTTCCACACTATTCCTCCTGATTGGAACCGGACCTTTATCACCCTGGTGCCTAAGCATCCTGATGCTTCTTCCCCCAGCACTATCGGCCTATCAGTCTCTGCACCACCTTATATAAGGTTTGTGCTCGCCTTTTGGTTTCTCGAATGGAGTCAGTTATTCATCGGCTTGTCTCCCCAGAGCAGGGTGCTTTTATTAGGGGATGGAGTATTACTGATAACGCTCTCTTAGCCCAGGAGTTTATGCATGATCTGTAGCGTGCCTCTACTCGGCAGCGTCTTATGGCGGTCAAGCTTGATATGGAGAGAGCTTATGACAGATTGAGTTGGGACTTTCTGCGATGCACCCTCCAGGAGTTTGGCTTTCATGATCTCTTTATCACCTGGATTATGGCATGTGTCCACCGGCCGTCTTTCTCTCTCCTTATCAATGGAGGGCAGACTGATTACTTCCATTCTGAGGTTGGCTTGAGGCAGGGATGTCCTCTTTCCCCCTTCCTTTTTATTCTATCTGCTGATGCTCTGTCCCGGGCTCTCTCTCAGGCTCAGATGGACTCATCTTTGGAGCCCTATTCTGCTGGTCCTTTTGGGCCCTCTCTTTCCCATCTAATGTTTGCGGATGACTGCATTCTTCTAGGGAAGGCTTCTACCCGTAATGCTTCCATT
Source organism: Calamus simplicifolius (assembly GCA_900491605.1). Classification (NCBI taxonomy): domain Eukaryota; kingdom Viridiplantae; phylum Streptophyta; class Magnoliopsida; order Arecales; family Arecaceae; genus Calamus; species Calamus simplicifolius. The sequence goes on along the minus strand of UESW01003881.1, from coordinate 1,054,095 downwards.
TTGGCAACCATTCTGCAAGATTATTGTCGGCATCGGGTCAGAGAATTAATCTCAACAAGTCCTTGATCTGCTTTAGCCCAAAGACGCCTCCCATGATTAGGGGTTCTATATTGCAAACTATGGGGATCTCTACTCAGGCTGATCAGCTGTCTTACCTGGGGATTCCCATCACGGGCAGAAGGCCTCGGATTTCCGACTTAGTATCCTGGAAAGGAGGGTCGCGATCGCCTTGAAGGGTGGCAGGTTACTGGGCTCTCTATGATGGCTCGAACTACTCTTATTCGCTCAGTCCTGTCTTCTCTTCCTCTCTATCTGTTATCTAATGCGGCCATCCCTCTTACTTGTTTGCGAAAGATTGAGAGATGCTTTCGGACTTCCTTTGGGCCTCTATGCAGGAAGGTCATGGTGTTCATCTTCTTGCTTGGATATTGTCTGCATGCCGATTGCTGAGGGAGGGCTCGGGATCCAGTCTCTTATGGCCAGGCGGGAAGCTCTTATTGCTAGGCATGCTTCGCGGTTCTTGCTTGATCCGCATTGTTTGTGGAGCTCCTTCATGCGTGCCAAATATGGTGACTGGAATCACTCTGCTTCCCCTCAATCCTCCCACCGGCACTCCTTCTTCTGGAAAGAGGTTTGTCGTCACGCTCCGGCTGTTCTTGATGGCATTTCTTGGATTATTGGCGATGGTTCCTCTGTGGATGTTCTTCAGGACGCCTGGATTTCTGACCTTCCACTTTCTCGATGGCCTACTTTTGTTACCACTGATATCCCAAATGGAATGAGAGTCTCTGATCTTATTTCTCATGATCATTCTGCCTGGCTTTCCTCATCGATATCGTGCTTCTTCGGGGATGAGCTCTACCATCGTGTTACTTCTCTTCCTCTCATTCCGGGCCACACTAATGACTCTAGGGTTTGGAGGAGAACTTGTTTGCCCCGGGCTTCTATGAGGGACCTCGTCGATATCTATCGGCCTCGGTCCCATCAAGTGATGGATTTGGCTTGGATCTGGCATCTTCTCATTCACCCTAGAGTACGTCTTTTCGTATGGAAGCTCGCTTGGAGTATTCTTCCGACTTGTTCCCTGCTCTCGCGGAGAGGTTTGAGCATCATGCCTATATGCCCGTTGTGTGGCCTCGAGGAGGAAACAATGGATCATGCTATCTTCTTATGCAGTAGAGCAAGACAGATCTGGCATCGTTCGGGGATGTGTCCTTGGGAGTATGATTCGGACTCCCAGTGTTTATCTTTCTTTCGGCTGATTAGGCAGGCTATGCGGAATGGTGTCTCTCAGATGGTTTCGAGATGGGTTTATATTGCGTACCAGATCTGGTTATCCCGGAACCATATTGTTTTCACTGAGGAGGCTCCTACCTCTATTCGGGTCATTAGGTCCGCTGTCTCCTCTGCTGCTGAGTATACTTTCCATCAGAGTTCTCTGGATTCTGCTTGCCCTGGCCACTGGGACTCCCATGCTACTTCGGTAGCGCACCGACGTACGGTCTTTATTTCTTGGGAGCCCCCACCCCCATGGTTTATTAAAATCATCTTTGATGGGAGTGTTCACGGTAGACACGCGGGTTCGGCTTTTGTGATCAGAGGGTCGGACGGAATGATGATTGCAGCTGGCGGATTTGGATTGCTGGACTCTACTGTCCCTATGCTGAACTGTATGCGGCGTGGGCTGGTATTTCTTATGCCTTTCGGACCCTGGGCGTCCAAAGGATTATTATTGAAGGTGATTCTGCTACAGTTATTAGCTGGATCCGTCAGAATTCCACTGACTATCGGTTGTCCATCCCCATGATCAGTGATATCAGATCTCTTCTTCAAGGAGCAGCGTGTGCCCATATTCGGCATATCTACAGGGAAGCCAATGGAGCTGCGGATTGGATTGCTGCCCGAGTGGCTTATCACTCTGGCTTTTGGAGCTGGCAGCGGGGTGACCCTTGCCCTACTATTATAGGCCAGATATTGTATTCCGATATGTCGGGTTTGATTCATCCTAGATTGGTGTGATCACCCGCCTGTATCAAAAAAAAAAAAATTTCCCTTTGTATGGTTGATAGATCATTCATCACCCAAGAAAAAAGGAAAAAAATTGTTTGTATTATATATTATTCCTCCTAATTAATGAGGTCTAAAAGCAACCTACTAAAATATGCCCACCACAAATAACTCACAAGCTCTTTTTCATTATTTTCATTCTTTAAAATCTCATTAAGGTGTTATCAATAAAATTTAACCCTAACTAAACCTAATCTGAGTATCTTTAGAAAAAAACTATTGAGAATTGATGCATAGAATATATTAATATATTAATTCTAATAAAGATAAAACTGAATATAAGCAGAAGCCATCAAGTTAAAATGTCGTTTGATTCTGTCTCATACCATGACTTAGACCCAAATTAATTAAATTTATTTAATATAATAAAAATACATAATACAATCAAATCCTAGTAAAGTTTTAAATATTATACGAGAGTGTTTTAGTTTTTTTCGTGAAATATGATGCATTACCATTTCAAAACTTAGGTTACGTTTGGTGCATCGCTAGCAATTCTGAATGGTAATATGGATTACCTATAAGATAGATTATCATCTGATAAATTATCATATCAGTAATATTGATTACTGTGTTTGGTATACACAGGTAATGTAACAGTAATATTGATTACTGTGTTTGGTATGATAAACAGACTACTAGTCATATAACATCAAAATTTTAAAATATTCTCAAATTAAATTTATTAAAAAATTATATTATTATATATTTAATTTTAAAAATTATATTTATAAATGATAATGTTAAAAAAATATATTTATAAATGATATTCAAAGCAATCAGTGAATATGCTGGAGGTCACTGATCGAAAGAAATTTCACAGCGTGCCATGGGGCCGTTGGGTGACGGATATCCACGGTTAGACTCCGTAGAAAAGGATATGGCTTGGGATTTTGACATGGAGATTCCAGCAAAATCGGTAAAGAAGGATGCGAGTAGAGAGTGATCAAAAGAAAAAAAAATAATTTTATCAAAAAGTAATTTATCATATTACTATATCTCTTGTAATGGGATAATCATTCCTTTTTGAGATATGAGAGGTAATCCAGATTACCATTATAAAATAAATTATCATTCAAAATATATACTATGAAATCTTTTTAAATTAATTATTTGTTATAAAATACCTCCTTAATGCAGGAGGTACCAATCAAAAAGTTGAAATGATTGTAAGGCGATCCTATTTCAATACTTGAGACAGCAACTACTACTCAACAATCGAATAGAACATGAAACTCAGCAACTACTATTCAACAATCGAATAGAACCTGAAACTCTTGCTTTTAGGTAGGTAAACTTTACATCGTCTTATTGATATTCTGACTCATGCACTAATGTCCAAATAGCATAGTTTGAATTTGTATAACACATCAAATTCAGATAGATTTAGCTGAAAACATTTAAATAACATATGTGCTGCTCTCACAAGTTTGAGTGTAACTTGTGCAAAATTTTGAGCAAACTTGATCGATCTGCTAAACCAAGTAGAAATTATATTCTTATTTCGCAACGTTGTTTGTAAGGATTGTATAATAGTTTAGGTTGCTTTTTGCAACAACTACTACATGTTAGAATACAACAACAGCCTAACCACCACCAACTTAATGTTTGAGAGGTACGTCCATGAGAAGACCGGGGGGAAAGAGAAAGAAAAGGCGACATGCAATGCAACGGGGTCACTTTCGCCAAAGGGGCCGAGCGAGCCCCAAGCGAGCGCGCGCGCGCGCGCGTTGGAAACGATGCGCAAAGGACGTCTCAGTAGTTTTCTATAACATAAAAGGGGTTTTTTGTCACTTTCCCCGGGTTATATACCGCCCGGGGTAGGATGAGATGATCCCCGGTGAGCGAGCCCCCATCCAATCCGAAGCCGGTACGGTAAAATCACCCGATGTGACCTGATCCGGCTATGAGGGGCTTTGCGCGGAGAATGAGGGCAGCAGCGGTATGGGGATCCCATCGGAGCCAATTAATATAGTCCCCATCCGGACCGTGCGGTCAGCGGAGATCCCTCGCCCTGCCTCGTTACCTCATCCCCATTTTATTATTAAAATATCTTTACAATCATTTAAATTTAGATTTCATTACATATTAGTTATCGGCAAAACTAATATATGTATAAATTTTATCTAAATTTTTGCTTTGAACCAAAATCTTGGAGCTGATAAAATTGCTATCTCTACTCGTGAAATAAAACTCGCGCTTGCTGACTAAGAGGAAAGTAAGTAATCATCATCGTTATTATCGGGCCACCCAACCCAACCCAACAACACAATCATGCGGTAAAACGAGAACAAAACCAACCAACAATGCCGGTGATTCCATCACTCTTTCTTACATCTCGCTTCCTTTTCCTTTTTTAACTGTCCGTAAAATGGTATCATCATCATCATCATTATTATATGCGTCCTTGCTGGAGCTTGACATGGCACAAGGATCACCAACTCAGCTCTTATCAAATGCTTATGAGTGTGCTGAATTTTAACTTAATTCAAGAAATGCCAACATGAATCACTCGAAAGTTAGTCAAGTGCATCACTGTTAGTGCTAAATGTTTTGCCATAAACTTGGTTCTAGCAAGATGACGTCGATTTCCATGGCTTGCATGGATGAAGTATTATTGGGTGGGAATAGCGAAGGTCGGGAGTTAGAAGTTCACCGGGGGGCGGGGGGTGACCATAACCGGCCACTTGCGCGTAAATAAACCCGGGGTGCGGAGGCAAGCACGCGGTCAGGGAACCGCACGTCCCGTGATGCCGCGCCAGGGCGGAAAGCCGGCCGGTCTTCCATGAACCGTCGTAACCGCCAGCTCATTCCGTTCTGGCGCACGTTCCATCCCCTGCAAACTTAGAGGCGCACCACTCTCTCGCCACGTGTCGACTACGCCGCTTCTGATCGCCCCCTGACGCGCCCTCATCCCTCCACGTGTCCCTTTCTTATCTTCAAGGCCCCTCTGGCCTCGGCGGTTTTCCCGTTCGAACGGACCGCCGGGTATTTCGCGGGAGGTTAAGCCCTAATCCAACATCCCCCCGCCGATTTTTTCAATTTGTCGCGATTTAATCACGCCTTTCTTCTCTCCTCTCTGCCCATGCAAAGCGACGAAAGCTCTCGGGACCGCCGTCCAAGTCAGTAACTAACCCTTCCGTTCGCCATCCCTTTCACTCGATTTACCGAAAAATCCTTGTCCATCAACGGTTCAGATCTACGAGAGAAATCACAAAGGAGTGCATTATCGGAGAGGTGGGGGTAGAAGAGTAATTTGGCGTGCGGGAGAAGCAAGAAACGGGGGTCGAGAAACGCGGTTCCGTTAGGGTGCGTTTGGTCGAACCACCCAACAACTACTTCTCTCTTTCTTGCTCCCCTCCCGTCTTCTTCTCTTCTTTTCTTAATGAGTTATTTTATTCGCCATCTATAAATATGCGCTCTTTACCCTTTTTGCGGTTTTCCAAGACACTTTCCGTTCCGCACAGTTCCGCTACCGTTTTCCTTCCCTCCTCCTCCTCCTCCCCTCGCCGGAAAACCTCATTTCCTCGCCGGAAACACTCTTATCCTCGCCGGAAATCGCCTCTTGCAGCCGGGCGCCGGCCTTCTGTCTCTTGTGCTTCGCTGGGAGCCTTCAAATTGTTGCGGTGGTTCCGCTGCGACGACCCCGGAGGAAACTTCGGATCTCGTCTCGATTCGGTGCCGGAAGGGGAATGTGGCCTTGGCTTTCGGCGCGGAGGGCGGCGTTTTGATCTCTTTCGGCGAGGATTGCTTTTTCTCCCGCGGAGGTTTCGAATTCTTGCGGCGGATTTCTTGATTCGGCGGACGGTGGAGGGGTCACGGATCCGCAATCGGTATGAAATGGTGCGCGGTGGAGATATCTTTGGAATTGTTCTGGCTGCCTTTTTTTTTTGGCTTCATATTATATTATTTTCGTTTGCCTTGAAGGGAATTTCTTTTTGTCCGGGAATATTTTTTTCGGTTCTTGATTTGTTGAACATTTGGGAAAATTATCTAGTTTTAACATTACTGTTAGATTCACAGGGTTCTATTTTTTCTGCCTTTATGACCGCGACCGGTTTTCGTTCCCTTTCTTTTTTTATTTTTTTCCTTGAATTGACTTTGATTTCTATTTTGTATTTAATATTCCCTGGGAAAACAAAGAAGAAAGAAGGTCAAGTTCCTTGCATTTGGTTGGATCGCGGTAATATCTCCATCATGGCATCTTTTTTAAGGTTTGAATTATAAGATGACGCTGTTTAGTGTAAATTAAGCGGTCGAAGGCTTCCAACCCTCCTGTTTAGTGATATGTTTTTAACGGAATTAAAGTCGATATCTTGCATATTTTTCTGTTGTTTTCGTTCTGCGGGTAGGCGGTTTGTACAATTTTAAGGTCTAAATTTTGCGCCTTTTTTTTTTTTTATTTGGCTTTTGATGTTTGGTACTATTTCCCGTGAGAGAGCATTTTTCAGTTGATCAATTGCACAGGGAGGGAAGTTATAGATCGGAAGTCTTTCAAAACCAAGAGTTTTACAGAGGACGTGGCATTTATTGAGAACTTCATTCTTGTAATTCCATTAAGTTCATGGAAGTCGATCTCTTATGTTTCAAAATTATATTTTTGCACTTTATGTGCACACAGTTTTGTCCTTGGTTGACATGCAAATTCGTTAAACTTGCATTTATTTATCAGCTGTATTTTCCGCCAATAGAAAACTGCAAGTTATGAAATTTACTGGAATATTTATTTCTAACGTATCTTCTCTCTGATTGTAAATTCAACACGCAGAAGCATCTTTCCTTCTCTACTGGTGTATGATGAGGTGATAGAGTAGATAATTTCTCTCAGTATATTTCCCTCTCTCTCCAGGTGGAAGGAAGGACTTGCTCATCAAGAGAGGTTAAAAATGGGATAGAAATTTGAAACGCAGAAGGCTTCAGAAGGCAGATACCGTGCCTGAAGCTGCTAATGTTGAAAATATGATGTCTAGAAGTGGAGGTGATGGTTTAAAAGCTTCTGCATCATGTGGAGTGAGAATCCATGGAAACACGAATGCATTTTCTGGTGGCAGTATTCCCGTTAAGGATGCTTTTTCAAAGCACAAAGTGGAAAAGTTTGACTTGTCTAACTTAGAATGGATCGAGAAGATCCCAGACTGCCCTGTGTTCTGCCCCACCAAGGAGGAGTTTGACGATCCACTTAATTATCTCCAGCAGATTGCTCCCGTGGCCTCAAAATATGGTGCAGTTCTCTTATATTAATTACCATTTATTGATCTAAAATTTTGCCTGCAATGGATTACATTGACCAGTCATTTTCAGCTTCTGTTTAGTGTCCTGTGGTACAACCTATGCGGGTCCAGACTGCTGTCACATGTCACATGAATAGATTAATGATTTGGAAACTCAGGCACTTCATATTTCCCATTTACTTTGTCAATCGCCTGAGGTTGCATTTGGTTTGACTTCTCGCACCTTGCTTCCAATTATTTATTTTATTTTAGGCCCTTGAAAGATCCCATCATTCTTTAAAAGGTTCTCCAGTGTCCGGTTGGATGCACAGTTGTCATGCAGGTTTAGCTGCTTTATTGGTTCATGTTCTCCATATTTTTCAACAGACATAATCCAGCAGTTCTCCAGTTCTTGTTGTTTCTGTGAGCAATTTTTCTTCTAGACATTAAGGTTGGCCCTAATGTATTATATGTTCCTACCATGTCCTTTGAGTAGTTATTTATTCTTACTCTTTGCTGATATTGTAAGTATTGATCACAGTGAGTTAGATGTTGGAACTTATACCACTAAGTAGAATTGTTTTAGTTTATCAACTCTAAATTTGGTTGATATTTCAGATAAGTGTCTCATATGCTGGTGCTTGTAAGCAAGATCTATGTCAATCCTATTTCATGAAGTGGGTCCTGCATCAAACGTCATTGCAGGGCCCTCAGGGTTTATTTACTTTTCATGCCATGAGTAGGCAAGTCTCCTTATTTGTGCACGCCCAGCAATGCCGAACTTATATAAACAGATGATGCTCCCATTAGTGTGCGTGAAATAGATGTGAACATCATGTCTATAAGCATTAAATGCCATGATTTCTACATTACCATCCTTACTGTGATTATTCAATTATTTTCTAATATTAATAATTGAAAACCTAACGCTCCCATTAGTGTGCGTGAAATAGATGTGAATATCATGTCTATAAGCATTACATGCCATAATCTCTACATTAAGATCGTTACTGTGATTATTTTCTAATATTAATAACTGAAAAGGTAACGCATCATGATTTGGTCATTAAACTCCATGACACTCACAGTCTCAATCTTATTTGTGTATTCTATCCTTTGAACACATGATATAGCTGTCCATGTTGGAGAATTTGGCTTCTTGGATGATTAAGCTAATGAGCTGTGTTTCTGCATGTTGCAAATCTGCCACATTCACATTGGACCTTAGTCCTTCTTGCATATATTTATATTGCCTACACATTTCAATGTATCCTAAGGAAGATTATTAAAGTAGTATCTTTGTTGTGTACTTCATCTGTTTATCCATATCAAATAGTCTTATGCCATATGCAGTAGGACTTTGGAAAATATTAGAACTGAACTTATAAACATTGTGCAGGTATATGTAAGATTATTTCCCCTATTAGTGCTTCTGTACCTGCTGGTGTTGTATTGATGAAGGAGCAAGCTGGATTTAAGTTTACTACTAGAGTGCAACCTCTACGTCTTGCTGAGTGGGCTTCTGATGACAAGGTCACCTTTTTCATGAGTGGGAGGTTATTTTCTGAACTTTGTGTTTTTCTTAAACTTACATTTTCAGCACAGTGTGATAGTTGACATGCTGTTTCAGAAAGTATACTTTTCGAGATTTTGAGAAAATGGCAAACAAGGTATTTGCTCGAAGATACTCTAGTGCTGGATGTCTCCCAGCTAAGTACATGGAAGAGCAATTTTGGCATGAAATTGCTTTTGGCAAGACAGAATCTGTTGAGTATGCATGTGATATTGATGGTAGTGCCTTCTCATCTTCTCCAAGCGATCAACTTGGAAAAAGTAAATGGAACTTGAAGGTGACAAATATTCTTTTTCCCCCATGTGTAGATGCGTGATGAAGTAATACTTAAAAATGTTTTTGCCTTTCTCTTTCACATTGTTATGGATGGAATACTTGCCAGGTAAGTTTTATAAATAGCAGTTGCAGAGACATGTATCTGAGGAACTGTGCTCTCAAAACTTCCTATGTGCTAGTATTACACTGTTGTGTTATCGAATTTGTATGCCTGAGTATTGTTATCCTATTGATCATGGAATATTATGTGCATGTATAGTTCTAAGAATGTTTAGCCTCCGTCAATGTGTCTACATCTGTAGAATGTACAACCAACCTTTGCAATCTATTAGCACTATGTTATCATTTCTTTCCTTTCTTGAATGTGGAATTTTCTTCGTGTGCAGCCATCAAGCATGCTACCTGCAAGCAGCTGATTATTTGCTTTTTAACTGCATCCATCATGATGCATGCATTAAGCTGATGTTGAAATATGTTTTATATTTCTAATATGAGGTGTTCAGGTGTGTCTCATAGATCTATGCTTCTCCCAAACCTAATTTGTGTTTCTTGTTGTGTTCAGAGACTTCCTCGGCTGTCCAAGTCTACACTGAGGCTTCTGGGGACAGCTATTCCAGTGAGTGAAAGATTGATTAACCTTTATCATCTAATGACCTTCTGTATTATTTTCATGCCTCTGTGTTGTAATTTTTTCTGGTCTATTCCAGGGAGTAACAGATCCTATGCTTTATATTGGGATGCTTTTCAGTATATTTGCTTGGCATGTTGAAGATCACTATTTGTACAGGTGCAAACCCGAACTTCTTGGAATTTAGTTATGATTCTTGTGCTTATGGTTTATTTCTTCTAATATGAGGTGTTCACTCTGTCCTTCCAGCATTAACTATCATCATTGTGGAGCATTTAAAACTTGGTATGGGATTCCAGGCCACGCTGCTTCAGAGTTTGAAAAGGTTGTTCGTGAGCTTGTTTATGATCATGGAATTTTGTCCAATGAAGGAGATGATGCAGCATTTGATTTGCTCTTGGGAAAGACTACAATGTTCCCTCCAAATATTCTTTTGGAACGTAATGTTCCTGTTTATAAAGCTGTACAAAAACCTGGAGAGTTTGTTATCACCTTTCCTCGAGCTTATCATGCAGGCTTCAGTCATGGTGAGATTCTTTTGCTGCCTTTATCATAATCAGGCATGTTAGATGTTTTCTTCATGCATATGAACCTTGTTCACTTTGATGATATTATATAACAATTTTTCTCTTCAAACTCATTGTTTTTATTTTTTGGGCATCCCTAGGTTTCAATTGCGGAGAGGCAGTCAACTTTGCTATTGGTAATTGGTTTCCCCTGGGTGCTGTGGCTAGCCAGCGTTATGCACTTCTTAACAGGATGCCACTGCTTCCTCATGAGGAGCTTCTCTGTAAGGAAGCAGTGCTTCTTTCTCAGAGATTGTCAGGTTCTGATACCAAAGAGCCTTCCCCTTTGGCTGATGATTTGCACTCCCAACACTGTATTAAGGTTTCATTTGTGCACTTAATGCGGTTCCAGCACCGTGCTCTTTGGTCACTCATGAAAATGGGAGCTCGCTTGTGCTATAATTCAAATATTCCTCTATTGGTGCCATGCGGCATCTGTCGACGTGATTGCTATGTCTCTTATGTTGAGTGTAACTGCCATGTGGGTCCCATCTGCCTTCGTCATGGTATGGACAAGAGATTAACTGTACAATCTTGTTTTTTCTCTGGCAATTGTCATCTTTCTACATTCTGTTTGACTGTTTTGATTAACCCGGCCTGTACAACTCAGAGAAAGAGCTGAGGAATTGCCCTTGTGGCTATAATCGCATTGTGTATACAAGGGACCACATTCTCAAATTGTTGGCTTTGTCAAAAAAGTTTGAGGATGGAATACTAGAAGAGGTCCAAAAGCAAGTGCAGGAAGGTGATGAATTATGTCTACAACCAGACTTTTTCCAATGCACCGAAGGTGGTGAATACAAGCCATATTATGAGATAAAATTTGAAGCAAGCCCTGATGCACATGAAGCGGGTGCATTGCATAACAATGTAAGGTTTTTTTTATTGTAGTGTTGTCTTTTTTTTTTCTTTTTTTTTTTAAAGGAAAATTCAATGCTTGTACCAGGAAAAGGAGTGTATCAGATTTATTCTTTTTTAATATTGGAAACATATTAATACTCAGTTTGGTATGCCAGGGATATGCAAATTCTAATTGTTTGGCGTTTCCTCAGTCTAAGAGTACTGAGAGGTCTTCTGCTGGTGAATTTGAATCTGTAGTCCCAGCTACATATGACAAAACTGCTGCTGCTAGCCAAGCTTATTCTCATGACACTTTAACTATGCAAGAAAGTGATGATTCTGATTCAGAAATATTCAGAGTTAAGCGCAGGTCCAGCATGAGCATGGAGAAGAGTTCTGCGGGTGAGACTGTAACGTTTCCTGAACACCAGGTATGGAATATATGGAGCTGTGTTTTTTGATATCTGCTTATGGTTTCTTGGTTTCTATATGAGACAGTTTCTTATAATATGCATCTTAAATAACTTGTTATGCAATGAGCAAAATTAACTGGAACTGAATACTTGCCTGCAATTTGTCATTTTTGGCTGATTTGTTAACATTACTTTTGATCAATAAAATTAAATTCATTGCAGCTAAAGGACAGCATTCAACATCAAAAATCTAAAGGGAAAAAGGTACAGAAAACCCCAAGAGTAAGGCGGGTGCCAGCTACAAGACGTAGTAGAACTTGACATCTGTCTTGGATGCTAACCCTTTTGCTGTTTCCATGGATGCTAACCCTTTTGCTTTCCCTTTCATTTTATTTGATAAAATTAGCTATGTGCTGAGGTGTGAGTTTTTTACACCTCATTTTCTCAGGTGGAGGTTATTTTGTGGGTATCTCACACAATTTAGGTAGAGGCCATTCTGATGTTTTTTTTTTTTTAATTGTACTTGTCCACATGTAGCCAGAACAAAATTGGCTTCAGGTGGTTGATAAGTGTTAAAGGTAATCAAGTAGTTTTGTTAAGATCTGTAGAAACCAATTTCTATTCGTCTACTAAAGTCGTAAAGTTGTCAGAGGAGCTTCTGTCCAATCAGGGATGCAAGCCATGAAGGCGTGGATGTCAATTGGAGTACTTTGCAAGTTCCCATATTGATTCATTTGTGTCTATATGGTTGCAACAAAGGACCAAACTGATTTAAAAGAATTGGAAGCTAGAAATTTGGTTTATTTTTGAAACTCATTTGATATGACATATGATGCCTGTGAACTTCCTTTTTCCAAAGGTTGCAATCAAATTTTCATTTCAAGGTGGCACACAATTTTAATTTTAATGAGGATTCAAAATGTTTTTGTATCTCCAGTGATGTTATTAAATCTTTGCCAAAATGATGTTACAAGCTTGGAGTCATGGGTGGAAAGTGACATAAATGGGGGGTTAGGTTTTTTTATTTCAGTGTTCTGGTTGAGCCAAGCTTGTGCTATTCGTGTGAAACTTGACATTGTAATATATTAACTTAAGCTGGCAGTTAGGGAGAGGACAAAGAACCTAGGGTGTGAGGCAATTTTTGGGGCCAAATCAAGCTTGCTTTATGAGGATTGGGGAGAGTTGAGCAGATGGTTAGGTAGAGGGGGGGCTTTAGGTCTTTGCAAGTTGCTGTGAGGTTGGGTTGGGTTGGGAGGACGAAGTGGGGCCTAAAATTTGGAGCAGGACCTGGAAAAGCTTTTGTTGAGAGACAAATGAGTTTGGTTTGTAATTGTTGGACTTAAGGATAAGTTGTTCTGTTCTCCGTAAAAGCCATGTGCCATCAATTCTTGGAATCATCATAAACTTTTGGTTTCTCTCGACAATCGGTGCATGCATTCACCCTCTCAATTTGCTCACATTTATTTACTGAATATAGCCATGCCGATCATAGGGACGAAAATGAGCTAACCCAGTTTGTTAAGTATGATGTAGGGGTATGTGCCCCCTGGACCACAACAATGCCTTGGTGTCATAGCACAGATTTGCAATGTATCCATGGTAGCGATGCCATCCAGACCAGTGCATGATGGGCATTGGCTCTATAATGCTAGGTTGACTGATTGTACCATGTGATTTTGAAATCATAGTTATATTTGTGTTCATTGCCCATGGTGAAAGAAGCACTTGTGAAGTTAGCTTAAAATGAGATGCAACTTAAATGATGCTTAAAAATAGTGATATCATGCTTAATAGCAGTCTTACCAGATGACTTGCTTTTGCATGCATTTATGAAATTGATATGCCTATGCAAGAGGATGCATGGGAACATGTTAATGAACAAAGTAGAATCAAAGAGAAAAAATTGGTCTAATTATTTCAAAAGAATCGATTTTATTCTGAAAATGAAGTATTCACATAGATTGTGTTCTTAAAATTTCAAACTCACTACTTTTTTAAAAGAAAATTCATTTGTGTGAAACCTCGTCCAGCTTGTTTCTCCATTAAATGTATTGAAAAAACAGAGTTGTAAATCAAGTTCTGATATGTCAAACTATCAGTACACCCTGTAGTTATTTCATTTTTTAGAATGAAACCCCATCCAACTTGTCTCTCCTATTAAGAAAAAATCCTTTTTTTTTATGTTGTTATTTCCAGTGAGGCCTAGATGCATACACAAGTTTGTTGCTTTTTGGAACTAGCAAGGAATTTATATTGTTTAGCGTGTGAACTGCTGCCTATAGGCATTATAATATCTAATGGAAGTTAGGTTGATTAGAAGTATCTTATTGGCAAATTAGTCAAGAAGGTTTGGTTATAAGGCTGCTTGATTATAAACACTTTTTTTTTTGGATGAAATGGCAGGTGTTATCCCACTATATGACAAATACTTATCGTAAAGCATACCGTTTTAAGAGTAAAGCACACCGTTTTAAGAGTAAAGCATACCAAATTAGAAAAGTAGATAAGGGGAAGAATTGCAAATTTGCAATGGAGAGCAGTTGCTCTTATTTCAAACACTTCAATTCCCACTAATATAGATTACAAACTCATAGGTTAGTTATGCCTACGATGCCTGATTCCTTAATATCTCATACTTGAATTCCAACAATTGGTGCTAGAGAAGAGAAAGATCTTATGAAATCCAGAATTTTGAGTTAGAGGGATCTTTCTAGAGTTATAAGTCTCTGACAAACCAGTGAGGATGGCTATGATATCAGGAAGTGATTTTCCTTTTGAAGATTGTGCGACTCCATGTCAACGTTTGCAAATGATTTTCAAAGTTGGTGCAATGATTAAGGTAGCATATGATTGCATGGGTTGATTTTGAGATTGTGACTTCTCTGCTTCATACGTTGGAGGGAGTGAGAGTGCAAAGGCACACTGCAAGTCTAATGAATGTAAGATTTTAGATTAGTTTTTATTGATTATTTTATTCTTGAAGAGCTGAAGTAGGCATATAGGAAATTATATAGGAGATTAGAAATAGATGAATCCCAAAAAACCTTAAGTTGGGCTAGGTTGTAGGTGCACAAACAGAAATCTTCTCTATATTAGATAGCATGGTTAAACAATCATGACCAGCTGATTACAAATTTGGTTGGCTATATATTAAGATGCAAATTTAGGTGCTTTGCAATAGAGTGTGATGGCTTTACTTTAGACGTGGTTGATAAAAGAACAAGAGCATGAGACCCAATCTTGGGTTCCTCTTATCATTAGAGATGTAAATTGTAACTTTGATTGTGAAGCCATGTTATCATGATGTCTAAGAATGCTGAAGGCAAAAAGTTTGATTATATCCGCTACAACCACTTTAAGGGATTGTTGACCATTTTCTGGATCTAAATGAGTGGGATTAGCTATATTTCTGGGGTTATGACAATATAGTTGGATCAAATCTAATTGTGGAGTTTCCTAATTGAAAATTGAATATTTTGAGGATAGCTAATCATCCTCATAATTAATACAAGATTGAATATAAAGTAAATCTCCAAGTTAAGCATAATGAATATTATTTAAAATGGCTAAATATCAAATAGTAGCCATCTCAAGGGGTAGTTTTAGTATTTCCATAGAATATAGTTCGATTTGTTTTTGTGGGTTAGGAGCAAACATAATAGCTAAAGTTCAAGTTATCTGTTTTCTAAGATGCTTCAAATTGAGATGTGACATTAAACTATCAGAAAATCAACTTGGTTTCATATAAGAAAGGTTGATTATAAAAGCTATTTTTCTCCTTCGAATGTTCATAAAGAGGTATAGAGAAAAGGATTAAGATCTTCATAGTTTTAATTGATTTAGAAAAATATATAATAGAGTTCCCGTGGAAGTCCTATGGTGAGTATTGCAGAAAAAGAAATCCTTAAGAGGTGTATTAATGCAATTAATGGTAAAGCGGTTACTACTAGGAGAACTATTGATGGTAATATTGATGGATTTTTAATCGTAGTAGATTTATACTAACGATCTTAAGTCCTTAGAATAATATCAAAAAGTTTACTAGATATTTTAGAATGATATTTCTTGAAGTACATTAGAATTGAAGGGTTCTAAATTAAGTAGGGCTAAGACGAAATTCGAAGAATGTGGTTTTTAATAAAATTAGAAAAGAGACAAAGGTAGAGAAAAAAATTGAAGATCATGAAGTTCTCAAAAGTGATTGTTGTTTTATTTTTATAATTGATTATTCATAAGGAAGGGAAACTGAAGATTATGTTATCGATAGGATTGAAGCAAGTTAAATAAAATAGGAAAGTGACTAGGATATTAAGTGATTTAGGATGTATGCCAAGTTGAGAAGAAAATTTTATAGAATAGCTATATGAGGAAATATGCTTTATGATATTGAATGTTATACATTTTAAAATTAACATGCACAAAAAGATGAGTGTGGCCAAAATGAGCATTACTGAGATGGATGTATAGTAATATAAGATAAGATAAAATAAAAAATAAAATCATTTGTAAAAAAAAGAATGTAATAATAATCATGGATAAATTAAGATGACTTAGTGTGTGTGTGTGTATAATAGTCTAATAAAAGAATTTATATGAAAAGAATGATTTGATACAATTGATACATGTAAAAGAGGGGCAGAGGCAAATTGAAAATTATGCGAGATGAAGTGACCAAGAAAGTCTAACATTTCTAAAAAGTATAGGACTAAACTGAGTAGAATGAAGGAAAGTAATTCATCTAGCCAACCCAAAATTGTTTGACATAAAGGTTTCATTAAGTTGAGTTGAGTTTATGTTTGCTATGGTGCTTAGATCAAAGTCAACTATTTAAAATTTTGGATCATTGTTCCATATAGACTATAAAATATTTTAGCAAATGAACTTCGTCAATGTCATTTATTGATGCATCCATGGGAGACTTGTGAAACGCATGATTTTTGGTTTGTAGATGTTTTGGACATTTTAGATCATGTTTAGTCATTAGAATTTTCATTCTGAAACCCCATTATTAATTTTCACGTGCACAAAATTTATGGTTTTGACCTACACATATTTTGTTTTCGTATTTGGTCTAATACGGTTGAATTTATTGCAGGTTGTATTATGTATATTTCTTCATGGGGGTTATTGGTCTTCTGACTGGAGTCGGTTGGGATTTATATATATGACAATTACTGCACTTCTTGTTATAATGATTTCATTAGTCAAAAGGCCAAAGCGTTCCCATGCAATAAAATCTATCTAATACAATTTACAAGGGTAGAAGTGAGTAAACACCATATTTGCTGTGGTTGTATGCAGAGTGGATGATAATCATGTATAGAGTAGTTGGATGAAGTTCAAGACCCTGTAATTATCTGATTGTATCCATAATCTAAGGATGCAATGTTGTAATCTGCCAGTGCATTCAAAATGCATAACAAGTCATTAACACAAGCTAGATTGTATCCTTGTATATTTTGACGTGATTAGAGATTAGAGGAAGGTGATCGGGTATGCAAACCTCCGCCATAGAACACTACTTACTGTACTGGCTTGTGTAGTTAACACTATTGACACAAACATATAGTACTACCATCATTTAAGGGTCATTTCGAAACCTGATCTCTATTTCATTGTCCCACATGAATGAGGAACTAGGATGGGTCAACTTGGTCATTGGCACCTGAAACATTTCTCTCTGTAATGCACCATTGTTAAGGTTGTCTAATGACTTGGAAAATACCTATCAGACTTCATGCTTAGATCATCTGAAAATCAGAATTAACTCATGCTAATTCATTTGTTGTATGCTGGTTATAAAGTCTTTTCTTGAATGTATATATTTTGTTGCATAACAACAACAACAATATTGAAGCCTTTATCCCAAATCTTTTGAAGCTGGCTATATGAACTCTTATTCTTCATTCTGCTCGGTTTGAATGTATGTATTTTCCTTGTAAGCTTGCAGAAAAAATATTAAAATTATATGTTCCTGTTTTCAGTTTGTCTATGATCATTCTCTCTTTAACATGTTCAAGATTTATTTTTTGTTGCATATAAACGCTTGCTTCTCAGTTCTTGTTTGGAAATTCTCTTAAAAGTTACGATGTCTTGCCAGGTATTGAAACGATTGAAGAAGCTCCATCCTGAAGGGAGACGCCTGCACATATCATCTCCAGAATATGCTCGTTGCACGGCAAATCATAGTTCTGTACCAAATGTTCTTTCTAGACAGAATCCAGATCCTGTATCTAGAATCAGGCAGGTGGGAGGAATTGCTCCGGTACCCATAAAGATTAGGCTCCAACCATCGGAGGGGAAGTTTACATATGATGGTGAAGCTATGAAATTAAAATTTAATGAGAACCAAAAGGACATTCTTCAATGTAACATTGGGGAGAACATCAAGGAATCACCATCCATAGAGCTTGGGCCAAAGCGCTTGAAAGTTAGAGGCTTTTCTTTTCCTAACATTGCTGCCGATGAAGGCAGTTCTGACCGTAGACTGCCAGAAGGCAAAGAGCTAACTAGCAGGCATGCATTCTAATCTATGCTGCCACAGACTGATGCTAACTATGATTATTAACCGGGCTCTAACTACAGAAAGCAAAGGCTCAACTTCCCGTGGTGATTGATTAACAGGGCGTGTTTTCATGTAATTGATTTTTTGTGCAAGCCTCAAATTGAGGTGTTGGCATGATTCTGGATTCATGGGAGGTTCATGCCTGTTTTATTTTTCATCCCTTCGTCTTGGGTAGGGGACCATGTGAAAGCAGGCAAGGAAAGAAATTGTGGGATATTATTTGTATATCCTTGATTGATCAATTCTTGTAGGGTGGGTAATCCACCACTGTATCAAGGGGTCGGTCTAATGCTTTTTCAATTTATTTTATTCTTTCACACAGTTAGTCATATACCATCGAAGTTTTAATAAAATGCAATTTAAATTGCTATATTTGCATCTGTCGTTTGCGTTGGTCCATTGCCTAGAGAGTTTTCTCCACCTTATTATTATTCATTATTGGTCATGAAGGTTTGTGCATGTAAATAATAAATGGCTGTTCTCGATAACAAATAGTCCCTGAGATGTCATTTTGTCAGCAGGCATTAACCACCAACGGATGGCATTGGAGCCTCACAAAGGTGTTTGCTTTGAAAGAATTAAATGACCTCTAAATATTTAAGGAATACTATAACAGTGAAGTACCAGCCGAGCAAACGGTAGTCTTTCTTTAGGTTACGTGTCTATCCTTATCTTGTAATAAAAGGTAGAGAATCTTTCTTTGCCTTAAAATTATCAGCGCCGGAGTTTAACATGTCCAATGGTAAATCATGGCATGTTGCAAAATAAATCCTAAGTTTTGGATGTAACTTAAGCTGATCAGGTATATCTCTCCGAAGGGTTAAGCTGAAAAATATCTTCGCTAGTGTTTGCTACCTTGAATTCAATGGATTGGTTTCGCCAGGCTTGATATCCTTCAGCAGCTTTAATATGTGTTTAAATAAACAAACTTCATGACCCCTTGCAATGCAAATGCCACTACCGAGTGCATGACAAGGAAGCCAAACCAAATCTCTTCTTAACGTTGCTTTACGTGGGTTAAATATGCCATCAATTCACATTAAGCAAAACACAAATGATGGGACCAAACTAGCCATAACCGAACTATCCAATAGACGTTGGTTGGTGAAATCCATACAAAATTTAATAACCTATAGAACAGTTCAATTAACAAAAGCAAGGCATCCTTTCATTTTATTTAAAACAAAGGAGCATAACAGGATGACACTAAAGTGGTCATTCCCTCCCATAAAAACCCACTCACAGAGCTCACAATATTTTAGGTTTCATATCTGCAAGCTTCTGCATGCATGGGTTCTTCTCGTTGTTTAATAGAATTGGAGAGAATACTGGCCAAAGCAAGCCTGCTCTGTGGATTTGAGCTCCACGAGAATTAACACCATATCCGGTGCAAAGATATTGCTTTAGAATCTTAGTCCAATCCCAAAACACGAATCAAAACGCTCATAGGCTAGTGTGAGCGGTAGAGATAGAGGGAAGGGAGCAAGCCAGCTGGCCCTCCGACAACTAGGGCGTAAGCGGACGTATCTTTTGAAGACAAAGATAAAGGAGATTCAATATGTTTTAAACCTTTTGTTGTCCATTAAGTCAACACAGAGGACCAAAGCACATTGCACTTGCCTCTTGCTTTCACTCGTTCTCTGCTTCTCTTGTACCCATTGTACCGATGGAGCACAAAAATTGCCTAAAATGTGCAACCCATGAGCATTTGAAGTAAGATGCAACCTTTAAATATTTTATTCTTTTTTCTTTTTTGTTTTTAAAGTTAAAAGATGCTTTTGGTCCTCAATGTTTCACTCAAAATTCATTTGGTCCTTAAATTTTTTTTTTTATATATACTTTGGTCCCTCATATTTTAAGTATGTTGCATTTTTGACCTTAGTGGTAAAGATAGGACCTTTGGTGAGGAATGGGAGGCAATGCCAACCTTCAAATGAACAGTTAAAATTAACGAACTAATTGGCATATGATGTAAATATATAAATTGTTATTTATTTTACATAACAAATTAGCATTTAGTTTGCCATGGAATATCAATATGACACATTATTCTATTAATTTTAATTGATCCATATAATGGGACGTCAAGGATAAAACATTCTTCGAGTATGAGAAAGTAAACTGTAGTAACTTAAAAGTTCATGGATCAAAATAAATTTTGAGTGAAAGTTTGAGGCCTAAAAGTATATTTCTCTTCTTCTTCTTTTTCTTTTCTTTTAATATGCCTTCTTTATTTCACAAGATCACAGTACGCTCAAAATCTATCTGTTTGATGGGCCAAGTTTAGAATCTAATGATTTTGGTAGGTCCGATCAGAAAATCTAACAGGATTAGGTGCTCAAATGCCAATGTCTCTCCTGCATTACAAGTTGGGAGAAGCTGCCTCCAACGTCTTGGAAGTTGGAATCAAACACGGATGAACTTTTTCTTTCCGAGTAACCGGTTTTGATGAGTAGAAATATAGAAGTACCCGGTTTTGCTTCAAGGTCCAGCTCAGCCTCACGAAGGAGATCAAAAGATAAGTATTAAGGAGGGTCCCATGCCACAAACTAGAAGTAGAATAGGATACTCAAAGAAGGAATCAAGTCAAAGCCACTAAGACCAGACAAAGGAACAAAGACACTGAACTGCCAAGGCCACTAAGCTTTCCTTATGCTGCTGTAATCATTCAGCCATTGGCAAGGAAATAAAGAAAGCTCTCAAACAAGGTTCGGGTACTGAGGCCTGGTTCAAAGCAATTGACATGATGCATATCTATGAAGGCCTTTGAAGGGATCATTCATGTCAAGCTACAGGCTCAAAGCTACTGCAACAGTAATATGGGAACAAAAAAGAACCAGGGCTTGTCCCAGTGATTGATGCCTCAATTCCTCTTTGAAGCCTGGTAAGTTTGAGGCATGTAGGATTTAATTGATGGCATAAATATGCAAAGATTTATGGAAGACAAAAGGCAGGGATGAGATGCAACTGGCACTGGCATGGGATGTATTCCCATTGGGCGCAATGGTGCAGTGGATGCATGCCATTGGTTGTCACGAAGGAGAAGGTTATGTGGTATGCCTTGGGCCATTGGACTGGGTTGGTTGGAGGAGGATATAGATCCCCTACACACAACACCACAACCCAAAAAAAAGGGGAAAGAAAAAGAGAGAGAGAGAGGAAAGAAGAACAACAATAAGAAGAAAAAAAGATAGTGATACAAACGTAGGACCAGAAGTAGCCCAAGAGTAGCGCAGGGTAAGTTGATGTCCGATCTTTCAGTGAACCGGAACTGGAGTTTAATGTTTAAACTCATTGCACAATTATTGCACAGTAAAACGGATTAAAGTTTAAAGAAATTTAGTATCATATATCGAATGTTAAGCAGCTGCTCAATGGAGGCTAAATGTTAAAGTTTAATCTATTGAAGGATTGGACATCAATTAAGCCTAGCATATACTATGTCATGATGAGGACAACAATGGTGATCCACTTGAAGGACCAATAGCAAGCTACTAATTGATGTGGAGTAGAAGTGCAGCGTAACATGAGATGAAGGCCTAGTATCTTAGGCGATTAAATGATTTTAGAAATCATGGGTGTAAAACTCCAAATCAAATTTAGGTTTGAGTTCAACCAAGCCACAAAATGTTGTGTTGCTTGGGACTAGGAACTAATTCATCTAATTAAAGGGCGAGGATATTTTTCCGGTGCAAGAAAAACTAAAGGTGATGGGAGCTAATTCATTGCTTAAAATTCCAAGTGCTGGTCGCTTTAACATGATCTACATTGTCTTCTAGGATGGATTGCTTGCCCTGCTTCAATTTTGTCATCGTATGATATCATTCCAAGTTTTTACCCTCATAGGAACAAAGGCTACCCTAATATCATGCAAAATATATTTTTCTCAAAATGCTGTAATGCTGTGTGACATCTGCTATCTTATTCTGTCCGGACATTGAAAGGTTATATCAGAATCATCTCGTAGATGTGACTACACTCATTGCAAAGGAGACAAAGCATTTATACCGACACAGTCCAAGGTCTCTAGAACAATATCAGACCACGTTCTGCCTTTTTTTTTTTTTTTTTAACGAAACGGATGATCATAGTCAAGTTCAACCTATCATAATACAATATCTACGATAAGATATAGGACATAAATCATCCGATCTTCAGAATCAAAAATCAGAGTGATGGGCCACCCGAACAGCTACCCAATCAGCCGCTGAGTTAGCTTCCTGGTAGACATATCGAACCTGGACTCTGTAAGTCTAATGGAGCAGAGAGCTGATGTCACTAAGCAAAGGATTAGTAGGCAAAGGATCGCCGGAGTCCTGCTAGAGCCACGCACCACAGTAGTAGAGTCCCCCTAGATAATAAGACGGCGAATGCCCAGACTGCAAATAGCATAAGATATGCCAGCCCACGCCGCATATAACTCAGCTAGCGGCACTGACAGGTCAAGAGAACCAAAACCACCAGCCGCAATCATCAACCCTTCTGAGTCACGGATCATAAAAGCCAAACCAGCCAGGCGACTTTGAACACTACCATCAAAGTTAATTTTAACAGACCCTAGTGGGGGGTTCCCAAGAAACAGACCGTATGGCGGTGCGCTACCGAGGCAGCAGGGGAATCCCAGATGCTAGGTCTATCAACATCAAGTCCTGACTGGTAGATCATGTACTCATCAGAAGGGACAGAGCTGTCCTAAGGATCTTGTGGGGGGGTCACTCTTATCAGAAAAAATTTTCCTATTCCGAGACAGCCAAACCTGATAAGTAATATAAGCAGCCGAAGAGCTCAACCGACGTGTGCCCCTCCACCCATCCTGCCGAATCATCCTCAGAAAAGAAGAACGACAAGGGCCACTATTACCATTCCAGGAATGATAACCTGCTATCTGCCAGACCAATCTGACACTGTCACAAGTAAAAATATCATGGTCAGCGGTCTCCTCCTCCACCCCGCATAAAGGGCATATAGACTGGATCGACAAACCCTACTCGAGAGCAAAGAGCAAGTTGGAAGGCAATCCCAAGCCAGCTTCCAAATGAACAGCCATACTCTATGGTGAATGGGAAGCTTCCAAATCCAAGAGACATCCAGCAAATGCGTAGCCTGTGGCCTGTACTCCTGTATAAGATCCCTAATGGAGCACGAGTCGTATAGGATCTCCTCCAAAGTTGATGTCCGAAGCACTGGCCGATATAAGCGGGGTGGACAGAATACGCTGGGCTAGCTCCGCCCCAAATAGAGTGGCAACACGGGAGGTATGCCAGCCAGTACGATCCTGAGCAATTAAGTCAATGACTCTCGTACCACTAGCAATGTCAGTGCTCATAAAAGTAGGCCATCGGGACAATGGAATATCAGCCAGCCACGTATCCCTAAGCACATTCACAAAAGCACCATCACCAATCATCCAAGAGACATGAGGTAGCATAGCCGGAGCATGATGACACACCTCTTTCCAGAAGAAAGAGCAGGCATGAGTAGGTCGGGGAGGTGTGTGAGTGGTCCAATCACCATACTTAGCATGCATAAACGAGCTCACAAACAGTCAGGATCAAGCAAGAATCTCGTCACGTGCCTAGCAGTCAACGCCTCCCTCCTCACAGTGAGGGACTGAATCCCAAGCCCTCCCTCCGATATTGGCATACATACAACATCCCAAGCCACCAGGTGGATCCCATGGCCATCCTGCATCGAACCCCAAAGGAAATCTCTAAACCATCTCTCCATCCGCCTCAAGCAAGTCACCGGAATGGCTGTATTAGATAGAATGTAGAGGGGAAGAGAAGTGAGCACAGAGTGAATAAGGGTGAGCCTACCCATCATAGATAACCCAGTGACCTGCCACCCATCCAACCGAGCACGGACCCGACGCTCAAGGTCAAGGAAGTCAGAACACCGTGGTTGTCTCCCTGTAATAGGAATACCCAGATAGGAAAGCCGATCAGCCTGAGCAGAGATCCCCAAAATACACTTAATGGTTTGCCTCAAAGGAAGGTTGGTCTTCGGACTGAAGCAAATCATAGATTTATCAAGATTAACTTTTTGTCCAGAAGCCCTACAATAAGACTGAATCACTGAAGCAAAAGCTATAGCATTACTAATAGTGGCCCTCCCCAGCAAGATACAGTCGTCAACAAAAAGCAAGTGAGATAGCGATGGCCCTTGGGGAACCGCACTATAGGGAACAATAGCAGAAGCCTGATGAGAAAGAAGGAAAAACAAACCTTTCCTTTGTTTAAGATCTCATAATAATATTGAGTTAGGTGGGAGTTCAAAGATTAAATCCATCCTCTTCCTCATCCTTAACCCAAATGGAACATCACGTGCATGTGGGTCAATCAAACATTTCAAAAAGGTATGAAAGTAATGGTTTGAACCACTGACCAAGGGGTTCAAAGGTAAGCCTATGCCAATTTGATCGTTGGCAAACAAAAAAATTGAAAGCCCAGATTATTTCTCTAACAAGGAGATCTCACTGTTTATCAACCTCAACAACTGCATCACCTGATTCCCTTCTATGATTTAGAATTTCAAGTCAGAAGTAATGGATAAGCTGCCGAATCTTAGGTAGTGTTTGATAGAAAAAATATTATCCATGGATAAGTGTACGGGATAGAGTTTGTCCTTTGGCTATCTCTAAGGATATCCCTTGGCTATCCCATTGATCATATCAAATGCAAAAAGGTAAATTCATAGGATAACTTTTTTTTACTCTTATTTGGAGGGATAACCAGCTATTCCTGCATTTTCTAGGGAATAAATTGAGGGAATATCCCATGGTTAACCATGGACTATCCCTTTGGTTAACTTTATTCCCAGCTATCTCTTATAGTTATGGCTTTTGGGAATAAAAGAGGATATCCAGGGGATATTCCCTCTTATCCCCTATTTCAAACACTATCTTAGAGAAGAAGGCTTGTTTTGGGGAGTGGATATCTTCTTTTTAAATCTCTCATTGAACTCTTAGGTAGTGTTTGATAGGAAAAATGTTATCCATGGATAAGTGTACGGGATAGAATTTATCCCCTGGCTATCCCTAGGGATATCCCTTGGCTATCCCATTGATCATATCAAATGCAAAAAGGTAAATCCATGGGATAACCTTTTTTTACTCTTATTTGGAGGGATAACCAGCTATTCCTGCATTCTCTAGGGAATAAATTGAGGGGATATCCCATGGTTAACCATGGTTAACCATGGATTATCCCTTTGGTTAACTTTATTCCCTGCTATCCCTTATAGTTATGGCTTTTAGGAATAAGAGGGGATATCCTCTGGATATCCCCTCTTATCCCCTATTTCAAACACTACCTTAACAAGGGGCAATTTGCATCACCATGTTTAGCTGGGCTCTAGCTGGGGAAGGTGAAAAGAATAAAATGAATGGTGGTGAAGAAATATTAAATAAAAGTTGGCATTAAAACATGGTTCTCATTAACAATTTGTCACATTTCACATGGTCTAGCCTTTCATAAAGTAAAGAATTGAGATCAGACCTGAATATTTTAGCTTTAACTCGAGAAAGCTTTGATGTAAGATTCTTCTTCTTGGATTTCACCCAAGAGATAGCCTCTAGAAATAAGTCATATTAAATAGGCCCAGAATTCTTCTATGCTTCCTTTCCTGTGCTTGGGTATCCTAAACTTGCATGGACTCCAAGGGTTTGACATTGATGGACCTCTCATAGCAAGGTCCCATTATTGATGGCGTGGAGGACAAACACCACTTGTTGATCTCTTGTCACTTTGTTGGTGTCTAGAGTCATCATCATTCAACAATTCAACAATGGCAGAAATATACACACAAGTGCAAGACTCCAATGTCATGTCATTAAGCTCACGGTGGATTTGGAGGATTTCTTTAAGGTGTAACTTTCATCCTAGCAACATTTATTGTCTTTTCTCCGTGGGCATCCCCATTTCAATGCCAAGGACGCATCATCGACGCAATCTAGGGGTCTGTGGAAAGATTTCCTCCTTGTATTATAAGACATGTTAATGCCTTAGAGATGAGTGTGGATTAGGATATTAAGAAAGGTCCTTATAAAAGAAAGAATGGAGCTATGGTTTCAGATGTGGTAGGTCTTGGAGAATGGTGAGTGGGTTATTGTACCTTTCTAGTTGTTGGCAATTTTGACTGTCGGTTATTGAAGGGACCCCATGACCTCATTGCACAAGGACCATGTAGGTTAATTATATGATAGAAATTGCACTAAAATCAAAGCAATCCACCAAGCATTTTAAGCTAACGATGATCTCTTCTCTTTGAGCACAACACTTTCCTGTATCCATTGGTATGGTAGTGTTGGTGTCCCTGAACCCATGAATTGGGAACCTCTATCAAATTGAAAGAAAACAATGGAAATTGCTCATAAATCTCTCTAGTGACATGAGCCCGGAATTGGATGTGTGATCTTTTTTTTCTTTCTTCCACTTGATGATATTTTGAGATTTTCTTTAGTTTCTTTTTTGTCACCAGAGCAGGGAGATAAAAGGGGAACCTGAGAATAAGCCAAAACCATAACTCTTCTTTTATTTTGGAACCAGGGAGATAGAATTTAGTAAAGCCAAATCATATTCATTAAGATAATTGAGAGTACAAGAACCAAAACAAAAATATTAAATTTAATAAATCAAGAATCTCATGCTGCTCTGTGTTGGGCTTAAACAAAGCAACTTTAGGACAGTTCTTTAACCTACGGACTTGGAAATGAAAATGCCAAACTGATGCTAGGAGAATCAATGAACAGATGGACTGATCTGATGGAATTGAATGTTTCACCAATCCCTTTATGCCTCACCGAGGACAATGCTAGAGAAAATTAAATCAAGTAAAACAAACCATGAACCATATGCTGTGGACCTTGTAATCTCATATTGGAAGTACAGGGAACATGCCTACATACACTGTTCTTGTGATTTGTGCCACCGAAGCGGTGAGGCTGCCTTCAAATTTTGATATAATCTAGTGACCAGATTCTATCTTTTTACAAAATTCCAGGCATTATATGCTTATAGTAATTCAAAAGAAATGCAGGCATTGTACGGGCATAGACGGCTGATAGTAATGCATTACTTGTTGAGTATTCATGCTGTCGAATAATGTCATGGTAATTGACTGAATGCTTCAATAATATTACGAACTGCACCATATGCGCTTCAGATTAATTCAGGATCTACGCTACTTGGCAAATACAGAAGAAGAAGAAGAAGAAGAAGAAGAAGGACAGAGGAGAATTCAGGGAATGATGACAACAATGGAAACACTTGCAATGATCGGTTCTTTTCTAAGATATAATTATGATCTCTGTAAGAAAATTATTGTGCATGGGAAATCACTGTCATCATCTCAAGCTGAGTGCATTGTTGTGACTACTTCAGCTTGTTGAGTAATAATTCTGAGGCGAATAATTGAAGATCTTGGTCAAAAGCAAGATAGAGCTACTGAAACTTTTGCGACAAGAGGAATGCAATTGCAATGACCAAAAAAAAAAAAAAAGTTTTCTATGAAAGAACAAACAATGCTAATAAGACCCGACACCACTTCATTCAGGATTTGGCAGCAGGAGGGATGGGAAGCTATTTTGTAAAACAAATATGTGGGCGACAAGACTTTCTCACCAAATTACTCTGTTGACAAAGATTCCCACTTCATATGATTTCTCAGAAGATGCAACTTTGGATCAAAAAGGCTTCGAGATATTAGTGGTTTCTGGAACTGCATATCCCTTAAATTGGGAGATGGATATTCGATAAGATCATGGAAATATTCATGGCAGGAAGTCTGTTGCGCAGCTTCCGCTGAGATCCGGCATGTGAGGGAAGATAGAGAAGAAGAAGAATAGATAGATATAGAAGAAAAAAAGAATGCCTTTATTTTCTTGGTCTTTCCTCTATCCGGTTACATACAGAGAGAGCCTTAAATAATCATCCATCTTGGATGATAAACTTCTTTGCACCAGCTCGTAACCAACTCCCTAACAAACTTCCTAAAATATGAAAATCTATCCAGAAAACCTGAGTCCAATCCCCGTGGACCCAGTTCTATAACCTACAATTAGGTTATTAAACATTCTCTCAAAAAACTCCTTTCTAAGCCATGCAAGAAAGCACTCAAACCCGAGCCTATGTACACCCATAACTCACATGCTCTCTATTCTTGGGTCACAAACTGATCCAAATGACTTAGGAACCTGAGAACTTATGTAGCCTAAGCTCTTAAATCTGTGTGACTCACCTGGACTTTGGATATGCCACACTTGAGCTTATAATCTCCACCTTGATGAATCAAAGTTACAATAAGCTCCATCTGGTCCATTAATCCAATCAGTGCTCTATATCTGAAAAAGCTATCTCGAGGTAGTACCTTAGTGAGTGCATCCGCTGCGTTATCTTTGGTAAATACTTTCACAAGCTCCAACTCACCATCCTCCACAAGCTTTCTGATCTTGTGGTATCTGATGTCAATATGCTTGGTCTTAGCATGATAGACCGGGTTCTGGACCAAACTAAAGCACTTTGGCTATCAAAAAATACCCCGATCGCCTCCTGTGCTATCTCCATCTCCAGTGCAAGACCTTTCAGCCACATAGCCTCCTTTGCAGCCTCTGAAATATCAATATACTCTGACTCTGTAGTAGACAAAGCCATCACTGGCTGCAGACTTGACCTTCAGGATATTGGACCACCATTCAACATAAAGACATACCCTGTCGTTGACCTCCTGGTGTCCAAATCACCTCCATAGTCAGCATCAACAAAACCTGCTACCCGATCCTGAGCCTCCATGGTCAGTCTAGTGTCATCCTCCATACCACTATACCCATAGCATATACCAACACTGACTGTGCCAACAAGATATTTGAAGATCTCTTTTAGAGCTCTCCGATATGCTCTACCCGGACTAGCCATGAATCTGCTAACCTGGCTAATAGCATATGCAAGGTCAGGCCTACAATACACCATAGCATACATGAGACTGCCTACTTCTGAAGCATAAGATACTTTGGACATTTCCTCGGCCTCTATCTCAAAACTCGGTGACATAGTCTTGGAGAGCTTAATGTGACCAGCCAATGGTAATATGGCTGGCTTTGCACCATCCATACTATACCTCTCTAAGATCCTCCTAATATAAGTCCCCTGAGATAAGTGAAGCAACCTTCTGTCTCTGTTCCTAAAAATTTTCATCCCCAAAATCCATGTAGCAGGACCTAAATCCTTCATTTCAAACTCAGCTGATAATGTTGTCTTTAGATCCTCTATAACAACTTTACTCTTGCATGCAATTAACATATCATCCACATACAAAAGCAAATATATATAGAATGATCTTATAAAATTCGGACATAAACACAAGGATCACACTCACATCTAGACATGCCGATGTTCCTCACAAAGGTATCAAACCGGAGGTACCACTGACGCGATGACTGCTTCAAACCATATAAGAATCTCTGCAAATGATATACCTTTCTTTTTGACCCCGGTTTTATGAACCCTTCCGGCTTCTCCATATAAATATCCTCCTCTAAATCCCCATGAAGGAAGGCCGTCCTGATATTCATCTGCTCCAATTTCAAATTCTGCACTACTACAATGCTCAGCATATCCTAATAAATGTATATCGTACCACTAATGAGAACACCTCATTATAGTCAATGTCTTCTTTTGAGAAAATCCTTTGGCCACTAACCTGGCTCTGATACCACTTGTTGCACAGCTTCCACCGAGATCAGGCGCGTGAGGGAAGATGGAGAAGAAGAAGAATAGATGGATATAAAAGAAAAAAAGAATGCCTTTATTTTCTTAGTCTTTCCTCTATTTGGTTGCATCCAGGGAGAGCCTTAAATAATCATCCATCTTGGATGATAAACTTCTCTGCACCAGTCCGTAACCAACTCCCTAACAAACTCCCTAAAATATGAAAGTTTATCTAGAAAACCTGAGCCCAATCCCCGTAGACCCAGTCCTATAACTTACAATTAGGTTATTCAACATTCTCTCAAAAACTCCCTTCTAAACCATGCAAGAAAGTACTCAAACCCAAGCCCATATATACCCATGACTCATATGCTCTCTATTCTTGGATTATAAGCCGACCCAAATGACTTAGGAACCTGAAAACTTATGTAGCCTAACCTCTCAAACATGTGTGACTTATCTGGACTTTGGATGTGCCACACCTGAGCTTACAAAGTCTTCTCTTCTGCTTCCTCTTTTACGATATCTATGCATCTTATATTAAGCCTAAAGGAACCATTGCCTTCTTCTGGAATAGAAGATCATCCAGGTGGAACATCAAATTCTTCGTACCTCTTTCTTTTTTTTTTTTTTTTTTTTGGTACAGACGGTGATTCACACCATCCTAGGTCGGGACGGACCCGTTACATCAGAAACTAATAACTGAGACATAACTAGAGGGCAGAAGTCGCCCGGTCTCCATATCCACTGCTCAGAGTGAGAGGCCATCCTGGCCGCAATCCAGTCCACAACAACATTAGCCTCACGATAGACATGACGGATCTGAATGTTGGATGCTTCCAAGATCATAGCACGGATATCACATAAGATAGGAATAGAGGGAAAACGGGATCTACACTGCTGACGAATCCATCGAATGACTATGATAGAGTCCCCTTCAATGATGAGCTTGCGGGCGCCTAGAGTCCGAATGGCGAAGGATAGACCCGCCCAAGCCGCATAGAGCTCCGTCATAGGCACCGAGGGATCAAGAAGGCTAAATCCTCCAGCTGTCAGCATCCTGCCATCAGCATCACGAATGACATAAGCAGAGCCAGCACATCTACCCCGGACACTCCCATCGAAGTTAATTTTGACAAACCCTGGAGGAGGGGGCTCCCAAGAAATGAAAACCATACGTCGGTTCGCTGCCGCAGCAGCAGGGGAGACCCAGTGTCCAAGGTTCGCAAAATCAAAGGACTCCTGATGGGATGAATACTCAGCAAAGAGGGAGGAAGCCGTCCTGAGCACCCTACGAGGAGAATGAACCGTATCTGAGAAGACAATTTGATTCCGGGAAAGCCATATCTGATAAGCAATATAAGCCCAGAGAGATCCCCGTTGGTGAGTAGGCCCTCCTAAACCCTGCTTCAGTAATCTCAGGAAAGAAATACGGTGGGATTCAGGACTGTGCACCCAGGGGTAAGTACCAGAGAGTTGCCAAATCTGACGAGCCCTGGCACAATCGAATATGGCATGATCAATAGTTTCATCCTCGGTTCCACAGACCGGGCAAGTAGGCTGAATACTCAATCCACGATGCGAGAGAAGGAAGCAGGTAGGAAAAATACCCTGAGCAAGTTTCCAGATGAAAAGACGCACTCGAGGGTGAACGGACAGTTGCCAAATCCAATCCCAATCCCTCGAATCCTGAGGATAAGTTCTGAACATAGAGAGGAGGTCCCTCATGGGAGCACGAGACAAGCATGATCTCCTCCAGACCCTGGTATCAGTACTAGCAAATGGAGACAGAGGTATGGAAAGAATACACCGACATAGCTCAGTCCCGCAGAAATTAGCCACTCGAGAATGCGACCAGGAAGGGCAGTCGTCGGATATAAGGTCACTGACACGCATACCATGAGGAGTATCAGAGCAGATAAAAGTGGGCCACCGCGATAGAGGAAGGTCAGCAATCCAAGCATCCTGAATGGCATCCACCGAAGAACCGTTCCCGATGATCCAAGAGGTACAGTCCAGGATAGTCGAAGCATGACGACAGACCTCTTTCCAATAAAAAGAATGCCCCCGGGAAGTCTGAGGAATAGATGAAGAGTTCCAGTTGTCATACTTGGCACGCATAAAAGAACTCCACAGGCAATTCGGATCAAGAACGAACCAGGAGGCATGCCTAGCTGTCAGAGCCTCTCTCCTGAGAAGTAACGACTGGATACCAAGACCACCCTCAGCCAAAGGCAAGCAGACAGAGTCCCAAGCCAGAAGATGAATACCGTGGCCATCTTGATTCGAAGTCCAAAGAAAATCACGAAAATATCTCTCAATCTTCCGCAGACAAGCCAACGGAATAGCAGTGTTAGATAAAAGATAGGCAGGCATCGACGAGAGCACAGACCGGATAAGGGTAATCCGCGCCATCATAGAAAGACCAGACACCTGCCAGCCGTCCAGATGATCACGGATCCGCCTCTCCAGATAACTAAAGTCCGAACACCGAGGCCGTCTCCCCGAAATAGGAATCCCCAAATAGGACATCCGATCGGACTGAGAAGGAATGCCCATAATATGAGATATAGCCCTCTTCACAGAACGGGATGTCCTCGGACTAAAACAAATAAGAGATTTGCTGAGATTGACACATTGCCCCGAGGCATGACAGTAGGAGTGAAGGATGGAAGCAAAGGTGGAGGCATTACTGGTAGTAGCCCTCCCCAGCAGGAGACAATCATCAGCAAAAAGTAAATGGGACAGCGAAGGGCCAAGGGGGCCAGCAGCATAAGGGTCGATGTCAGAAGTCCGCGTTGCCAAAGAAAGCTCCCGGGATAGAGCATCGGCAGAGAGAATAAACAAGAATGGAGAAAGAGGACAGCCCTGTCTTAAACCCATCGCCGAGTGGAAGACTCCGTACAGCAACCATTAATCATAAGAGAGAAAGATGGACTTTGGACACACTCCATCACCCAATCGACGAAAACCTCATGGAAGCCAAACTCATGAAGAGTACTGCAAAGAAAGTCCCACCTTAGTCTATCATAGGCCCTCTCCATATCAAGCTTGATAGCCATGAGGCAGTTACGTCCTGAGACACGGTGAAGATCATGCATAAACTCCTGGGCCAGCAGGGCGTTATCCGTGATACTGCGACCTCTAAGAAAAGCACCCTGCTCCTGAGAGATTAGACGAGGCATAACCAAAGCCATACGAGTTACTAAAATTCGAGCACAGATTTTGTATAAAGTGGTACACAGACTAATGGGCCGGTAATGCATAGGGGAGGAAGCCTCAGGACGTTTAGGAATCAAGGTAACAAGAGTCCGCTTCCAGTCAGAAGGCATAAGAGTGAGCAAAAAGACAGACTGGATAGCAGAGACCACATCCGTACCGACAATATCCCAATAATGGCGGAAGAACAAGGGCGGAAACCCATCAGGTCCCAGGGCTTTGTCAGGACCCAGCTCCCATAAAGCGAGGCGAATTTCCTCCATAGTAAGAGGTCTGATAAGAATGTTATTCTCCACATCGGAGACCTTATAAGAAGGCAGAACCGGAGAAACTGGAAACCCAACCCCTGACATCTCAGTCCATCTGGTCCGAAGAAGTTAACAAACTGATCCCTGATCGCCAGCGGATCCTCGACAGAATGGCCCTCCTCATCATCAATGCATCTGATGCGATTCGCCGATCGGCGCCGCAAAGTAGTCTGATGAAAGAACCTCGTATTTCGGTCACCCTCCTTAATCCACTGAATACGGGACCTTTGCCTCCAATAAGTTTCCTGCTGCAACATAAGAGAATGGTGGACAGCTAGAGTGGATCTGAGGGTCGATAGATCCGCATCAAGGAGAAATCCCTGCTGATCCTCCTTGTCTTGCAAAGAAGAGATAATAGACTCAGCATGTTCGACCTGCCTCAAATATTCCCGACCTCCCTCCTGTTCCAGCTAGAAAGTCTACGACTGACAAGAAGGAGCCGTCTAGAAAGTCTGTAAGAGGCACACCCTCTAACCGGCAACCGCCAGACCTGAGAAATGATATGTCTCGCAGAAGAATAAAAGGTCCAGAACTTTTCGAACTTAAACTGTCTAGACCGCTGAAGAGGCAAATCAGTAGAAATGAGGATAGGACAGTGGTCAGACCCGATCCTTGGCAAATGAGTAACAGTAGCAGAAGGAAAGAGTTGAAGCCAGCTGGCAGAAACCAAAGCCCTATCCAGTCTCTCCCAGACTCTAGCAGACCCCTAACGATTATTGCACCAGGTGAACCGGGGTCCAGTAAAACCCAAATCGAAAAGATCTGCAGAGGTAATAAAGTTCCTGAATTCAACAATGCCCGGGGAAGCAACAAATTGTCTACCACCACGCTTCTCAGAGGCCCCCACAATACAGTTAAAATCGCCAGCAATGAGGGACGGAAAACCCCGGCCAAGAAGCAGTTGGATCTCGTCCCAAAGCACTCGGCGCATCCTAAACTCAGTGCTGGCATAAATTCCCGAAAGCAGCCAAGGTGCTGAGGACCCTTCGGAAACAACTAAAGCAACCTGCTGGCCACAATCATGAAAGGCATCCACACGGACTCTATCCGATCTCCAAAGAACCAAAATGCCTCCAGAAAGACCCGCAGAATTTATAGCATAAGAATTCCACAATCTAGAAATCTGCCTCCGAAGGCGATTCAAATTGTCCCCCGAAAGACGAGTTTCCGTCAAAATACAGATGTCAAGGTTATGAAGCTGCTGAAGCCTTCCAAAAGAAGAACGAAAGGAGGGTTTCAGGGCCCCACGAACATTCCAAATAAGAATTTTCATTTAAGAAGTTGAGGAAGAGGGACCCCCAATCGTGTCCCCCATAACCTTCTCGCCAAGGAGATCATTAAGCAGCATGGGACCCTCAGGTCCGTGGTCAGCACAGTCATCCACCTTGGACGAATCCATGATCTCAAGAGGACGATCCTTCTGGATGGCTGCCTTAAGAATGGCCACAGCTTCGTCATGGTCAGTGACAGTCGAGAGCGACGGCTGGACTGACATTTCTGCAGACTGAAGGGTCAGGTTATCTTTACGACGAGTCTTTTGTTTCCTCGACCCCACCGGACAAGACTTACCCCTAGGGGAGTCAAGCGAAGCCGAGAAAGCAAAGGATCCATTTCCAATGTCCTTAACCTTGAGATTAGCTTTTCCTTTTCCTTTGGATACCTTGGACAAAACCCGCTGCGACACAGGCTCAACAGGCCAAGCCCGTTTCGACAGCCCAGAAAGGCAACCTTCAGTCGATTGAGTCTGGCCCCCCAACTTAAAAGGACTGAAGCTTAAGACTTCAGAATTCCCTGAGATCACTGGAACAGAAATTAAACATTCAGAGTTACAATTGAATACTGTTCCTTTGTCCACTGTTCCATTGGCTCGAACCGGCACGCTGGGGAATGACCGGCACACAGCATCTTCAGAGAGAATAGGAGGAGACTGTGGAAGAAGACGACTCACTGGGTTATCAACCCTACCGTCCTTGTCAATAGAAGTCTCTCCCACTGCCGACGGCCCAGGAGGGGGGATCCGGCTCTGTTTCATTCCAAGCAGAGAAGAAGGAGCAGGAGAAATGGATGAAGGATCCACAGCAACGCCCGGCACAACACGCAAACCATTCCTAGTGTTCCTTCGTGCAAATTTCTTAGGTGTTTTCCATTCATTTGATAAGGTGGGGGTGGGGGAGGAAGATGTACCCGGAGCAGAGGATCTCTGAGACACCGGTTGCTGCAGCACAGTGGTTTTCCTTCGTCTCACCGAAGACATCCAAGGGCCGAACCGAGGCTTCAAGGTTGAAGACGAGGGATCAGGCGAAGCTTCACAGGACCCAGAGAGATGCAAGGATCCACAGAAGGCACAGATTCCATCTATATTCTCGAAAGAAAATTGTTGCCAAAATGGAATGCCAGAGCCAAGAATCCGAGCACCTGGGCGCAGAGGCTTACCCAGGTCGACTGCGATACAAGCACGAGCAAAACCGCCCCGCTTCCGATCCTTGGTCAAAGCATCCGAGTATAGGAATTTCCCCGCTGCAGATAGGATTGAAGCAAGAGCATCATCAGTCCAGAATTCGATGGGGAGCAGTGGCAATCGGACCCAAAGCAGAGCTTGAAGAAGTGTGCTCTCAGAAGGAACGAAATCCGGAATCCACTCAGAAACAGCGAAAGCTTGGCCATTAACTGTCCATGGATGCCCGAGGACGAGCTCCGTAGCACGAATATCATCAAACCGGAAAAGGTACTGGCGATGCGGCAGAGGGACGGCTTCAATTTCCCCCGAGACACCGGCACGGACGAATTCGCGAACCAGAGCTTCCAGAGGAACCCAGTTGCCAAGACTGCGTGCAATCACTGCCAGATTCTTCCATCGACCGATTTCCTCCTCCAGCGGCCGCAAGGGAACTTGGATGATCTCCGGGAAGAGACGCTCCAGCTCGGCGACCACATACGGAGACGGCGATGGTGAAACTCATTCGAAGCGACTCGATTGGGCATGATTCCACGGAGCGCCGGCTGTCTTCGGAGAAGCGGCCACTACCGGAGGCTTGACGGACGGAGATGCCATCGAACAGCAGGGAAACAAGGAAAACCAGCAGCAGTAGCCGGTGGAGATCAGGGACGATGACTCCAAGCACGAATCGCAAAGCACCACAGGAAAGCACTCACCAGTCGCGCAGCTCACGATTTTTAAAGCACTCACCAGGGAAAATAGTAGACCATCCTTCTCCTCAGACCTCTTTCAAGACGCTAGCACGATGAATGGTCCGATCTCCGGCCTATAATTTCTTCAATCGGGCATGCTGAGGATAATGATATTTTTCTTTGAAAACCAGTAAGAAATGGAGATTACTCTGCCAAATCCTTCTATAAATTCCTCATCCAAGGTGGTGTTTATGGTCTTTTTATAAAATGATCTGAAAAGCAGTGGTTCAGAAAAAATTAAAATCTTTGTGTGGTTTGCCTTTACAGACCACTTCAGATGGAAGATCGCCTCGCAATGAATGAATGATTTGCAGCTCTAGATGACCGATGTGTAGTACCTCTTCTGAAATTTTCTATCATCTTCTTCTATTGTGCCCAATTACCATGAGCTTCTGGATCCGTATCATCCCTTGTCTGCAAATCTCCACTTTACCTCAGGACGTACGTTCACCACTTATGATCATCTTAGCATGAAGATTCATCTCCTTATTTCTAAGGGAGGCTTGGGATCAACTTATTTTGTCCCTTTGATGGCTCATATAAAAAGAACTAAAATCAAGAATCTTTTAAGAAAATTCAACTCCATCTAACATCAAACATCATGTTCTGTAAACTTCTCTACACTTTATCTCTTGGAACTGTTCAGAGAGAGACCCATGACCTCCTAAAAAACCGCCTCCCCTCTTGATTTCCGCTTGAAAATAATTTATCTTGTACGTTGATATCTTGTAAATACTTATAATTAATAAAAGCTTAGGGGACCTTCCCTAATTTCATCAAAAAATAAAAAATAAAAAAAATTAAGGGGTTGTGCTGAAACTGATTTCAAAGTCAGACTTAATCCATGTTCTTAGCTTGTTTAACACGTTTTCTTTGCTTTTGTGCCACGTTGAGTTCCACACAGTTTCCTTGTTTGTTTGCGTGTCTTGTTAGCGTCCCATATTTTTCATTTTTAGTTGGAAAAATAAAGATTTCTCTCAAGCGTACGCCCATGTACATGGTCATAAGCCTGTTTATTGGCACAATGGTTTAATGAACGAGATCATCAAGGCATGGAGTCTTTTCCTCCAAAATCCCACCATTTTGTGGTACCTTTTCCCAACCTTAGACACATATATCTATAATTACATAAGCACATTATCACATACGCAAACAAATTTATATTGAAGATTCAAGAATAAATATAAGTATAATGAAATAAAATTAAATCCATCAATTAGAAAAAATAAAAGCTTAAATCATAAATATGGTTATCTCATAGATAGATATTTGGTAGAGAAAAGAGATGAAATTAAAGCTTTTGTTTGTGTGCATGTATGCAGGTGAAGTACTTGGGATGATCTCCTTCATTGACATCTGATAGGAATTTGCTAATATAAGCATTGATTTATAGAATAAAAGAGGAGATAGACTGGCTGGTAACACAGAAGGATTTAAAGGATCTATAATGAATTATTTTTTATTCTTCATATAAATTTGCTGGTGAAATCGTAATCTTTTACAAGTTGGAATATAGATTCAGTACGAGAAGGAAAATATTATGAAATGAAGTAGCTAGTATGAAGAAGATGGAAGAAATAGTAGAAAAATAGGGACAAGTATATCTACTAAATAAATAGGCTTAGAGATTTGATGCCATTACTTCCATAGGATGCTAATGCTCTAGTCAAGAAATTAATAAATACTCTCTCTTGAGTAGCGTTTTCCTAACCAGAATCTTTAAAAGCGAACACTTGTTGACTAGAAGTTAGATCGAGGCCAAGTTCTAGTATTTTAATGACCGGGTATGTGATATTACAAGAAGCCAATTTTTTTTTTTTAAAAAAAATACTATCTTGTTTTGAATATTTAGAATATGTTTGATTTTTGAGAATAATTTTATTTTTTTTTTTTATAAAAATAAAAAATACTTGTGAAAACATATTTGATGGATAAAAATAAAATAGTTTCCTGAAAAGCATATCTTCAAAATGACAGAAAATTAAAAATAATTTAGAAATATTTTTATTATTTTTTATGAAAGAAAAAGAAAGTAAAAAATAAAGATAAGAGAACTTGAAAGCATAGGGTTGGTAATATTTTTTTTTTAAATTTTTTTTACTTATTCTTTAAGAGATATTATGTATAATAAAAATAAAAAAAATATCTTCTAAAAATTAAAATAAAAAATAAAATAACATTCTTGAAAACCAAATATAGCCTTAGCTTCTACATTTCTAGCTAGTCTCCTCTTAAAACAAGTCTTATGGTTTTTGTTATATTGAAAGATATATTTATATTATATAAATTAAAAGATCTATTGCAAGAATGTAATTAAAATTGATGAAATAATATCTATCTAAGATATTCAGGTTTTTCAAAAGAAGTAAGAAATATGGGCTTGATTGCACTAAGTATGGTTTCCTTTTAAAGCATATTATAATAAATTTTGTTGAAGAGCAAACAATATCACTGCTACAAAACATACACCTCAAACTTTATATTAGCACATGTTTAATTTTGCCATGCTTAAAGTTTAGTGAAATATTTCTGGGTTTTCATTATATCACTGTATGGCGCATTTTCATATTAATTATAATTTTCTCTTCTTGTAATAGAAAAAGAAAAAGAACATCAAGTTAATCTTCAATACACCAAGGGTAATTTCTCCAAGGGCGTTTCACACGAGATGATATGAATGCGAGAAACTCGATGTCATATATAACATGCGAATAACTCCTGATCGCCATAACCTTGACATGGACAGGACATTATTGAGAACGAGGACTTCCAACTTTCCATTCCATCAATTCCGATCAGCATTTGGTCAAGAATAAAAGCAAGAGAGAGAGAGAAGAAAAAAAAAAAAAAGGGGGGGGGGGAGGCAAGCCTATTGAGCAGAACCTATGGGATAGAAGTTAGAAGGGACATGTACGAAGTTGTGGAGGAATTAAGAGCATATGAAGACCTATGCAAGACCAACCACAGTTTCAACTTCAATGAAGAGCTGGAGGAAACCTTAATGGCTGGAGAGACATACCCACAAGCTTATGGACTGATCACTTGGAAGTTGGAAACTACTCCGCTCCCCAAAATGAATAAAAATGGGAAAGGCGTGAAAGGGAATCGAACCCTCATACCATTTATTATCTCTCTCTCTCTCTCTTTCCAAGCCAAGTGTCATTTTCTCACGCATTTCACCACCCACCACCTCCTCAAACGAGCAAGAACTCACCACTTTCACCACACACCATACTCTCCTTTTACCACTCTATCTTTCCCTCACCTTCCAGACAACTCCTATTCCTCTTATAACCATCCATCTCAAGGAAGGCTGTGACTCCAGCCATACACACAGCAGCACTCTCTCTCACAACATGGAAGTCTAGTATTATAAGTGGCAGCAGCAGCAGCAGCATTACTCGAATAGAGAGGTGGAGGAGGAGAAGGGCCGGCAAATGGATCTATTCCCGGCGCAGCCCGACTTATCGCTGCAAATTAGTCCTCCGGACGGCAAGCCCACATCAAGCTGGGGCAGAAGTGATGAGAACCTGGACGTAGAGATCTGGAGGAGGAGAGCCATGGACTCCACCACCACCAGCATCAAGAGCAGCGTCTCCCCCTCGACACCGAAGGCCGACACCGGCGGCGGCGGTGGCGGCTTTGGCCTCTCCTTAGCAAACCCGAGCGTCTCCAACACCAACACCACCAGCCACCTCCCTCACCACCATTTCTATCTCCACCACCACCAAGGACTCCTACATGATAGGCATCACCAAGATCTTGGAATTATGAGACCTATAAGAGGAATTCCGGTGTACTGCACCCCTCCTTCCTTCTCTTTACCCCAAAACCAACAGCAGCACCACCGGCATTTATTATGTGACTCGGCTTCCTCTACTTCTTCGACCCTCTACGCGGTGCAAGGCATGCCGAGGTCGCCGCGGTTCTTGTCGCGGTTCCCTGCTAAGCGAGGCATGAGGGCGCCGAGGATGCGGTGGACGACCACCCTCCATGCGCGCTTCGTCCATGCCGTTGAGTTGTTGGGAGGCCATGAAAGTATGAACCGGCCACCTAGCTGTTTTAAAATTTTTCTTTCCTTCTTCTTCTTCTTCTTCTTCTTCTTCTTGACTCATCGGTTTCATACGAAGGCAAGTGTGAACTGATCTGATCTTGGTTTCTGGTTATTTGCTGTGCTATTTGGATCCTAGGGGCCACACCAAAATCTGTTCTCGAGCTCATGGATGTCAAAGATCTCACCTTAGCCCATGTTAAGTCTCATTTACAGGTGAGAAATTCTCCCCCCCGCCCGAGTGTTGAGTAGTACAGTAGGGCTTTCAGTGCTGAGGTTGCAGTTCATTGTTAGCTGTGCCTCCCCACTCTCGTTTCTCCACCATCAGTTTACTCTGCACGATTCTTTAACGTTTTTTGCTTTCTTTTCTC
The DNA here is from genome assembly GCA_900491605.1 of Calamus simplicifolius. Lineage (NCBI taxonomy): Eukaryota > Viridiplantae > Streptophyta > Magnoliopsida > Arecales > Arecaceae > Calamus > Calamus simplicifolius. The sequence continues at coordinate 1,013,117 of UESW01003881.1, read as the reverse complement.
TCACTTAAGTTGCCTGAGCTCATGCTAGCTAGATCAGATCTACCAGGAAACACCAAAGTCTATATTCATTCAAGATGGGGCTTTTCATGTAATTTTTGGGAAAGATTGAAGAAAAATTTTAGATATGACACTTGAGGGAAGAAAATGGGTCTTCCAAATATTTAGGGAAAAAATCATTTTAGTTGAAAATTTTCTCGCTCTCTTTTCCTTTCTTCTTTTCTTCCATGGCAATGCACTGGAATTCCTTGCTTACATTATTAAAAATCTCCTCTCATTGGCTAAGCTCTCTCTCTCTCTCTCTCTCTCTCTCTCTCTCTCTGGAGATTTGAAAGTTCTGCATTTTCTAGCAGCTTTTACTTGAGCTGCAGAAAGCATGCCATTAAAAGCATGGGAGAAAGCAAAATACTGAGAAAATCCATGTCCTGACAATCAATTCTAAAGAAAAACATATAGGAAGTACAATGTACCACCATTTCTCAATAACTTTAACTTCTTGGAGTCACATATGATAGCTGATATCACAACAAATGAATGTAGAGATGCATGGATAAATGGGCACTTTTTTGGAGGGAAAAAAATTGTTTTCTTTACATCTTAATGCAAAATATACGATGATTAGGAACTTTAACCATAAGCTTCCAAGGCATCATCCATGAATAAGATATCATATGTATCTTAGAAAAAGAATACATACATATTAGACTACTTTGGCAAATCTTTCATGCTATTGTTAATTTATTTAGTGATTGATGATGCACTTATAAGCATGGTTGCAGATGTATCGGACCGTGAAGACTACTGATAGACCAGCCACTTCTTCTGGTAATGCTGATTTGTTTCTTCCAGTGGTTTTATCGTTTGTCTATCATTTTATTGCTGAAGGAAAGAACTTTCCTGTATTCAAATTTATAATAACAATGATTGCTTATCCCAGACCAAACCGAACCCATAGAGATTTCTGATGACAACTTGCTCAATATCCGTGGATCAGAAGCCTCAATTCAGCAGGCAAGGTTGGATGGTAGTAAAAGCACATATTCTGGCCTATGGAGCAATACTTCAAGGTGATGACAAACTATTTCCTGTTTTCTCCAGTTATTTTTAATTAATATTTCTTCATTGTATAATAAGAGGATTCTTTTCTTTTTTTTTTTTTTTTTTTTTTTTGGGGGGGGGGGGGGGGGGGGGGGTTGGCGTGTTAATTAATAAACCTGTTCAATTATCCCAAAAGAATCAATATATATCTAATGGACCTTCTGAGAAGCTAATTACTTCTTTTGATTACTCAATTGTCAAATAAAATAATCCTTCTCAAAAAGGAATTGTTTTTGATCTAATCGTTGAATAACTCAATTGGCTGATTCAATATTTTTTGAAGTTCAACTACGACTAGTTTACTCATGACTTGATATGGGTCAAATATTTTTTTAGAAAAATCTAACTCTTGATTCTTGTTTCTTGCGATGGAAGGACCCAAATCGTAGTGATTCAGCTAGTATTTTCATCGCACATACTTCCATTTATTTCACATTGAAAGAAGGATAATTTTTAAGGGGAATGGAGAGTTCAATATCTGAGCCTTCAGGTGGGAGCCTGAGGTTTTAAATATTAATTTTAAATTGTACGTGAAAAAAGGATTTTCCATTATTGAATCTCATATGCAATCTTATGTCTCTTCCTTTAGGAAGTGAAGCATGTACACCATTCGAGCCTACTGTTCCTTCTTCAAAAGTTTTCTGTTTGGATTAACTTCAATCTACTTGATCTATTCACTGGTAAATTGAGAACGACACATATAAATATCTATTACTGAACACGCCGTAGATTCTTACAGAGATTTTCTTCTTCCTTGGGGTTTCCTTTTAATTTGTCCTATATAAGAATTAACTATAAGCGCGCCCTTGCCATTGACATCATGAAAAACTAGACTTAATTAATATAAAAAATCGGCCGCTTGAATTAATAACTCAGGATTAATAAGAAGGTTAATAATGTTTGTTAAAGCGTATTGCCATAACAATAACATACTTAAAAATGTGGTTCCGAGAGTATCCCCGGTTGCCTAAGACCCATAGTCCAACCCACTTTAGGCGGATAAAAGTCCCTCTCTTCATTCCCTTTCTTTCCATAATACCAATCTCCGTCCAAGTGCTCACAAAAAGCAAGAGAGATCATAGATTTGTTCCATCTGTCCAGGATCAGCTTAGCAGTGAACCTCCAAGATAGTGCGATTATCTCCACAAGGAGTTTAAAAAGACTATGGAGCCAGTCTATCTCCCACTTCAAGAAGCAGGCCCATTTTAAAAATATTACATCAAAAGGCACAGCTTTCACTTTGGGATTTTGCGGGTACCCAAGGCTAACAGAAGGGGACCCCATGAGGCTGAAACCTTGGTGCAAAAGCTAAGCCTTTTGAAACTTCCTTGCTGTTTCTCTTAGGGGTAAAGGGCAATCACATGGGAGTTGATCTTTAACTCAATGGGTACCGCTGATAAAGCAAGCTAGCAATTTATGACAAGCTAGTGAAAGATGGCTTTCTTTTTCCCAGTATGCTCTTTTCTTGCATGGATTTCCACTGATGGAAAAATATTCCCTCCATGATGGTTCTTGCTGCAGGGGAGGCTGTTCTCATGATAAGCCAAAGGATTCCACCACTGGGAGCATGAACCCTTTCGAGGTGCTCATTTCAACCCATCAATCACTCATGGTTATAGACATCTCTCTAATTAACCACCATGACATAATAATTAATATTATGGCATTATTTACTTCTATTGACAGCATAATTATACCATCTTTTATCATCAAAAGCCAAGAAACTTATATATTGTCCCTTTTTGATGGTCACTCCAGATGAAAAAAGAAAAGGAAGGAAAATATTGCTTTTGATTGCATTGTTGATGTTGTAACTGCCCAAATGGTCAGAACAAAAGATTGACATGGAAGCACTTTTTGTGGTGCAGGACGTGCAATCCAAAAGCTTGGAGATGGTATCGGATTTAAAGTCGTCATGCATCTCAGAGATGAGCACAAAGAAGCCCAATCTCGAGTTCACCTTGGGAAGGCCGCATTAAGTCTTTTAAGTTTTCATCTGCAACATATGATCAACTAGGAGCGGAAATCAAGTGCCCACAAGAGAATCAAGAAAAAGAAAAAGAGAGAAAGACAAGGAGACCACTGAAGCAGAAAGCAGAAAAAAGGAGACATAGAGAGTGGGTGGAGTAAGAGAGTAAAAGCATATGAAAGCTGAGAGATCCCAAAGGCTATGTTCTACGTAAATATGAGATGTGTTTATTGTTTGTGACAAGCGAGGGTCTCCTTTTACTATCATAAAGCACTGAAGGGATGGGGCTCCTTCATTCTCCTGCATGTGCACGTGCTTTGCTTTGTAGTTTTCCAACAAAGAGAAAAAAATAAAAGGCAAAGGACTATGACATTAATCAGTTGAATATAATAATAACTAATATAGTAAAACTCAGATGCAATTTTCTATAGCTTATCCAATCTTCAGTTCTTAAATTGGGACAGAAAATGATCAAAGAGCCATCAAGGCTTTTACAACAGCTTGGGATTTATGAGGAATGAGCATCCTCTTTGCTGCTCTCATGAACAAATGGATGACAAAGTGTGTTTACGTGTCCTTGTGTGCATGTGTGGCATTAACTTCTGTTCCTTTCTTTCAAGTAATTGTGAGAAAAGATATAGAGAAAGTAACACTGACAGCAGTTTGGACCTTAAAGAAATAACGAGCAAACATAATTTATAAAGTTGGCCACAGATCATTGAGATACATCTTTCTTATTGGAAATAATCTATAAAAACAGGGCTGGTATTGATAGTTGGTGTAGCTCTTCATACTCTTCACAACAAAATAGTCAGAAAGTTGACATGGATTCTCTGCAATGCTCACAGACTAAAACTATTTATGCCCAGAGATAATTTAGTGTTACATCGATATTATACATCCGTGTTAATTAACTTGGTATATACGTTTATCAAACATATATAGTCTCGACTCTGCTGGTTAATTGTAACAAAGGAAAACGAGTTAATGGTAACAAAGTGTGGGATAAACAAAACCAAAAAACTTTGACCATAACATAATCAAATATATATGATCTCAACTCTACTGGGGCAGCCTTAACTAGCCTCAGTAAGAAAGGCAAGTAGCACTACTAGGCGCATGATGCTTTTATTTCAAGTTTGCAAACTGGATGAGCGAGCTATACGTTAGCACTTTTGCTGTAAAGTGATAGGCCTCCTTGCTCAAATGCTTTTAAGGACCAACTCCTCCATCACATCATCAATCTATCATTTTGAGCCTCCCCTTCTCTTCTTCGGACGTGGATTCCCTACTCGTACCTGCATTCATAGGTATCACAAGATGCACGCCACTTGAGTCATGGAGTTGAAGTAATTTCTCTTTGGCATGCATGGTACATGGTATTGGTGAGAAAAATTGCATCCATCTTCCAAAGTTGCCAATATTCAATTGAACAGTCAATGGAGGTTGGAAATCAGCAGCAACAGTCTCCGATGATTTTAAGTTTGAATTTTGCCTTCGTTACAGTTCATTATCTGAATAAATTTCGTCCACATCTTCTTACTATTCTCTTCAATCTGAGCTTTGATGGATGGCCAAGAAGATTTTGTCACTGGTGTTACGGTTTTGGAAGAGAAAGCTGAACGCGTGTGGGAGAAGAACTGCTGTTTGATAAAGGAGATTTTAAGGCAAAGAGATGTTCCAAATATATATATCGCCAGTTCTCCACATCTTTGAAAGAAAGGCAGCTGCTTAGGATGCGGGGCTTGGGTTGGAGCTAGGAGTCAAAGGCAGTACCATATCAGAGAATACTATGGGCTGTAAATGCTTCACAAGAACAGGAAACAGGGTACCGTGGCCAGAGACTTGTTGTCCTCAAGGCAATATACGGACGCAAAGGACTACGTTTCTGATAATTTATTATACTAAGCTTCATGAAAGATAATAAAACTGGTACGTGCTATAGACGTAAAAAGACCGACAGATTGCAAAGCGCAATAAAGCATCACGAAGTCAATCTTGACCAAGCATAGCATTTATGTAAGCGAATGCATCCACATCGATCTTCCTTTTCTTTTCTATTGTTTTTGGTGACGAGAGAGAATCATAATCTAATAAAAATGGTACTTGTTGCATCTGCTTCGATCAGCAATGGCAATTATGGTGGAAACTTATCTCTCGAGAATTGAACAAGATGACCAGCAGTGTGGTTGCCGTTACTCATGGAAGAGACGTTGACAGTCAAAGTTTGGAGTGGACAAGAGGAGAGAGTCTTTTAAGAATCGAAGAAGAGGATGAAGACACATATTTCTTTTCTGTTCTTGTCCGGAGGAAGATGAAGAGAGAGTGGCATTCGTAGAATTATATTTTTGATAGAACCAAAGATGTATTATTTTTTCTGTTGAATGCTCATGAGCACTACTAAATTAATTAGGATAAACTGAGCCGAACACTTGTGAAACAACTCGCGGGGTTGTGATCTTGGAATGACCTACCATGAGAGAGGGTTTTATCATTGAAGTATATATAGCTCACTTTGCAAGATAAACTCAGCTAGGATACAATATTTTAAAGAACATATATCACAAAATAAGCACCTTGTCTCAGTCATCGACAATGCCTACTTTATTATATCCTAATGAGCCTATGTTGCTTGCCATGGTCGGCAGGGCTTCAGTTCATGACTTGTCTTAGAATATAAACTCTTGGGTTAGCTAGGTTGCATTTGAATGAGAGAGACTTTTTGGAGGAATTTTATTTAAAGTGAAGATTTTAAAATTCTATAGTCAAAAATTTTGATTGGTGGAGAAATTTCAAAAACTTGATGCAATTTTTAGTAGAAATTTGGAGAATCCAGAATTCTTATTTTAAAACCTACCTGTGAAGGTATTATTTACAATTTTTTTAAAACTAATTATTTATAAAAAGATAATAGCATCGAATAAGCGAGCCAAGGACTCTGAGCATTCCTTCGCAAGAGTGGAGTTCTGAAGTCTTGTCCTCTCATCTCCTTTCTTTATCTCATATGCCCCTGTTTTGCGTTAGTGGCGGAGCTGCCACCTCTCTCTACTCTGCTGTTTTAGTTCAGGCCCCTCCCCCACTTGCCCCTCTCAAAACGTTGCTCGATGAATTCTTGCTCAAAATCTCTTTTGGAAGCAAAATACTCGAGAAAGCAAAGATGGTGATGGAGTTCTGGTCGAAGACAATCTAGGTGATGGAGACCTCGACCGCATTGGTTTTGATCACCATGGAAGCCTTTTACCCAAGTGATATTGAGGGTAAACTGACCAGCCTTCATTACCTCTGTGGCAAGCATTGGCTGGACTGAGTTTAAAATGAACTCCAGTACTGATCCCAGTGGATAGTATGAGTGGAGAAGGTGAAACAAGAGCACCAGCTCTACTCTGTCGACAATGACTAGAGCCACTCTGTGGCACTAATAATGCATCCACTACAAATATGCTCACGTTGTAACACATTGATCCTACGAGCAAGGGGATGGTGGTGTTGGGAGAGTGGGTGGTGACAGCGCCATTGCAAGGGTCGCAAGTGAGGGTGACGGCGTTGTTGAAGGCGCAATCGACGGCTGATGAAGGATGGCATGCAATGAGCTTGCCGATGGTTGAGATATGATAGAGGTCTGACTAAGATAAGTATTTAAGGAGCATATGGTGGCAACTATCTAAACAAAAAGTTATGAAATTCTGACATATTATATTTTAAAATTTATAAGTTGTTAACATGTCTCGTTCAAATGCAAAACCTTGTTATCTCGGCCAATGTAATTTGATATATACATCCCATAATTAATTACATTTTACTCCTTTTTTTTTTACCTTTTTATTATTTTTTTACGTTACTAATTGTAAGGTCATTATATATATCTCAACTATTGATATCAATATATATTTTAATTATACATCCACAATTACACATGATAGTACTCCAAATGCCAAATTCTCATATTGTAGTTTAAAAAAAACGTACAGCAGGGCATATTTTGTCCCCCGGTCCGGTTTAAAATCCATTGCTTATTTTTTTTTTCAGGTAATTAGATATATGAGATGTGTCTCAAATTATGTGTGAATAATGACACCATCACCTCTTACTCAGTTGGTGTTGGGAAGTCGGGGAACGAGCCGCATCTCGCCGGTCGTGCGGGTTTGACACCCGATGTCTTGTCGAGCGACGTCAGATCTTGTCGAAGGGCCCGTCGTCTCTGCGGCATGGTATGGATCCCCGTGAGGTGACGCCTCGTTCCACCCTTGTTTTCCCCAAACCTCTCTCCCACGCGCCCAAGGAATGAAGTCGCTCAGCTCCCCCAGACTCAGAGAGAGCCGAGCCCCCTTCGCTCACCTTTCGATGGCCAAAGACCAACGTTCTCATTGGGAAGAAATTAGTGGGCCCCGGTCAACCAACTCCACGTGGTCAACACTGTAGGAAGAGACTGGTTCTCCATGAGGGCCCTTGTTAACTTTCGTATTTCTCATGGTTCTTCTCTTCTTCTCCAAAGAACACCAACGTATTGTACAAAAAAAAAAAAAAAAAAAAAAGTACCAACGTATCCCTCAAAGGAGGACAGCACTGTCTCTACACAGGGTTTATATCAATCCAAAATTTTACTTAAGAGTTAGCTGAAAGGTTATCATTGGATTTTTTTTTTTTTACTAATCAAATTTCAAATCCAATCATAATCGCTTCATGATTAGTTTCAAAAGAATCTATACTTTGTATCCCATGTTTTACATGGATCATGATTTGTATTTACTATGATATTATTTATAAAAGTCTAAAACGTCACCTAAAATGATTATTGAAAGTTTTTATTTGGATCCCTTGAAATTGAGCTTGTATTATAAGGAATATAAGAAAAAGGTTTGGGTAGAGGCTTAATAACCTTGAAAAGTCGCCAATAAAATCAATAAAAGTCACCTTGAATTATTGGAGTGATTTGTTGACCGTAGATATGACCATACAAACTAAGGGCCAATAGATCTCTCACACAACAAATTCATATATGCTAACTCTTTCTTCTTGATGCTAGGAAATTGTGTCGGCAATTTGCCGATGCTTTTAGAAAGTGTCGGAAGGGTTGGTTAGGATGGCGACACTTAAAGCGTCGCCACTTAACATAATTTGAGGATGGCCACGCTTTTAAGTGACGTCATCATAATAATTGATGATGAGGGTGTCATGAGCACAACGGTGAGCTTCTCTCGTAGCATTTGCCACGCATCTCCGAGGAGACAAGGGATCAAAGATGTGAGAGGAAAGGGGAGATGGAGCATCTCTCACAACCGACCCCATAGCGGAAGTGCATCTCGTTCTCGTTTCCATTGGCGACTAGCACTCAACATCCTAATGGAAGAGGTCACAGCTGCCGCCGATGGCAGAAGGGCGAGGAGACTTGGGCCAATGGGGTGGACGAGGTCACCTCCTCTTCTTCACTCGTCTTCCCTAGGGTGGCGAGGTGCACGAGGGATCGACTTGATCAGCTTCCGTGTTTATGTTATTTGAAGGATTGGAGGAGGTTGGGGTGGAATTGTGTGCGCTGTGATCCAAAGCAGGTGTCTTCGAGGAAAATATTGTGGCTGATTTCCTTGTAGATCTCTTCACTCCCAATTTATCGACGCTTAAAAAAGTGAGGCCATATTTTTTCGATGCTTATTAGCGTCAGAAAAAAAAGCCCTTTTTAGCGTTATCTCTCGTCAGATTTGTTGTAGTGTCTCCATTGTTTTCTATATGATCATGATCATAAATATAAACATCAAGTCTTGTTTTAACTATTAGCTATATCGATATGATTCAGTACCCAACTTTTCATTCTTCTCTTTAAAATATGATAAAGAAGATCATCTGATATTTTAACTTTGTGAAAGTGGATGACTCCCCTAAAAATAGTTAAAAGCATATCAATGCGCGTTGTAAAAGCATGAAAACTCATCTTCGTCAAATTGAAGCAACCAAATTTTCTATCTAGGATTCCATGGAATCAATTAAAAACTTCAAAATTTATATAACCATAAAATCAATCATTTTTGTTAGGATGAATAAGTTTATGTTGTTTGTCCATTGGCCTTCTAAAGTTGTAGCACAAAGCTAGTGCATTTGTAGAGATAAGTAATGATGATAGGTGACACTAGAGTGATGTTTCAACCGACATTTTTATTGTACATAAGAAATAAAAAAAGCAAGGTTTGTGGTATAAATGCTTTAAGAGAGCACCAAAGCTTCCATGTCCATATAAAAGTAAGTTACACGCGCACACATAAAATAAGTAGGCTCCACTTGCTATTGAGAATATTAAATTTTGCTAGTAGTTGTTTGATAAGGATGTGTATTGGTTAAAGATGGGTTAATTAGAAGTTATCCAAAGCCTCATAAAAAAATAGATCTAGCCTAATAAAGAAAATGCCTATTTCTTCGCACCCATACATCATCTAACCAACTCAAATACTTCGAACTTAGTTAACCATCTATGGCACAAATATAAAAGCAAAATGGAGAATGCTTCAACAATGCATGCATACAAGAAAAATAGGTATTTTTCTTTTGTGCAATGGATACAATCCGCGACCCTTACCCAAGCAACATAAATTTTTTGTTAAGATGAGTTCATCTACATCCCTCTATGAACGAATATTCCAAATGTGGATGGTGCTAACCTCGTCTCCTTGCTGCAGACAAATATCATCATGGTCTGATGATAGCCCAGGTTGTTCTTCATGCATGTCTAGCGACAACTTGCATCCCTGCCAGTTAATAATGGACCCTATCTATCTACTCATAAACGCAAGGCAAGGCAGTTTCTCTGGCGCTCCTGGAATTTCCACTGTTTCCCGTTTCGCAGTATCGATTCCCATACATTCCAAAAGTGGCTTCCTTTCCTTCCTTCCTTCGTTCCATGCTTGTCTCTCCCGTGTCCAATTATGCGAGAATCGCGCGGGAAGCCCGAACGGTAATATTCTCCTCCCTCCCCCGTCGCCACAAAGAGAGAAGAAAAATAAATAGCACCAAATTAGGGCGCACGGGAGGATCACCGACCCAGAATCACCAGCCGTCCATTTCCTCTGCCACTCTTCCCCGTGTCACCGCCACGTGACGTCCCTTCCTTTTCCTGCTCCTTAGACAGCCCTGGGAGGAGCCCGGGGAGCCAATAGGAGTCGAGCGAGGGGTAAAAACCAAAAAGTACCAAAAAAAAAAAAAAAAAAAAAAAAACCCGGGAACCGAGGAAGAAAAAAAAAAGAGGAAATAAATGATTTGGCACTCCATTGCTTTATGATTGGGAGGTGCCCGCGGGCAGCGGGATGGGCCCGTCCCATCACATCCCCGGGCAGCCCGGGCAGCTCGGGCTTCGCATCCCCTGATGGCGACCCGACGCGGCCCCCGGTAGGTCGTCCTTTGTCCGCCCGGCATTCAAGGCCCTGTCTCGTTTCTATTATTTATTTTTTATTATATTTTTATCCTTGCAATAAATGGTAAATAAATATATAAATATATTTATATATTTTTTAATGGCTGGATAAAGAATTATTTTTACTGTCTCGTTCTATTTTGTTGCGAGAGAATGGGTACCGTGGGGGATGGGTCACATGCGGATCGTGATGTGACCACTCCGGGTTTTCTCCGCCAGTGATAGCTAGCATTCGGGGACAAGATTTCTTCCATCCAGGAGGAGATATCGCGATCCGATATAATGGTGGTGGGGGAATCATCTCTTCTCGTGCGCTCCACGTGATACGAGAAGAATGGGGAAGGGAAAACAAATTATCCATTTGTATATTTACTTACTAGGACTGCTTAAGGCTAGTTGATATATAATGGAGTATATTATTGCAAACTAGAACTTTGATTTAAGTACATTGCACGAAGAAGAATAAGAAGGAAAAAAAAAAAAATCCTTGCTTTGAAAATGTATGTAAATGTTGGATTTTTTTTTATTTGTTTATTATTATATTTTTTAATTTGTGTGAACAATGCCGTTTTTGTTAAATTTGTGTATTAAAAAATTATTTATGTGAGCTACTTATATATAAGTTAATGTTGATATATTCGAATTTCTCTTCATTAATTCAGAATGAAAGAAACTCAAAAAAACTTTTTCTCTAAATTCATTCTTACTCTTGTTATCTTAATTTTTTTTTTTTTTCATCTTTTGACTCTTTGGGAATATCTCTTGAGAGACTTTTTATATCTCCTAACATTCTTTGTGCATTCTCTTCTTTTATATAATTCTTTCTTATAAAATCTAGAAGAATTCCTTCCTTCGACTACATTCAAAAAGAAGTAGAAAAAACAGAAAAAAAGAGCTAATGCTACTTTAGGCTTCTATATGGTCTAGAGTTTTTATACAATCTTATTTAGATTTTTGATTTAGAATTGATTAGAAAGTTTTTTTTTTATTTTTACCATTTTTCAATCATTATTTAGTCAAGCTTACTTGAGGATGAAAATGGAGGGTATGGCGGACCACTGCCAGTTTAGCGATAGATGCCCAAGTGTGCCACTAATGGAAAAGGCTTTGTACATCGCATCAATAAATTCTACGTGGGCTGCACCATATTTTTTATTGGTTTCGTACATTCTATTTGACTTAACGCGATGTGACGAGATAATAGAGATCATGATTACGAATTCGTAAGTGACATGCTATTTCTGATAGGACGGAACGAGACGACTTGCCTTTCAAAAAAATATTAAGACATTCCAATTGTAAAATTACGATACCATAGTTATAAAATTATGACACACATTCAAAAATGTTATGACAACTTTAGAATATCTCGGCAAAAAAAAATTATGATACTTCAGTTGTAAAATTACGACACCATAGTTATAAAATTACAATATCAATTTAGAAAGATAAAAAAAAAATTACGACACCCCAGTTATAAATTTATGATACTGTACCTATTCAGAAAACGTTAAGGCAAACTTTATAACATCCCGGTTAAAAAAATTATGACATCCTGGTTAAAAAAATTATGACATTCCAGTTGTAAAATTATAATACCGTAGTTATAAAATTATAACATCCATTCAGAAAGTTAAAAAAAAAATTACGACACCCGAGTTGTAAATTTACGACATCATAGTTATAAAATTATGATACCCATTCAAAAAACGTTAAGGCAAAGCTTTACGATATTTTGACCAAAAAGAATTATGATTCCGCAGTTGTAAAATTACGACATTGTAGTTATAAAATTACGACATCCATTCAGAAAGCTAAAAAAAATTATGACACCAAGTTGTAAATTTATGATATTATAGTTATAAAATTACAATACTCATTCAAAAAACATGAGCTGCACCATATGTACATAAATTTTTAAAAAAAACTGAATGGGTATTAATGCACGTTATGCTCAAAATTTATGATCATATCTAGCTATCCTTTCCCATCTCATCGCTTTAAGCCTTGTAGGATTCATGTAGACCAATAAGAAAGGATGGTGCAGCTCACACAGAATTTGCTGCACCAAAGATGAAGTACAAAGACTTTTCTGCCACTAATAATGCAACCGAACTTTCCTATTGAGGAAAAAAAAATCAAGCACTACTTGTAAACTTTGTGCTAAAGCATCCATAGTCTAGCTTCAAAAATAAAAGAGATGTCTCTTAAAATTTGCCATTATATGAAGAAATTTAGAAGATTTAGAAGGAAAATTATAGCCATGAATTTTCACATGGTCCTTGCATCTTCAAGCCACTTCTACCTCATTGGCTTGAGAGATTAGAGTGTGGAAATATAAGCTAAGTTGTATACGACTTCAATTAATTTTCTAAGAGTAGTATATATCTAGGGATGGCAACAACCCGAGGATGGTTTGGGGCGGCTTTTACCGATCTCCGTCCTCATTAAAAAAAATGTTCTCATTCCTTGCCGCGTTAAGCCGTTATAGTTAACGGAGCATAGACAAAAATATCCCGTCGAGTAAATGGGTACCCACTGGATACCGATTTGATCGTTTATATAACAAAATAAAATTATTTTATAGAAAAGAAGAGACAAGGAGAATGATTAAAACGTGTTTTACTATATATATTTTATTTATTTTAATTTTTTAATATTTAATATATTAATACATATATTTAAAATTTAAATATATTATATTAAAGCTAATGAGGATGAGGATGGATAAATGGGGATGGGACGAAGAATACCGTCTCTGGACCGTTTACCCGTTTAGCCGTTAACGAGTAATCCCCATTATCTGTTAAGCCGTTTAGATCGGGAATCTTTGATCCATTAAAAATGGTACCAGCCGGATAAATGGCCAAACGAAAAAATTGCCATCCTGTCCAATATAAAAGTTGCTGGAGGAATTATTTTTCATTAAATTTGCTCATGGATTGAAGCTCTAAGTAGAAGCCTAATCTTAGAAAGCTTACATGGTATGCCCTGTTAAGTCTAACATAGTCTGATACTGGATATTGAAACCCAATCAATATGGTCTAATCTAGCATGATAACATCTCTTGTTATCACCATCCTCCATCCATGACAAATAGACCTAATAATGCGTGAGGGACCCTCAGTCCAGCCCACAAGCTCCGTTACCGCACTAATGTAATTCTTGGGCTGGTTGGGCCCAGTTCAGTTGGGTTGGGCCCAACCAGCCCGTGGTGGCCTTTACGACCATTGCTACTATAACATAACGGCTTCTTATCCTCTCCCTTGCTTTCCCATGGCCGCCGCTGCTGCTCTCATCTCCGCCCTCTCCTTGTCTCCGCTGAACCCTAGCAAATCCCCAAGGAACTCTTCCCAAGAACTCCCCCGCCTCACCCCTCGCCTTTATTTAAGCACAGAAATCTCCCATTTTCAACGCCTCTTCTCCTCTCCAATGGCCACGGCCTCTTGGACAGAGTCGAGTCGGTTTCCAGCAATCATCTCTCCGCAGCTCCAGTTGGGACAAGAAACTATGAGGTAATTTATTCCCTCTTTTAAGTTCTCAAATCTGTAGTTTTTATGTTTTAATTGAAAGAAGAATGATTAGTGGGCGTATCGGGGAGAACTTTGTCGAAACTGTCAATGAGAAACTCTGGGTCCGAAAAAGTTACTTATCTTTTCCTATTTCATTACCTGAACAGCTATTAGGGTTTTAATAGTTCTTACTAGCTGTAACGAAGAAGATAGTGAGAATTCTACAGCACTTTGTTTGCATGATTAGGGCTTTTACAGTTGCTATTTTGAATAGCAAGTTGTTTAAGTTGTGAGAAAGAGGGATATGAAAACTTTATCTTTCCTATCCGAGACCCTATTTAGTTATGAAATAGTCAGGAATCCATAGTTCTTCTAACTTCTGCAAGATGAATGATTAGGTATTATTATATTTGAAAAGAACTCTGTTGAAACTATGAATGAGTAGTATCAGTTGCAAAAATATTTATCTTTCTCATTTCAGTTTGTTTTTTCTTCAGTTCTGAAATAATCTTGAGGCGAGAGATCCCTAGTTCCTATAATATGTTTGCAAGAAGTATGATTAGGTTTTCAATTGTCATGAGGAAGAGGATTTTGCTCCACTCTTCTTTTTGTTCTCTGTATGGAGGAAGAATGATTGATTAGGATTTAAAATTAGGAGTCCCCAAATCTAGAGAAGGTGAAATTTGCTAAAACTTTACGTCAGTTCATGGAAAGACAAACATGGAGAGGCAATTTGAACAATAATCACCGAAACAACAACCAAAACAAAATGTTTAATTCATGTGTAGTGTTTAAGTTGTGAATATTTTTGGATAAAGTAATTAAATTGACAGATTATCAAATGTTTTTTTGAATGTTTCAATTGTTTGAATATGTTCAATTTGTGATTCAGCCAATGACTACTATTTTGTGAATAATTGAAGAAATTCTTGATGATTTGGAGGATAGTTTAACAGTTGAACTATGATTATATGTATATTATTTATGGATTTACCTTGCAGAATACGATCTCTTTGTGAATTCTATGTATGATTTTGTGGATATTTTGTGTTATATCTTGATTATCTAGAAGGATTTCAGTATTTCAATATTATTTTTGAGAAGCCAAGTTTTTAGCGCTAGATAATTTTTGTGGAAATTCCATCTGATACTTTAGTATTGCTTTTCTTAAGTGGGCATTTCAGGTGGTAGAGTACCAGAGGTCTGTGCTGTAACATAATTAGGCTAATCTAGATACAGCTGCTAGTTTCAGTTCTAAGCATCTAGTTTTAGTGTCTCCAAGAAAAAAAAAAAATGTTTTGTGGTTCTATGCAGACTTTCTCACTGTATAGCTGTGATACTCTGCAGTTTTTAGATAGTGTTGCAGAGGTGGAGCTGAGGCTAGATATTGGAGATTTAGGTATTCAGAGTTCCAGTGATATATTTTTGGATGTAGACGAGACTTCATTATTAATCAGAGTTAAAGCTTCTGGGTCTCTTATAAATCTAATGGAAGCTAATCATCTTTTTGAGAAGATAAAGCCTTCTGAAACTATATGGTTAGTATGCCTGGAATTCAAAAATGTTAGACACACATTTAAGTGCTATGGATAAGCTCATCAAATTGCAGATTCAGACTTAATGGGACTTCTCTTCCTGTTGGTCATTTAACAGGTACATAGATGAGGATCAACTGGTAGTCAATCTGAAAAAATATGACACAGAACTGAAATGGCCTGATATCAAGGAATCCTGGGGCTCTCTTACATCAGGAATTCCGCAATTACTGAAAGGAACTTCCATCTATATCATTGGAGATTCTACAGAGATAAATCAGGAAGTTGCTAAAGAACTTGCTATGGGTATTGGGTATGTGCTGTCCTGAAATTTTATTTTAACATTCAGTTTAATTTAGCAGCATATATTGACTTGATTACTTTGATCTTGTGAATGCATTTACTTTTGATGGTATTTTATGATAATTGCTAGTTAGTTGAATCTACGTTAGCTTGAATAGTTTTCCTAATTACATTAATCCATGCTCTGGTAAGTAGTGAATGGCTAAGTTGTTGACACCTTCGTACCTTAGTTGCTTCGCCTTTGATATTAGTAGGAGTAAATATCTGTATTCAAGCCAATTCATTTTGGACCATATAATTACAAGTGTCAATTCTGATGGAACTTATATTCTTAGACTTCATTGACATCCTAGACAATGTTCTTTTCCCTAATTATTTGGCTAATTTCATATGATATCTCATCTGGCATATAAATACTTTGTTCTGTTTATTTCTAATGGTTTTTCCTGGTAGATTTTTTTTTTTAATTTCCTTTTTCTGTCATAACTAAGGCAGTCACAGAATTTTGAAATAATATTCCATGGAGATGGACATCCTGTTTGGGTATTCAGGCCCTAGGGAAAGCAAATAAGTCCGATAAAGAAAGAATACCCAATATCAATTCTATGTATGTACTTCCACTTCTTCAAATCAAAAACTACTCAAAGGTCTTAAATAAAATGACCAGTTTGCCCTTTAAGTCCTTCAAAATATAGCATGAAGAAAATCATTGTATAAATTGAGACAGATGATGATTGCTTGCTATAGGAATAATATAATAGTATGTATGAAGAACAAATCTGTAAGTTTGACATAAATTAATCATATCCAGAGTGGAACAGCCCTCTTAATTCTGTCCTATAGTAAATGGATCCAAAAATATTATCTTGGGCCTTTGCATAGAAGCAGTAGTTCTATCCTTTTGTCAATGAATACCTTGTAAGTGCTCACTTGAAAATTGTCATTTTTGCAATTTTAGGATTCATCTTGAACTTTGTAATACTTCACGGTGCCTTTTCTAATTACCACAATATAAAATTTTCTGTTGCATTTCGTTGCACCATTTAAAACCAAGATTATGGATCAAAACTTGAACCATAGTTTGTTATATGTTCAAATGTTCCTTGAGATAAATCTTTTATTGATAACTTTATATGATTTTGCAGATATACTCCACTTATACAAGTGAGTTGTTGGAGAGATATGCTAAAAAATCCATTGAGTCATGTGAGTTTTCCCCTTGTTGATTAATGGTCCCTTGAATCGAGTACTATCATCTTTGCTTTCATGTTCCTCATGAATATTTATCACTGGAAAGCTATTTAAAGACAAATTAACTGTGAGACATAAGATAATAACAAACTTAAAGATCTAAATCAAACTATGTTTTATTTAATGTTCTAATCTACTGCTAATAAATATTTGGCATTTCTTCAACTGGAGAGGGGCACAAAAAAATATGAGGCCTTATGTTGTACTTCTCAATATATCAAAAAATAGTACTTATTGGGTGCAGTGATTGGTAGATTGGCCAATGGTGAAGACAACCTTGGCTATAAACTAGATTTAGCATAGATAGCAATAATAAGGTAGATGTGTTGTAGAACTAGGAGGTATAGAATTAAGAATGATCACATTAAAGGAAGGTCAGGAGTCACATCATTAAAGATAATTTGACCTTTCAGTCCAATTAGTTTTCCATGTCAAGCTTGTCCTTCTTGTGAAAAAATTGCCTTAGACTTATTGGTAGGCTGGTACACTTGACCATAACACGATTAATAATCACTTAAAAGAATAGTTGGAACCACCATGGGCCCAGACGTTCTATTAGCCACAAATATTGGTGTGGATAATTTCAAGCAATGTGCTGCCTGCCTTTCAGAAAAAAATTAGTATGTACCTTACCAATTACGTGCAATATGCATTAGGGTTACTACTCATGGGATAATAAACTTGTGCTTAGGTATGAAGCCTAATAAAAACCCTATACCTACCCCCTAGTGCACTTGGCTTTATGAGTCCTCTGTGAGAGCCCAAACAGATATTGGATTCTTTCACATCTTGGAAGAGTATAAGACATCCTTCATAATCAATGCCTATCCTATCCATGTCCAAACTCCAAAAATGGTAGCTTCCCACTCTAATCTTGACCCGTGGCTACATGCCTATTTGAACCTAGGTGTTCAAACTAAACAAGCTAGCCAAATTAGCAAGCCAAACTCAGTTTGGAATCAAGAATCTCCATTAAGTAACAATAAACATAAGTGTAAATTGTAGATTTCTTAAGGACAATGCTGGTTATTGGCTTCCTATGTACAATTAGATTATGTGCATGTGTATCTTTAATGCATTATAATATCTGGTCTTAGATTAGATGTTGTTGTATATGATAATTTAGTGGATATTTTGCATGTATTTTCACACTATTGCTCCATGGTATGTACATGTGTTCTAGTTGTAGCATTAGTGACAAGCGGACAAGAGAGGTATGGACATGTGGAATGCGAAACTTGGATTGCCCATTAGGTGGAGTCCAATCTAGAGTGGTCCAAAGATAAAGTGGAATGAGGGACATAAGTTGGTCATGTGGTGTGGTCTTACCCAGGTTAGTTTATAGTGTATGCTCTTTGAAGAACTCATGCTATTTTTGAGGACCCATTTCCACACGCTTTGCTTTTTTGAGTAAGGAGAAATGCCTTTGGAGTTTTTAGTTTGTACATAACGATGAATTGTATGTGCAATCAAGTGGCATCTATATGTTCTTGTGTATATCATTTCATTCCTATAGATTCTTTCTTTCAAATAAGTTTTTAAGGATTGTAGTCATTGTTGTGAAGGAAGAGACTTTAGAAGGAATGAATTAATGATGTCACAGCCTCAGTTACCAGAGGCAAGAATGGATGAGGGAGTAAATTTGAGTATGGGTACACTGAAGTGGATCTCTAAGAAAGAGAATAAGAAAATGTACAAAATGAATTTCTGAAGTGAACTGGCACCCTGTGGTAGTTCCTAGTCACTGAGTTTTGTAGGACATCCAATAGCCATTTTGCTAGTAAGATGTCTTGGAACACTTGGAGTTTGCTATAGACCTGAGAAATAATTTGATCAAGAAATTTGAGGTTTATGAAATCATGTGCATTATGTGGATGGTAGTGAAGGAGGCCTTTTGTAAGGTAGATATTTTCCATCTTTCACCAAAAGTGTGACTTTGAGATTTACGTGCTAGCGCCCAGTCTCCATGATCATTTGCACAAGATGATTGAGGTAATTCATTATTTTAAAGGAAGCAGGAAAACCATAGGCTGATTATAGTTAATTTCTATTGTTTTACAGGGCTTTCCTAACTTTTGGAAGATGATGAATGTTGATGCATAACACAAATATCAAAACTTTCATATTTATTTTACCACATTAAATTGCATGATTTTGTTAAAGTGGGCGAGGCCACAATTTTTGCTCTCATTGCATACAGTGGATGTAGAAGGCTAAAATTTTTTATTCATTCCCCTTCAGCGTACAATCCTAGAAAATATATAGGAGATTACAAGATAAGAATAGGAAACTTAATCATTCTAAATCTGAAATCTATCTAATCAAATCTCTTAATTTTAGGGAATGATTACAAGATAAGAATATGAAACTTAATCATTCTAAATCCGAAATCTATCTAATCAAATCCCTTAATTTTAGGGAATTTAAATTCAAACAGATTCTCCTAATCTATAGGGATATTTAACTAATTTTATTTACAGCTTATTTACACTTCAACACTCCCCCTCAAGCTGAGGAATAGATATCTTCCATTCCCAGCTTGGATATAAGGCCCTGAAAAATGGAACTACTCAGCCCTTTTGTTAGAACATCCGCTAGTTGTCCCGATGGAACATAAGACATACACACTAATCCTTCCTTCAATTTCTCTTTGATAAAATGTCTATCAATTTCGATGTGTTTTGTCCTATCATGTTGTATAGGATTATGAGCAATATTGATAGCTGACTTGTTGTCACAATAGAGTCTCATAGGACTTTCCCATTTGACTTTCAAATTATCTAGAATAATCTTTAGCCAAAGCAGCTCACACAGGCCTTGCGCAATAGCCCTTAATTCTGCTTCTGCAGATGATCTTGCTACCACATTCTGCTTCTTCTCCATGTTACCAGGTTTCCTCCAAGAAAGATACAATATCCTGTAGTAGATCTTCTATCTATTAGGGAACCTGCATAATCTGCATCGGTATAAGCTTCTAGAGTAAGAGTATTGCTCCTTTTGAACAAAATTCCTTTTCTTGGATTGCCTTTTAGGTAATGTAGTACCCTATAAGCAGCTTGAAGATGTAGTTCTCTTGGATCATGCATAAATTGACTAATCATGCTCACTGAGTATGCTATGTCTGGTCGCATGTGAGTAAGATATATGAGTCTACCTACCAATCTTTGGTACATTTCTTTGTCAACAGCTGGTTCTTCTTTAGTCTCACCTAACTTATGATTTGGATCCATTGGAGTAGAGACGGGTTTACAATCTATCTTCCTTGTTTCTATCAACAAATCAGTCACATACTTTTGCTGAGATATGAAGATTCCTTGTGTGGAATATGCCACCTCAATACCAAGGAAGTACTTCAGTTTTTCTAGTTCTTTTATCTCAAATTCCTTCACCAGCTGCCGCTTTAATTCCTACTTCTCTATCTCATCATTCCCAGTTACTATGATGTCGTCCACATATACTAGAAGAGCAGTAACCCCCCTGTAACTGAGTGCTTAATAAAGAGTGTATGGTCCCCTTGACTTTGTTTATATCCGGATTCCTTTATCACTTTTGCAAATCTTCCAAACCATGCTCTAGGTGATTGTTTTAATCCATAAAGTGCTTTTCTCAACCTGCACACCTTGCTACCTGAGTTCCCTTCAAATCCTGGTGGGATGTTCATATAGATTTCTTCATCTAGGTCACCATGGAGAAATGCATTCTTAACATCATATTGCAGCAGTTGCCAATTGAAGTGTGCAGCCAAAGATAATAGGATTCTCACGGTATTCATTTTTGTGACTGGAGCAAAGGTCTCATGATAATCTACACCGTAGATTTGAGTGTACCCTTTAGCTACCAATCTTGCTTTATATCTCTTAAGGGATCTATCAGCTCTGTATTTCAATATGAAAATCCACTTATAGCCAACAATATTTTTTCCTTCTAGTTTGTCAACGATCTTCCATGTTCTATTCTTTTCTAATGCACTCATCTCCTTTCTCATGGCAGTCCTCCATTCTCTTTTTGTCAATGCCTCAGTAACAGTGTTAGGAATAGCAACGGTGTTTAGGCTTATAATGAATTTTCGGTGAGTTAGGGACAGACGTTCAAGGGAGACATAGTAAGATAATGGATAGAGTGGTCGTTTGGTGCATTCTCTTGTGCCTTTTCTAACAGCAATGGGTATGTCTAAGTCTTCAATGGGGTCAGTAGGTGTCTCAATAGGCTGTAAAGACATGTCAGATCTTACGGGTATGTCTAAGTCTTCAATGGGGTCAGTAGATGTCTCAATAGGCTGTAAAGACATGTCAGATCTTACCTTGATTTTATTTCCAGAGTTTGGATCAGATTCTTGGACTTGTATCAATTCAGGAACAACCTTTCTCCTTGAATACGCCTGAGAGAATCTTGTAGGGTTGTGACTGGCATTGATTAGGTCAGGAGAGACAGGAGATGACACAGATTCAGTAGACTTGTTTCCAATTATGCTGGTTGGAAGATCAAGGGTTTAAAGTGGTTCAGAAATCTCAGAAGTCCTATCTTCTAACATGGAAATCTCTCTCTGAAGAGAGGAGTTGGAGAAAAAAAGGTGTATTTTTCACAAATGTGACATCAACAGAAATGCAAGTTTTTTTGGATGAAGGGTTATAACACTTGTATCCTTTTTGAGTGGATGAGTAATCAAGAAAGACACATTTGATGGCACGGGGATCTAGTTTGTTTTTATGCTGGTTGTGAACATGAACAAAGGCAGTGCTACCAAATACCCTAGGTATAAGGCCATTTGAGGTTCGGAAGTGAGGGTAGAAGCTATTGAGGGTCTCTATAGGACTCTTATTATTTAGCACACGGGAGGGAAGTCTGTTTATCATGCATGTGGCAGTGAGAGCAGCCTCATCCCAATAAGACTTGGGTACATTCCCTTGAAAGAGTAAGGCTCGAATGGTGTTGAGCAAATATCCATTTTTCCTTTCAGCTACCCCATTTTGCTGGGGCGTGTTGACACATGATGATTCATGGATAATACCTTGGGATTGGAAATAAGGTGATAGAACTTGATTAAAGTAATCTCTAGCATTATCTGTCCTAAAGCTTTTTATGGTAACTCCAAATTGGTTTTGAACCATTGAATGGAACGTTGGAATAACAAAGCTAACATCAGATTTGTGTTTGAGGAGGAATAGCCATGTAACTCGAGTACAGTCATCAATGAAGGATACAAACCACCGAGCCCCAGAAATATTAGGTATGCTGGAAGGGCCCCATATGTCACTATGGATCAAATGAAAAGGATAAGAACTGCGTTTATTGCTAATAGGGAAAGATACACGAGTATGTTTTGATAACTCACAAATATCATAATGAAACTCAGAAATATCTAATCCTTGGAATAGTTGAGGAAACATAACTTGTAAAACCCTAAAAGATGGATGACCTAGGCGTAAATGATATAGCCAAATGACATCTTTATTGGAAGAACTAAGAAAAGGACAATGACAAATCATTCTTAACCGTTTGAGATGATTCAAGGAGATAAAGGCCGCTACTTTCCTTAGCAAGTCCAATCCTTTTCCCCGATCCCTGGTCCTGAAAAACACAATAAGAAGAGGAAAAAATAGCATAACATTTAAGGTCATAGGTGATCTTATAAATGAAGATGAGGCTGGCTAATAGTTTTGGTACATGGAGGACATTTTTAAGGATAAGGGTGGGTATGATATATATATCCCCGAACCCTGCAACAGTGGTTAATGAGCCATTAGCCACTACAATTTTCCTATTACCTGGGCATGGGGTATAGGTGTGGAAATGCTGAGGTGTAGGGGTTATATGGTTTGTGGCACCGGAGTCTATTATCCAAGAGTTTGTATAGGTGTTTTCGGTTTCTATTACTTGGGCATTCATATAAAAAGAAAAAAAGGTTTACCTGAAAGAGTCAAAGAGCAAGCTCCAAAAGGCTTCTCAAGAGATCCTAACAAACTCCTTAGCCTTCCAATTTCTTCATTATTGGATGTAGTTTTGACCTTGATCTCATAAACTTATGCATCATCGTGATCCTTTGAATATGTGCGACGAACAAAGTCCCAAATCTCCTTTGCAGTTGTCAAAAACATGCATGTGTCGCTAATCATGGGTTCCATGGAATCCCATAGCCAAGATATTATCATGGAGTCCTCCTCATCCCAGGTTTCAAACTTTGGATCATCCTTTGTTGGCCCGTTTCCGAGAAGATGGCTGAGCCTCTCCTTGTCTTTGAGATATGTTCGAACAAATTGAGATTACTTGAGATAATTCTTTCCACTGAGCCTATAGGATGCCCGAATATTATGTAAATCTCCAATTTTCTGAACAGAATTGGATTCTTCAGATGGGTTACGGATGCTAAAGGTTTCAGAGGTTGACATGGTCGAAGGAAGAAATCTTGCAGCAATGAAGGCTGCTGGAATAGGTAGAGAAATAAGCTCAAGGGAGCCGCAGCAATGAAGGCTGCGTGCAAAGGGATGAATGCGGAAAACCCTAGAGCTCTGATACCATGTAGAAGGCTAAAATTTTTTATTCATTCCCCTTCAGTGTACAATTCTAGAAAATATATAGGAGATTACAAGATAAGAATAGGAAACTTAATCATTCTAAATCTGAAATCTATCTAATCAAATTCCTTAATTTTAGGGAATGATTACAAGATAAGAATAGAAAATTTAATCATTCTAAATCTGAAATCTATCTAATCAAATTCCTTAATTTTAGGAAATTTAAATTCAAACATCTATAGGGATATTTAACTAATTTTATTTACAGCTTATTTATACTTCAACAGTTGAGATATTAAAGGCTAAACGCTTGAGGATAACCCTAAGAACTGTAAAGCACCTGGGAAACTACGTCGTAAACCAAATAAAAGCTTGTTACTGCAAGTAAAAGCCAAATAGGTTTCTTCATAAAGGCCATAAACATAGAACTAAAAGCTACTAGAATTGTGGACGCGAGGGTCACTTTACTTGTGATCACAAGAGTCCTCCTAAGTTACCTCTCATACCTTGCTTAGTCTAGATTCTGTAGTTTGTTCAAAGGTTTGGTTTTTGGGACCATTTGAGCTATTTGGCATATGGAGTTTGGTGTAATATAGTACATAACTTAGGATTGAAATGGTTTTGCCATTTTTTCAAAACATTTTGGAGAGGAAACATAAGGTTTTCTTGGGAAACAATGCTATTGAGGACATGACCAAGGTGGTAGACTACTGTTGAAGCAGAGCTGATCCCCAACGCTGTCTTGTAACACTCTTGAAATGAAGGAGAATTGGTTTTTGTTTTTGTTTTTTTGTTTTTTTGGGCTGTTGCAGAAGAGATTTTAATGAAATCAGGTTGGTAACATCCTAGCCTTCACCGTTTTTTCTTAAGGAACTGTTTCCATTGTTGTTTTAAATGCACTTCCTCCTCTCTTAGTGTTTCTTCTAGTCAGTGAAGAAATAGTTTAAACTTATGCAACATGGGCCAAAGACAGCCTCCATGAGGCAAGATGGTCACAAATATTGGTTGTAGAGAGGTGAAGGAGGAAACTTACTTGGATACACATTTTGTATCAATAACTTGATCTGGGATTGAATAGAAGTAATTGCAGAATTATGCCTGAGTTGAGGAAATGTATTTTGTTTATATGTAGGCTATTTTTCTGTTTTTTGAAAAAGAAATGAACTGTGCATGAAGTTAACACAATACCCATTGATAGGCTTTATTAACCTGTGAGTAGTTAGTAGCATTGTGTCCACCCGAACAAAAAAAAAAAATTTCATTGACTGAAATCTTGAGCCTATTCCATCTTATAATGATGGCCTACCAAACTAGAATCTTGCCAAGAAGTGACCCAAGTAGGAATACCATGGTGGAGCTCATTCCATGTTCCAAATTCGATGATGGAGCTCAAGTCTTTTTTCGTCCCATTTTCATTGTGCTCTCTTTCATTCGGTTGGTTTGGATTGTTGGTGGAGGAGAGAAATGAGATGAAGAACAGGTTTGATGAGCATTAAAAGGGAAATATATGGACATAGTTAAGCAATGTGAGGGAAGGTTATTCACATGGTGTTCTCATTTGTGATATGAGATTGTGTTATTGAAGGGGACAGCTTCTCGCGAACCATTTGTTTGTTGAAATTCCTCATTTAACAAACTACTATTTACAGCATTTGTATGCTGCATGATGAATTTGTTCAGGGTAATAAGTACCTCTGAACAAAACATAGAAATTTGAATGCATGTTTTCTGCCATCCAAACTCAAATTTCATACAGTACTCTCCATTGACTGTCCAACTCCATAGAGCATAACCAATTGGGTTATGCCTTTTATTGTTGAATTCTGTGATAAGATATGCAATTCAAATCCATGTTTTGTCCATTTGCCAGGATCTACAACTTGTAGATGGCACAGAAGCAAAACTTCAAATGCTTTGCAAACTTGTCATCTATCATCAGCTGTACAGTAAATTAACAGTTTTATTGACAGATGATTTATTTTGATCTGTATTGAATTTCAGATATGCATAACGTGTTGAATGGTGTCTAGTTTTAAATCAATTAGCCCTCAGCACATTTTGGTGTCAGTTATGTCCTGGGAACATTAATATCATCTGCATGCATACATTATACGTATGTACATATATACCTTCATGCACACATATATAAGTATACATATACATAGATATGATAGACATTTATATATGGCAGTCATTCACTGGGTTTCTGTGAACACTGTGGATCATAAACTTGGAAGGCTACATGTGGTAGGTGGACAATGTTTGCTCAAAATTGAGTTTTGTGTGACTTGGATCTATTAATACACTCTATTCTTCAAGAGATACAATGCTGTTAATTTTCTCTCGGTCATAGAGAGAGAACTAGAATCAAGCAAAATTTGGAGTATGCTTGCCACTCCTCCAATGTATTCTCTCCCTCTGTCATGTGCACCAGATGTGCTGCAATCTGATTTTGAAATCACAGCCATCTGTAGAGTTATATCTCCTGTTCTGTTCGATAGTAGTCATGCATCAAATTCTCTATCCTTGGACCAGTCACATGCATCACGTGTCAAGTAAATCTATTTGTGATATGGTGGATATCCATCTAATATTCCTGTCTTCATTAGTCAGGTGCATCAAAATGCCCAGCAGCCTCATCAACATTTGATTTGGTAGGCAACCAGACAAATCAATATGTGATTTGCCGCCAAAACTTAAGCCCTTTCTGTCAATCATGATCTACAACAATAATAAAACCAAAGGGATAGACTAAAATATTTCGGTGGCTTTTTTAACTATGCATCTAGTGGTCACAAAATATGCTATTTCTAATGGAAGAGTCTCTAGACCATTTGTCACAGCAGGCTAGTCTGTTACAAGTGAAACATTAACAATGCTGTCTTATTTGTGCATTTCATGGGAAACATATGAGTTAATTTAGTCAGCAGGTGATGATGGTTTCTTTCCTCTTATCTGATAGATTCAACGTAGTTTTCACTAAGGAAGTATTTCAGCTCTCTTTGTGGATGAAATGGTAGTTTTTGAACCATGATATCGTGTTGTTCCTGTGGTGATATCAGTAATACTCATTGGACATCAACTGAAAAGTTGTCATTTAAGCAATTCAAAGGCTGAATCTTACAGGAAAAAGCATTCTAATTTATGATTCATTGTGCAACTATGAGACAGCTAATACTTTTATTTTAACAATTGAATTTATGGTTTAAAATGCTTAAAAGATGGCTTACCTGGACTCAGTTTGCCTGCGAACTGTACAGGAAGTATCATGGCTAATGGAACAGCTAAGCATTCACAGAATAGAATATCTATACAATCCTAACCTTGTCAAACTCCATCTCCTTGATGACCCAACCACCAAGTTTTTTGGTTACCATTGGTTACAACTTCACGTTGTTGGATCTCAAGAGAAGATCACGAGTCTTGAACTTTGTGAGACATATTTTAGCTTGCCAAGTTGTTCTCCAGTTGCATTATATTGTCCCTCCAGTGCAGTGCCAAGTTCTCAAAGCAAGGTGCTCGAATAATACCTAACAATTTGCTTTACCCCCTTTGGCAACAGTTTTTGATTGTTTAGTAATGTGATGGACAGTAAGGTACAGGCATTGTGGAGCTCAGCTAGACTAATCAAGATAATATTATTTGAATTAACTCAGATTGCAATAAACAATATATATTGCAATATAGATTGACAGTTCCCCATACAAGGTAATGAATGATGCAAGGATTTGAGAAAAGCTTGCATCTATAGAGGAACTAGCCCATTGGGGTGTAAAGTTGGAAGCTCGCATAAAGCTGAAACCAAGTAGTTGTGGTTAAATGTATTAATTATAGTCTACCCTGGTCGACAAAGAAAGGTTATATGTGTGGACAAGGAAGTGAGGTGGACAAGATTGCTATTAGATCCTGTACTAGCTTTTTGGTTTTCTACCAGGTAACTTCTTTTTCTGTAATCTAAGCATTTCATTAGGTGTTTCCTTTTACCTGATTTATGGGGGAAACACTCCATAACAGTCCTGGCACAGCTGTGCCATTTGGTCATACATGTTTCATCTGGAGAACTGTCAACAGTTTCTTACTTAATATCAGCAATATTACTAAATTCTGATAATGCCTTGTGTAAAGTGAACATGCTTTACTACAGCTTCAACTCAGAAGCATGGTGTAATCATGTTACTTCTTAACAGGAAAAAAAAAGCTTCTCGGCGTGCCCTTAGTTTCTTTCATTATTTCACTCATCTATCACAATTTAAGATTTTATCCAAATTTTGAAAAGGTATTTAGATTTTACATGCTTAGGCATGCTGAAAAATAGCTATAGCTATCTTGCTAGCGAGTGGGTAGCAACAGTTTCTTCTACTCCGATTCCTGTTTGTGCTGGGGTTGGTCTTATTGTAATATTGGACAATAAGCAGTCTACTGGCTTGCCAGCTTCAACTGTCGTTGTTTATTTTTTCACATCAACCAGCTATTAAAACATTGTGACAACTCATATTCCTTTGCATGTTCCATAAGTTGTGATATTTAGAATTGCTATATCCTGTACCTAAATCTCAGTTACTTTGTATTCTTATTTTGCAGTGCATTAACAAAGTGTGATAACTTCCAGGGGTTGTTTCAGAAGGAGCAGATTCTGTTGCTGAAGCAGAAGGTGCTGTGTTAGATGGCCTAAGTAGGTATGCTGTATAGCTATATTTGTATCCTATGCTTTTGGT
Organism: Calamus simplicifolius; assembly: GCA_900491605.1. Classification (NCBI taxonomy): domain Eukaryota; kingdom Viridiplantae; phylum Streptophyta; class Magnoliopsida; order Arecales; family Arecaceae; genus Calamus; species Calamus simplicifolius. The sequence continues at coordinate 984,832 of UESW01003881.1, read as the reverse complement.
TAAATTGATAGAGCAAAACATCTGAGTTCATTTCTGTTACAGTCATGTCCGTGCTGTGGTTGCAACATTGGGAGGGCTGCATGGAGCTTCTAGGAGACCTGACAAGTGGCGGCATCTTTATGCTGGGTTTACCATATGGCTGTCCAAATCTGAAGCTCCAGGTAAAGCAGCCATTTTACATACCATTCTCAACTGGTCATAGACAGATAATACTAACAACTTTCAATTTGGGTATTGAGTGAAACCATGGAAAGAGCATTGTATAACATTACTGTCGGGTAATGGTCACGATCTAGCTGGTGAATATTTCTAGTCAGAGCTGGATGTTACTAAACTTTATATCTTTGATGCACGTAAAGAGAATCAGTGATAGTTTATATAAATCAGAGATCAAACACCATTGATCATAATCTACACAAGAAAAAATGTCTATGAATCAAATATAATGTGTTTTGAAGGTATCTAATGTGTCAAGTGGGTGCTAAAATACATGGTCCCAATCATGTCAAGAATATATGGTTGTCGCATATTAATTGAGAATCCACTCTATTGGTCATAATCTACACATAATAGAACATGTAGATCAGATTTCAATTGTTTTTGATGCTTTGATTAAATTAATGCATTGGATCTTCTATGAAAGCCATCCATTTTTCTATATGCTTGATGTATAGGTTGGAGACCTAAAAAATATATGATTTTTGTATTGTAGGCAATTTTATTGTGTAGATCATGACTGACTGTGAATCTTCGATTGTGATGGGCATTTTGAATTGTGAAATCTTCAACCGAAGTTTTAATATTGAGGGCCTGTTTGGTCACTCTTACACGCACGCATGCAGAGAGAGAGAGAGAGAGAGAGAGAGAGAGGTGGGGGTGAGAATGGAGTATAAGAGAGGCCTGAGCATAGCGAAGAAAAGTAAAATGACCAAACAGGCCAGCAGGGATCCTTTTTTCCCTATGTCTCCTATAGAATGTGGGCTTTGTTTTTTCCTCTTTTCCCTTTTCTTTTCTTTTTTTCATTTTTTTTGTTCCCCCACATAGCAGCTAGGTTGATTTGTGCCAGGCTCAACTGTTATTCCCAATCCCCAAATCAGGCAGGGTTGGTCTGGTTGTTTCTAAACAGCTTCCTATTATCGCTATTGCTGGTGGAACTGCTCTGAGTTTAGATTATGTACCAGTTATGATCAACAGTTCATACTTTGGTGCAGCAACTTATATTGGCATGTTGGTTGATGATTAAATTTCAAAAGTATCATGCAGGATAAATAGTGTCATAAAATCAAGCTTAGTGTTCCATGTTTGGTTGGTTCTTTTTAGCAATCTAAGGCTGGTTAAGAAAATTTAATACTGTCATTCCGATGAATGATTGCTTAAGTCATTCTTGATGCTTGAAATTTTTTTTTATTTATGATGACATGTTTTACCAAGCCATGCAAGGTAACTGGTTTGCTTCTATGCATTTGGGGAACTCAGTGATTGCCCTTGCTTTGCCTCACAACTTAAAAAAGTGCTGTTCATCCATGCCCTATTTCTTACTTCTAATGCACTGCCAATGACAGTACTCTTATATGAAGTGTTGTCATATTTCTTATGTGTAATACCGAAAGCTTTTCTCAGTGAGTATTCATAACATGGATTTAGATACTAGTGCATACCAGTCCATAGCACCGATTACGGTGGTTTGGACATATACAATGAAGGCCTTTAGATGCTCCAGTTAGAAAGAGTGATCTTTTAATAGTTCATGGTACTGATAAAGATAGAGGTAGACCTAAACTAACATAGACATAAATAATTAAGAAAGATATAACTATTCAAAATAATATCTCATGGTGTTTGTTATTTGCAGATGATATAGTGTTGATTGATGAAACTAAATCTGAAGTAAATGCTAAGCTAGAGATTTGGAGAGAGGCTTTAGAATCTAAAGGTTTTAAGATTAGTAGAACTAAAACTGAATACATGAAATGTAATTTTAGTGGGAGTAAAAATACAAATGAAGAAATAGTAAAGATTGCAAGCCAAGAGACATCAAGGAGTGAAAAATTTAGGTATTTGGGATCAATTATACATCAAGAAGGTGAAATAGGTGAAGATGTGAATCATATAGTTAAAGCAGGATGGATTAAGTCAAGGAGTGCTTCAGGAGTATTATATGATCGATGCATCCCATTAAAATTGAAAGAAAAATTTTATAAAACCGCTATTAGACCAGGTATGCTATATAGAACAGAGTGTTGGGCAATATTGAAACATGTGAATAAATTAAGTGTGACAGAAATGCGCATGTTAAGATGGATATGTGGTAAAACTATAAAAGATAGAATTAGAAATAAACATATAAGAGAAATGATAGGAGTAGCCTCAATTGAAGATAAAATGAGAGAAAATCGATTGCGATTGTTTGAACATATACAACGTAGACCTTTAGATGCTTCAGTTAGAAAGAGTGATCTTTTAACAATCCATGGTAAGGATAGAGGTAGAGGTAGACCTAAATTAACATGGATAGAAATAATTAACAAAGATATAACTATTTATAATTTGAATGTCGACTTGGTCCTAAATAGAGCTGAGTGGAGGAAGCGGATTCATGTAGTCGACCCCATGTAGTTGAGAAAAGGCTTAGATGAGTTGAGTTGTGTTGAGTATAACTATTTGTAATTTGAGTATCGATTTAGTTCTAAATAGAGCATAGTAGAGGAAGCAGATTCACGTAGCCGACCCTATGTAGTTGGGAAAAGGCTTAGGTGAGTTGGGTTGAGTTGCATACCAGTCCATAGCAGATGAACCGGAACCAGTAAGGTACTGGTGCTGGCACGCCCCATGTTGGTATTGCAGTGACACTTACAACACCTGCATTCTGTACTAGCAAGTGGAGGCTTGCCGTGTATTTGTATGGTATCATTACCATACTGATACCATACTAATAAGTTACCACTACTGTAAAACTTGAATCATAATCAGTTTAAGGTTTTCATTTTTCTTCTCTCTGGAAGGAGTTGCACAAAATGAAATACGTTGTTGCCTAAATATATCAGTTAGTTTAACCATTTGTCTTCATAACAAGAAGAATCTTGAGATGCTGGTTTGATGATAAAGAATATTCTGATGATGCAGATGAAGCTTCTGCAAAGGAGGAGGCTCGAAGGCACATACGAGATGGAACTCTAGCTTATACAAATGCTGAAGTAGTTGTGAAGCTTGGGGGTTGGGAGTCGAAGCGTGCTAGAGATGTTGCTCAGGGGTGCTTGAGTGCATTAAAACAGCTAATCTTATCAGACAAGCAGCTTACAGGTATTTAATTTTGTCTATTTGTCATTCTGTGCATATTCCAATTGCTCCCTTTCCTAAAAGACCAAATTTAGGGCATATGAAATTGCTAGGAAACAAACATTCTGTTGCCAGCTGCTCCATGGTTGTGTGCTGACAGTATTAAGATGGTGCATGTAACTATAATGCAACAAAATTATCTTGTATTTCAAAAGTAACTATAGTAAAGAAAAACATTGATTTACTATTGGAAAGAAAAGCATTGCTTTCTTGTCGGTGAAGCATATGATTAGTGCATTGATGTCAAGTCATATGAAAAGCTTTCCTCTCTAAGAATCTAAGAAGAATAGAAGAATACATACATACTCAAATTGAAGCATCTGCGGACTCGATGTTCCATCACACATTCTGCATGCTAATAATGCTTTTCTTCTTGATGTAGAGAAGCTACCAAATTAATAGCATTCTCAAGTCTTGCCATAGTCCAGTTTGGCTCAATTTTAAAATTGTGATTTCTTCTGTGTTTTACAGGAAAGAAGAGTCTTTACATCAGGTTAGGGTGTCGTGGAGATTGGCCTAACATCAAACCACCAGGTTGGGACCCATCAAGTGGAGCAGATCCCTCTCCCTAGTGGTGACAACAGCGTGGACCCATCAAGTCTTCGGAATTTTTACAAAAGACTCCATTTCATTTGTCTACTAGCTGTGGCCTCCGTGGTCAGATGCTTGCTACGGCTGGGATATGTTGGATAAACTTATCCAAGCTTGTGTTCGTCTGTATGTTCCCTACCAATTGCGTCTCTAATTTTTGTTGCATAATCTCATGACCATTGATGTAGCGCTCTAAATTAATAGCTGGTGTAATAGTGGACCAGTTTGCAGCTTAAATTGAGAAACGGTTGCATGAGTTGTTGATGTCAATCATGGATATGATGCTAAAAGGCCAAGAATTTGGAACCAAGTTGATTAATTCTTCCATCGGGGTCTCCTTTTCCCATACAATGCTAAGTTTCTGTAAGGCTGGTATTACTATCCGAGGACCGTCTAGTGCTGAGTTATTGACCTGCTGGTGGAGCAGGACTTAGAAACCGAGATGACGAAATATCAACAAATATAACAAATCAAAAGCAAATCATCATTTTAAGATTTAATTTCAGTATTTACTAACTAAGAAATTAATTTAAAACAGTAAATAGCTCAGTAAGAAATCTTGGTCAATATTTCAGTATTGTTTCATGTAATATGTAAAAATATTCTTTTTAACATGGATCAAGAAATCAATTATCTTCTAAGTCCAATGCCAGTATAAATCAATATTTTAGCCAAGATGAAAATATTGGCTGAGAATGTCAGCTTGCAACGCTTAGTGGAAATGCATTTGTTGCTAAGACATCTCCTCGATCGTCGTTGTCTTCCTTGGTGGACCAAGAATTTTTGATGGGCTCTTCTCGATCGGAAACCTATAGAAAGTCCTTGGGCCGAGAATTTTTGCGGGACACTTCGATACTCAAGTTAGTGTTTTGGGCAACAACTTTAAGCTTAAGAAAAGCTTAAGTGTTTGCCATAACAGTTGGCAGGATTTGCTTCCCATGCATCGAAACTGTTAGCAGAATTTGTCGGACCTAGGCGGCTGTAACAGAACTGGCAGGATCTGCCCCTACGTATGTAGCGGAGTAATATTTTCATTGTGTTTCAGGACCGTGGGAGGATCCTGCAAACTATCATGAGCGGCAAGGGTTATGCGTGTGGGCCCCATAAGGAGTCTGACCTGGGTGGTCGATTGGAGGTCCTACTCCGGTGGCCTATTGGAGGCTCTATCATAGTAGCCGACTGGAGTCTATCCGGTGGCCGACTGGAAGTCCTACCCGGGTGGCTAGCTGGAGGTCATACCCGGGTGGCCAACTGAAAGCCCTACTGGGTGGCCGACTGGAGATTGTTTGAGAGTGCGATCATCATCGCCGATTGGGTGCTACCCTATCAGCCCGATTAGATGCCCCCCATTCCTGAACTTGTGCGGCCATGTGCCTTGCATCCATTAAGTGAAAGGAGTGTAGAGCTTCATCGCATTAAGATTTGGGTGTTATCGACCATAGAGCCTAACACGTGCAGAAGGCATGCCTTCAAGGAAGTGTGGTCTTTTTGTACTGAGGAGAGGGGTGAGGTAGTGGGGTACAGTACTGTTGGTAGACAGTGAGTCGTTGCATAGAATCAAGGCGACATTCTCGAATGGCGAGGAGTCGCACACCATCATTGCTTCGCCATAAATTGCATTCTCCCATATGCCATCGAAACGCCGCTTTTCGAGCCGTCGTTCATCGGTTGAGATGCTAGCTCTCAATCGTGAATGTCCACGTGGTCATGCCATTGGGCGGATGATTTTTTTGTTTTGAAAATTCCCAAATAAAAGCCTTCTGTCCTCTCCATTGAGCTTTTTATGCTTCCAATGCTATCAGAGTTTCTTCTCCATAGTTTTTTCTCCTTCCTTCATTCTCTAAGTCTTCTAGGTGTCTTTTCTTATTCTGCAGGTTGGTCTTTTCCTTCTTTCTTCGGGTTGCCCCTTAGGTTTTCCTGACCTTCTTTAGGATAGTCATGGGTCCTAGCCCCCTCCATAGGAAGGGTAAGAAATTTCTCATAGAAAGTTCTTCTTCTTCTTCATCATCTTCTTCTTCTAAGGACAACGTTCCTCTCCGGATATGTCGTAGGGTTGGTAGCGCAATGGCCCACGAGCCCTCGGTGGCTCTAGTTTGTCCAGTACCTTCTTCGATCTCCATTTTGAATTCGGCTAGTTTGAAGAGTGTTCCTTTGACCATGACTCGACCGGAGGTGGATGAAATTAGGGCTGTGTATAGAGTGCCGGAAGGGATTAGGTTGTCTATCCCTGACCCGAGGATAGAGTGACCGCCGGCCCCGCCGAAGGGGTCGTCGTGTATGAGGAATTCTTTAAGTTAGGACTCCACCTTTCCTTTTATCCCTTCATAGCTAGCCTCTTAAAGAGGTACAACATTCTTTCGGTATAGTTATTCCCAAACTCTTTTAGGACCATCTGTGCTTCATAGTATTCTGTATTTCCATGGCTTGGTGGCTAGAGTTTCTTTGTTTCGAGCCATGTACTCCCTCCGCCGCCATCCTACTAAAGTAGGATGGTGGTTCTTCGCTCCCTAGTAGGGGAGGGTGCTCAAGCTTGACCTCCCTTCTTCTATTAAGGGATGAAAATTTTATTTCTTCTTTGCCCACGTAGGCGGGGTGAGAGAGAGATGAAAAAACCAGATCAGTCCCCAAATAGAAACTCGCAGTAGAGCAGGTCGACAGGGAGGTATTCAACCAATTGTTGAACTCCCAGATCCCTCCTTGTCGAGTTATCCTGTATGAGAAGAATTTGTTCGATGCCAGTGTGAGCCCGATGCCGACCTTAGGTCGGTGCAGGGGCATTCTATCCTCTTTCGCTTTTCTTTTCTTTTCTCCTCTCTTCTTCTTTGTCTAACCTTCTATGCACTTATTGTAGGGATAAAGTTCTCCCTCAATCAACTGAAAGGGGTTGACAAGAAGAGAAAGGGGCAGCCGATGACATAGGGAAACAGGAGATGAAGAAATCTCGTCTGTCATACCCGACGCTGCCTCAACCTCAGGGGACCCGCTGTGAGGTGGCCCCATTGGGGAGGCCCAGGTTGCCCATCCAAGGGCAACCGACCCTAACTGGCTGTCCACCTAGTGGAGACGGTGGAATGAGAGTGGAGGAAGCTTCTCCGCAAGCTAGGAGTGATAGGCCACTGGCGGCCTCAGTGCCCATGCCCATGGTGGCGATGATCCCTGAATTTGCATCGGCGCCGACTGCGAGGAGGTGGCTCCCGACAGCCCTATTAGCCCATCTATTCCCCTAGCGGTTCCTGCGGGGGAGCTGATGATCGCCGATCGCGCTGAGGGGAAAAATGTCCAAGTTTCCCTCTAAGTTTCCCTGGGGGCCTCGACGTTCCATGAAAGCCAGTTGGCGGAGCGGCTGCTGGAGAGCATCCTACTCCCGCATGACCGGGAGGAGACCCGCCGTTGAGGCATGGGAGAGATCATGGGTGATCTTTTCCCCCAAATGCTTTAGGTAAGTGGTTTTTGACTCATATTCTCGACTTGTTTTCTCTATAACTTGGTGTGCTGACTCTTGCTTCTTTGTTTTGCAGATGGTGAGCAGTGTCTTCGCCATGCAAGATGCATGCCTCCGATCCGTGGTATCTTGCTGTGCCACCCAAGGTAGGGCTACCATCACTCAGGTTAGATGGAGCATGCAACATCGGAGCTTGCTGCTGTTCTGGCTAGCGAGGCAGCCCGAGACCAAGAATTCCAATCCACCGTGGAGGTGAGCTGGGGGCTGGAGGCCCAACTTGTGAAGGTGGAGGAGAAAGCCAAAACAAAGGTCGAGCATTCAGTGACCACCGAGTTGAGGTAGGCCGATGACTCAGCCCAAGTGATGGTACTTGAGGCCCGGCTCGAAGGAGCTATGGTAAGGAAGGAGGTGGCAGAAGTGAAAGCCAGGGATGCTGAGGCGAGGATCAGGGCCACTGAGATCATCACCTATGCAACGAGGGAGGAGGCCGCTTGAGCCAGGGAAGAAACTTCCCTGGAGAGAGCCAAGGCCCAAGTTGCCAGAGCCGAGGCCGCTACGGTCGTGGAGGCATATAGAGGTTTCGTTGAATTCAGTGATGAGGTTGTAGAGGCAGCATATGATGTGTTCCTCAATGGATTTGAGAAATGCAAGAATAAGGTGTCCCGAGTTCTGCAAATTGCGAACTTGGACACCATTATCGCTGAAGACCTTGAGGAGTCGGTGGAGGAGCTGGTGGCTATGGCAGTCAAAGCGGTCGAAGATGACAACAACGCTGCCAAAGACAGAGGAGTCAATGTCAATGGCACCGTGAGCTCGGCACTCAAAGTACTGCTTAGAGCGCGCCACCACCACCTAAAGGAGAGTCAGTCTGAAAAGTTATTTCCCAAACAATGCCGGAGGTGGGTACCATAGTGGAGGCGGTAGTGGAAGCAATCAAGTCAACAGAGTCAGTTGACCACAAACGATCCACTTTCTTTTTAGACTTCCTTTGTATTTTGCTTATTTGTTTATGTACTTTCTTTGTAATTCGGCTTCGGCCAATTCCATGTATACTTTTATACTTAATAAAGAGATCTTTTCCTTTAAGTATTAGTCTTCTGATTGCTTGCGTACTTCTTCATCTTTGCACTTATTTTTGCATGCTAGCTCTAGCTCCAACTCCTTCCCATGGAGACATCTTTTCTTTTTGCACTACTTTTGGTGTTGATAGTTTTTGCCTACCTTGCACGAACTCGTGACTACATCCATGTGTTCTCTGAGACCATACACTTGCTTGAAGGACTTGAAGTAAGGTTGGAAGTAGATTGGTCATGACTTGGCCGTCTGGTAGCGGCCATCAATTATCTCTTGACTCAGAGTTGAGAGGTAGGTATCCGCCAACCATGAGCTAGGAGGTAGACCTCTCTCAACTGTGAGCTGACTGGACTCATCCCCCGATGTAGAGTCGGAAGGTAGGCGTTCGCCAACTATGAGCCAGGAGGTAGATCTCTCCCAACTATGAGCTGACTGGACTCATCCCCTCACGTAGAGTTGGGAGGTAGGCTTTTGCCAACTGTGAGCCAGGAGGTAGATCTCTTCCAACTATGAGTCGACTGGACTTATCCCTCAATGAGGAGTTGGAAGGTAGGCATCCGCCAACTGTGAGCTAGAAGGTAGATCTCTTCCAACTATAAGCCGATTGGACTCATCTTCCAATGCAAAGCCGGGAGGTAGGTGTCCACCAACTATGAGTCAGAAAGTAGATCATTCCTAACTATGAGCCAACTGGATGGTCATCCCATGACATAGAGTTGGGAGGTAGGTGTCCACTAACTATAAGCTAGAGGTAGATTTATTCAAACTGTGAGCCGACTAGACTCATCCTCGACATGGAGTCAGGAGGTAGGCGTTTGCCAACTGTGAGTTAGGAGATAGATCTTTCCTAACTATGAGCTGACTGGACTTATCCCTAACAAGGAGTTGGAAGGTAGGCATCTACCAACTGTGAGCCAGAAAGTAGATTTCTCCCAACTGTAAGCCACTGGACTCATCCCCCGACGCGGAGTTAGGAGGTAGTCTTCAATCCATAGGGAGGCCGGATGAAGGAACAACATGTTGGGAACCCCTTTTTTACTTCTTTCAAATAGATTCTTACATGCTATTGGTAATACATACAGAGATTTTTTGCATTCCATGTGCGGGAGAGTGGCTTTCCATCAAGCTTTTCAATCTGGTAGGCACACTTGTGAAATGTTTCGGCGATCCGATAGGGTCCTTTCCAATTTGGGAAAAGCTTGTCTCCTTCTGTTGGTTTGGAGACTTCAGCATGCCTTAGGACGAGATCCCCGAGGAAGAAAGCCTTGGGATATGCACACGAGCATTGTAGTATCTCGTAGCTTGCTGGTGAAATGCTGCCATCCTGATCTGTGTTCGGTTGTGTGCTTCGTCATGAGGTCGAGATTGGCCCTCAGCTGTGTGGGGTTGTCTTCTTTATTTTATGATTCCACCCGCAAGCTTGGGAAGTCAATCTCGACTGGAATGATTACTTTTGATCAAAGGCAAGGCTGAATGGTGTCGCTCTAGCGGACATCCTCAGAGTTGTATGGTAAGCTCACAGCACACTTGGAAGCTCCTCCACCCATCTACCTTTGAACTCATCCAGTCAGAACCGAAGGCCCTGGAGGATGGTTCTGTTCGTCACCTTGGCTTCTCTGTTGATTTTTGGATGTCCAACAAAGGTGAACCAATGGTGGATATTTAACTCGGCACAGAATTCTTTGAACATCTTATTGTCGAATTGCCGGTCATTGTCGGTGATGATGGTATGGGGTAATTCGAAGCGGCAAATGATAGACTTCCAAAAGAAGGACTTCACCTTGCTCTCGGTAATGTGTGCCAATGCCTCAACTTTGATCCATTTGGTGAAGTAGTTGATGGCGATGAGCAAGAACCTCCGTTGGCCCAATGCCGAAGAATATGGACCAAGGATGTCCATGCTTTACTGAGCGAAGGGCCATGGGAATGAGAGCTGGCTTAGGTGAAAAGTGGGCTGCCACTAGATGTGTGCATGTCGTTGGCAGTTGTCGTACTTTTAAACCAACTTGGTCGTATCCTCTCGCATGGTAAACCATTAATATCCTTGGCGAAGCGCCTTCTATGCTAGCGACCTACCTCCTAGGTGATTCTCACAGATGCCTTGTGGATCTTCCGAAGGACGTAGTCGGCTGAGCCCAGACATTTAAAAAAGGAAAAGGAGAACAACCTTCTATATAGCCATCCATTACCACGAATTGGAAGCTCTTCATTTGAGAAATTTGGCTTCTTCACGATCGTTTGGGAGAATGCTATCAGTGAGGTAGCGTATATAGGCATCTATCCAAATCAGCTCCTGTGTGACTGGCAGTACTTCCTCTACAACGTCGATGCTCGAGGCTTCCAGATGCTTAATGTAAGTCCTCCCTAGGGTATTATCCGTTGATGTGGCGAGTAGGGGGGGGGGGGGGGGGGACGAGAATTGTAGTCCCTCTTCGGCAAGTCAACGAACCTACGACTGAGTTCTTTCATCCGACGGTTGTACTCATCAAGGTGTCGCTTCGCCTTGCGGTTGATTGGTTCGTTAGTGAACTCCTCTCCTGATGACTTAGGAGATGAATAAGGAGAGGGAAGATGCCGATGCCCTCGCTTAGGCTCCTTCATGTGCCACCGTCCGTAAGAGGGGGGCTCTTCTGATAACGAGTGGGAGATCGAGGCCGCTTCGGGGCTTCACGATGGTGGTGCTCTTGCTGATGAGCTTGATGGATGCTCTGGCAGCGCAATGGTAAGGTATGTCGGCGGTGAGTCCTCCAATAGAAAGATCTTTCGTGAGTGGATTGATGGCTGGCGCAAGCAGTAGCTACAAGGGAGTGGAAGCCCTTGGCTGCTGCTGTATGGTCATGGAATGCTGCTCTGTAGCTCTTAGACCACCGCCACTAGCACTTGAACTTACTGGGTGAGGGTGACAAACTGATCCGGCTGGACAATTTGAGACGGTGGCGATGGTGGAGCAAGGAGGTTGGCCTTCTGCGTGAAAGGCTCCCCATGCGGCTGGTGGAGGCCTCCTGAGCATGCGTTGTCACTGCCATCTTTGATCTAGAGGGGACAAAGATCTGCAAATTGGTATTGCTGATCTGTCTCCTGCTTTCCCTTATCTAGTGTGCTAATCTATTATTGCCAAGACACCTCTTCGATCGTTGGCTCTATCCAGATGTACCTGAAGGTCCTTCCTAGATGGCCGACTGAAGGCTCTACCCGGATGACCGACTGGAGGCTCTATCCAAGGGGTCGATTGAAGGTTGTCTGGGAGTACGATTATCACCATCGATTGGGTGCTGCCCTGCCCCATCCGCACTGACCATTAATTTTTAGAACTAAATTTGCAATGTGAACTAAAAATGGCAATTCTTGTAAGAAAAATCAAACTCTAATTTTAAAGTGCAAATATATTTCTATGAATATATCAATCAGTTCTACTAATAAAGTAATGCGGTAGTTAATTGCATCCAGGATTAAGTTTGGATTGTGCTCTAATCAAATGGAAACTATTATCTTAGACGATTGGCACTTCTTTGGCTTATTCTTTGGAAAGTTTCACCATTATTCAAATCGTTACTATTTTTTTTTTAATAAAAAGAGTTTCTAGTTACCTATGGCCCATGCTGAACTCTCGTTTACTTCATTAATTTAATACTAATTAAAGTAACAGCTAGCTTAATTAGGCTGCACAATAATTGGATTGGATATACGGTAGGAAGCTGCGGGCTTCTACAACCGAAGCAAAAATCCTGCTTGCCGTTCTGCAACGGTCGTCCTATTTAGTATGTCCAGCTTGGCTTCTTGCTTGTGTTTTTTATTATTCTCTTTGAAATGTTGGTGCTCATTTGAACCCGAGATTCCCCTCGTCCAATTGTAAACATACGTCAAGGCACGTAGATGTCCCTGTTTCCCACCAAACCAATGCATCGCCACGGCACGGCAAGTAGTAGTTTCTTTCCACGATCTTTCATGTACATGAAGTATTAACCCTCTTCCTCTCTATATAAACAAACTTCCCCCCTCAGAATTGGATATGTGTAACCGAGTCAACTCCCCTGCCCACTCCATCGCACCATCCACTCGACCTTTCGTTTAGCTCCATGGCTTTCTCAACAAACAAATGCCTGCTGGTAGCGTTGCTAGCGATCGCTCTTTGTGCTTCTTATGCGGCATCCCGCACGCTTACCGACAGGTCGATGACGGAGAAGCACGAGCAATGGATGGCTCAGTACCGGCGCGTGTACAAGGACGCAGCCGAGAAGGAGCAGCGCTTCAGAATTTTTAAAGCCAACGTGGAATTGATCGAATCGTTCAACGCTGGGAACCACAAGTACAAGCTCGGCACCAATCAGTTTGCCGACCTCACCAATGAAGAGTTCAAGGCCACGCACACTGGATTCAGGGCATCTCCAGCTGCCTCTGTGAAGGCGACGAGCGGCTTCCAGTATGAGAACGTCACTGCAGTGCCTGCGAGCATGGACTGGAGGGCGAAGGGTGCAGTTACTCCCATCAAGGACCAAGGCCAATGTGGTAACAAACCGATCCATTTCAACTAATTAATCAACATCCAATTTATCGTGTTACAAATATAGACTTCCAATAGTACTTGTTCTGCAAACAATCTGACATCCAATGCACCGGACAGGATGCTGCTGGGCTTTCTCTGCTGTGGCCGCAATGGAAGGAGTCACCAAACTCAGCACCGGGAAGCTCATCTCTCTATCAGAACAAGAGCTCGTGGACTGCGACACCAAAGGTGAGGATCAAGGATGCAATGGGGGTCTAATGGACGATGCTTTCAAATTCATCATCAAGAATGGAGGCCTTACGACCGAATCCGACTACCCATACGAGGCTACTGATGGCACATGCAACACCGGGAAATCTAAATACCATGCAGCCACGATTAGTGGCTTCGAGGACGTGCCGGCCAACAGCGAGGCGGCGCTCCTCAAGGCAGTGGCGAACCACCCGGTGTCTGTCGCCATCGATGCCGGTGGTTCTGCTTTCCAGTTGTACTCGAGCGGTGTGTTCACTGGGGACTGTGGGACTGAATTGGATCACGGTGTCACCGCCGTCGGCTACGGCACGACGAGCGATGGGACCAAGTATTGGCTGGTGAAGAACTCGTGGGGTTCATCTTGGGGCGAGAATGGATACATCAGGATGGAGAGAGACGTCGATGCCAAGGAAGGGCTTTGTGGCATCGCCATGGAAGCTTCTTATCCAACCGCTTGATGGGAGCGAAGAAACACCTTATGATGTTATCTATGTGCTTCTTATGTTCGTCTAGAAGTGTGTATATGGCTTCAATCTTGCTGACACCTACCATTTAAAATTACAGCAAGATCCTTTGGAACTCAATTGGAAGTCTGAACAATTGTCAATGTCGTACGTAGACAAATTGGACATCAGTCTTAGCTTCCCAATGACATATATCAGCATATATCGCAGCTTACTTAGCTTGCTTACTGACTTTGGATCCAAGGTGTCTTGGTCTTTGGTGATATCCTTGTGGTCTTCTCAGGGTTATTCTTCTTCCTGCGTTACACGGAGGCCTTCTAAATTTTAGTATGATGTAGATCAGTCATGACTTGGTCGATCTAGTCCCAATCCAATGCACATTTAAAAGCTCTGGGTTGAGTTTGAAAACTGGATTCTACCTAAATTTTGGATTGAATCTGAATCTAACAATTGGATGTTGAAAATAATATTTTTGGTAGCGCTCTAAATGCCCAAGAGAATTGCTTAGGAGTGAGAGAAGTTTCTATAATATCATTTCTATTAGCTTTCCTCGCTCACTCAATAACTCACTACAATATGTCCTATTTATAGATATAGAAAGTGACTATTGATCTACCCTCATTAATACAGAACCTTTTAGACTTTCCATATGACTTTTGGTTTTACAACATGACTCTTCATATTTCAATGTGACTCTTCAGATTCTGCAACTATAGTTAATTCTTCAGAATTTATTATGACCTCTCGGTTTCATCATCACAATTAAGTTACCATTTCCAACACCCCCTTTAAACTTAATTGTCTTGTTCATCATATCTTCAATACTGATTTGGACCGCAACCCGAGAAAAATCTCTTCTTGCAAATGTCCTTCTATTGATGTATGAGGTGGATATCTTGTATCTTCTTCAATCACCCTTTCTTCATCTTCTATAATAACTCTTCTATTCATTGTCAGCTTCACCTCATTTAATTCTTTAATACTATCTTCATATTTGTTTTTCAGCTCTTCATAGGCTTCATGCAAATCTTGCATTGCTATCTTGATATCTTCAATTTCTTGAAAATGAACATCTTTCACAGTAATATTATAAGTATTTTTCAAATAGATAATTGCTTGTAATGCTGCAGAATTTCTGCTTCCTTCTTTGAAATAGAAACTGGACCATCAATCATAAAACTTTCACTTATATCTTCAAAAATGACTGTTTCCATAAAACTTGGAGAATGATCTGGTCAAGACTTCTCACTTGTATACTTTGCTGGAGAAAAATTTAGTTTTTTAAGCATTTCTTTGAGCATTACCTTGTATGGCGCAACCACAACTATTACCTTTTCATCCTCCATTTTGCTCAATTGGTGTTGAAGTTTCTATTCTTCAACCTCTGAAGACTGCTCTTGTCTTCTTTTCTTTTGCAAAGTCTTGTTATCTTAGACTTGTACACTTCTCAATGGATTCCTTTGATCTGGAGACTTAACACTTAGATGGAGGATATAAACTTCTTCATGCCAGGCTCTTGGGCTATCTTGCTTTCTTTGACACCACTTGGTTGGGGATCGACCAGGCTCTGATATAGTTGGGGATCAACCAGGCTCTGATATAGTTGGAGATCAACCAGGCTCTGATACAGTTGGGGATCAACCAGGCTCTGATACCACTTGTTGAAAACAAGGTGGGCACACAAGGAGCTCTGATACCACTTGTTGAAAACAATATTTTTGGTAGCGCTCTAGAATGCTCAAAGAGAAATGCTGGGAGTGAGAGAAGTTTCTATAATATCATTTCTATTAGCTTTCCTCACTCACTCAATAACTCACTACAATATGTCCTATTTATAGATATAGAAAGTGACTATTGATCTACCCTCATTAATACATCATAATGAACCTTTTAGACTTTCCATATGACTTTTGGTTTTATAACATGACTCTTCAGATTTCAATGTGACTCTTTAGATTCTGCAACTATAGTTAATTCTTCAGAATTTATTATGACCTCTCGGTTTCATCACCACAATTAAGTTTACCATTTTCAACATTGGATAGATATGGACTGAAAATAATTAAAATTATGCTGATTGAATGTATAATTATTTTAGTTATAACGCACTTAAGAATTGAAGTGGACGATATTCTTTTTATCTATTGTGTTTGTTTTTGAAAGTGCCAATATCCTAGCCATGTTGGTGCATGGGAAACATCGAGATGGAAGGAGATCTCCAGGTCTCCGCTGAGATGGAAAACGTGACCCAAATAATACAAGACCCAAGAAGTTTTACGATGTGGGTTGGAATTTTAGAGGGTGAGATCTCCAGGTCTCCAGGTCTCCGGTCCTGGGCCTTCTTTGCAGGTAGCCTGGTGAAGCGAAGCCTGGAGAATCCATCCATTCCCGACGTGCAGGATCAGTGATTGAGCATCATCAGATTGGCACCAGGTAGGAGGCAAAAGTTGGTGTAGAACGCAGCAAGTATCCCAAGGCTTCCCTGTGCTATATCTGGCCGAACTCTACTCCCCCCCTCTCTTCTCTCTTTGGAATCATGATGGTGACACGAGCTCAGGACGCTTCCATCAGCTGTCTGCGGGGCTTCCCCTGCCAGTTAGGCAGCAGGAGGCCAACCCCCCTGTCGCCGATCCTCCAGTCACCTGCCCACAACTGAACGCAGCCGCCCAAACAGAGAAGCAATTAGCAACCCTCTCCCAACAAGTCCAAACTTTCACTGCTATGGTCCATGGGCTCCAACAGCAGCAGTCCGTGGCCACCCAGCATCAAACCGCTCCCCCCGCCAGTCAGCAGTCGGCAAGGGGGGTTCTCCAAGGCTGGTCGGCGGGAGGCCGATCATCGCCCAGCTTCCCCAAGGAAGTCTCGCCGTGAGCCCTCCAAGCGGTCGCGGTCCCCTAAACATGGCCCCAGCAAAATCCTTTCGGGGCCACGTCATCAAGACGAGCCAAAGCGGAAGCCTTGACTTCCGTCTCCCTCTCTGTCTTCTTCATCTTCATCTTCCTCCTCTGAGCCATCTCGGAGGGCCCCAACAATCAACCGACAGGCGGAAGAGCGCCTAAGAGTACAACCGACGGCTGGACGAGCTCGCCAGAAAAATCAACCATCAGCCGGAGGAAGAGTTCGACACCCGCCCTCCTTACACCCGCCGGATATTGGAGGAACCTGTCCCCTTAGGTTTTGGTTCCTCAAGTGGACCCGTACGATGGTACGACAGATCCTCTCGACCATCTCGAGAGTTATAAAGCAATGATGCAGGTTCAAGGTGCTTCAGATGCTCTTTCTGCAAGGCCTTTCCCGCTACTCTGTGGAAGGCCGCTCGCGCGTGGCACTCGCGCTTGCCCCCTCACAGCATCGACTCCTTCCGAGAGCTGGAGAAGGCTTTTTTGGCACATCTCGATGCCTACCGACGAATTTCAAGGGTGGCAGACAACCTTTTCTCCATACGTCAGAAGGAGAGAGAGTCGCTGCGGGACTTCGTGTCCCGGTTCAAAGTTGCCCCCTCGAGGTCTACCATCTCGACGATGCGGTAGCGACGCTGGCGTTGAAGCGAGGACTCCTCCCGTCTCGCTTCACCTTTTCTTTAGATAAGAAGCCCTCGGGCTCTTATTCTGACCTCCTCCTCGGGCTCAAAAGTATATCCGTGCGGATGAAGCCGAATTCACCTGCCAAGAATCTTCAAGGAGCTCCAGCCACAAGCCTGCTCGCCCTGAACCAGGCAGACCTCCTCGACACCGGCGAGCCGACCCGCCTCGTCAACCCGACAACAGGCGTAGAAGCCCTGTTCCCGACGAGAGCAGCTCACACCTCTCCTTGCCCCTCGATCTCACATTCTGATGGAGATCGAAGGCGAGCCTTACCTCCAGCGCCCTCCTCCCATGAAGAAAGGTCCTCCCCGCAATAAAAGCCGCTACTACCGATTCCACCGGACTATGGCCATGACAATGACAGCTGCTACAGCTTGAAGTGGGCCATCGAGGAGCTCATTCAGCGGGGCTACCTCGGCAAATATGTGCAGAAGGCGTAGCAGCCGCTGCCGACCCTCATGGGGCCTCCGCCTGTTCAGGCCCCGATCGATAACGCCCCCACAGAGCGGACGGTCGGAATGGTATCCTGGGGGTCAGCCTCCGCACCTAAGCGGCCGAGGGCAGAGGAGGCACCGAGTAATGTAATTCTGGGGGGGGGGGGTCTGCTGGCATAAATAATGTAAACAATGAAGGCGTCGTCGTCTCTATGACGATCGCCAAACACCCTGTAAAGAGGATATTAGTTGATAGTGGCAGCTCAGCTGACATCCTTACCTACGATGCTTTTGTTCGGATGGGATTATCTTTGGACTCCCTTCAGCATGTGGCGACCCCTTTGGTCAGTTTTACTGGGGATTCCATGAGGGTTGAAGGTGAAATACCTCTGCTTGTGACAGCCGAACGCCGCCATGTCAAAGCACAATAATAATAAAATTCCTGGTTGTGAGGGTTCCCTTGGCGTATAACGCCATTCTGGGGCATCCAGGTTTGAACCTTCTGGATGCAGTTATTTCCACCCGGTCTGTTAGTGCAATTCCCCATAGGCGGAGGAGTCGGAGAGATGCGCGGTGAGGTCAGCCCAGTCCTGCCCTGTTATCACACGGCATCAAGTCCTCTGGAAGCTGAACCAACCTTTGAAGCGTCCGACCCTAGAGACTCTAACAAGGGAGGAGAGCCAGCTGAACATCTTTTGACCTTCTCTCTTGGAGATGACCCGGAAAGAACCGTCCGTGTTGGTGGACTCCTTCCTCCAGAGGACGGGAGCATCTCTTAGCCTTTTTGCGGGCTAATTCAGACGTCTTCACCTGGTCAGCGTCTGATATGCCCGGCATCCCTCGGAAGTGATCGCCCACAAGCTCAACATTGACCCGCGGCACCGTCCAATCCGCCAAAAGAAGAGAAGCTTTGCTCCTGATCGACAAAAGGCTATTGACGAGGAAATCAACAAGCTACTCAGTGCCGGCCACATCCGGAGGCACACTACCCCAGTTGGTTGGCCAATGTGGTCATGGTGCGTAAGGCAAATGGGAGCTGGAGGATTTGCATAGATTTCACCGACCTCAACAAGGCGTGTCCAAAAGACAGCTTTCCCCTGCCAAGGATTGATCAGCTGGTAGATTCCACCTCCGGGCATGAACTCCTCAGCTTCATGGACGCCTTCTCAGGATACAATCAGATAAGGATGGACCCCAACGATGAAGAGCACACCTCCTTCGTAATGGAAAAGGGCGTTTATTGCTACAGAGTGATGCCTTTTGGCCTCAAGAACGCGGGGAAACTAACCAAAGGTTGATGAACAGAGTGTTCCAAGACCAGCTAGGCCAGAACATGGAGGTCTACGTAGATGACATGCTGACAAAGAGCACCCGCGCCTCTGATCACGTCTCCGATTTAGAGGATACCTTCAACAACCTCCATTTTCAAGTTAAGCTGAACCCCAAGAAATGCTTTTGGGATCACGGCAGGCAGGTTCCTGGGCTTCATAGTAACCCAGCGGGGGATCAAGGCGAACCCAGAGAAGATCAGCGCCATACTTGACATGAGGCCACCGTCCAGCAAGAAGGAAGTGCAGCAATTAACTGGGAGGATAGTGGCTCTAAGCCGTTTCCTCTCCAAATTAGCCGAGAGATGCTTGCCCTTCTTCAAGGCCTTGCGGAAGATGAATAGCTTTGAGTGGACTGACGATTGCCAGAGGGCCTTCGACGGGTTGAAGGCATTTCTGTCCTCCCTCCGCTCCTATCTAAGCCAAGAGATGGAGAAAGTCTTTTTCTCTACTTAGCCGCTTCTTCGGAAGCCGTTAGTTCAGTTTTGGTGCATCTCGACACTGATGGAACCCAAAGGCCTGTCTACTATGTGAGTAAGGTCCTCCATGACGCAGAAGTCAGGTACTCCAAGGCGGAAAAGGTCATCTTCACCCTGATAGTCTCCACTCGGCATCTCCGCCCGTATTTTTAAGCCCATCCTATTGTGGTTCTCACGGATCAACCCTGCAAGCCATCCTGGCTCATCCGGATACCTCAGGCCGACTCGCCAAGTGGGCCATCAAGCTTGGAGAATTTGACCTCTCTTTCCAGGCTCGACCAGCTCTGAAGTCTCAAGTTCTGGCCGACTTCCTGGTTGAATGCACTGAGCAGAGGAGATGACTGAAGAGGTTGCCAAGGAACAGTGCGAGCCTGAGCCAGGCGAAGATGGGGAAACTTGGATCCTTCATGTGGACGGCGCATCGAACTCTCAAGGAAGCGACGCCGGCCTCATTCTCGTCGGACCAGGCAGAGAGAGAACAGAATGCGCCTTACGGTTTCTATTCGAAGCCACCAACAATCAAGCTGAGTACGAGGCCCTGCTGGCCAGGTTAAGGCTAGCCCAGGAGTTCGGAATAAAGCGTCTCAGAGCTTTCACAGACTCGCAACTCATCTCTGGGCAAATCAATGGGGAGTACGAGGCGCGTGACCCAGCTATGACTCAATACTTGGGCAAGGTTCGGCTCCTGACCTCCTCACTGGCTTACTTCAATATCAGTTATATTCCACGAAGTGAAAATACCAAGGCCGACATCCTCTCTCGTCTGGCCACGTTTGCCGGCGGTGTGGCAAGGGATGCTTACATTGAATATTTGGAAAGACCTAGTATAGAGGATAACGAGGAAATCCTCCCGCTCACCCAAGAGCCCACATGGATGGACGCCTACATTCGTTATCTCACCGACGGTATACTCCCTGATGACCGCAATGAAGCTAGGTTGCTCAAGTGGAAAGCCTCCAAATTCATCCTCCTCGATGGGCGTCTATACAGAAGGTCATTCTCCTATCCCCTGCTCAAGTGCATGGGACCCACCGACGCCGACTACATCCTCAGAGAAATCCACGAGGGCATCTGTGAAATCATCTGGGGGGCAGATTCTTAGCCCAAAAGGCCCTCGTCAGGGATATTTTTGGCCCGCTATGAGGGAGGATGCGGCTAAATTAGTTCAGAAGTGCAATGGTTGCCAGCGCCATGCACACATCCAGCATCAACCATCTACCCCAATGAACCCGCTCTGGCTCCATGGCCCTTCGCTCAGTGGGGAATGGACATTCTCGGGCCATTCTCCCCAGCTTCTGGGCAACGGAAGTTCTTGCTAGTCGCCATTGATTACTTCACCAAATGGGTCGAGGTCGAAGCGTTAGCCAAGATCACTGAAGGTAAAGTCAAAGCTTTTTTTTGGAAATCAATCATATGCCGCTTTGGCCTGCCTCACACCCTTGTCACGGACAACGACCGCCAATTCAACAACGAAGCATTCAGAGCCTTCTGTGATGAGCTAGGCATTCATTACCGATTCACTTTTGTTGGCCACCCCCAAACCAATGGGGAGGCGGAGGTTATGAACCGCACCATCCTTAGAGGACTCAGAACCAGTTGGATGGGTCCAAAGGTCGTTGGGTGGAGGAGCTCCCTAGCGTGATATGGGCCTATCACACGACCCCCAGAGCCCCGACGGGCGAGACTCCCTTCAGTCTCGCCTTCGGATCCGAGGCCGTCATTCCTATCGAGATCGGACTACCCAGTCCCTGCGTGGAGTCCTTCAGTGAAGAAAACAACTCCGCGCTGATTCGGGCTAACTTGGACTTCATCGACGAGGCGCATGATCGGGCGAGGCTACGCATGATGACTTTCCATCAGCGAACGGCCAGGTACTACAATGCTCGAGTCCACATTAAAGTCTTCCGCCGCAGAGATTTGGTTTTGAGAAAAGCTGAGGTTTCAAAGCCTACTGAGGGGGGAAACTATCCCCCAACTGGGAGGGCCCTTATCGCATCGCCAAGGCACTCCACCGGGGGCATACAAATTAGAACAGCTCGATGGACAACCCATTCCACGCACCTGGAATGCGACAACCTTCACCAATATTATCAATAATGTATTCCCCTAGGGCGTGAGCAATAAAGGGGGTCCCTTCTGACGTAACAGCCTACTCTCCCTTGTCTCCAAGGACCAGATCTCTCAAAAGGAGCTCACCGACATCGCGCTAACGGGACACCACTCAGCCCCGGCACAGCGGTGCCCCCGAGTCGGTTAAGACCCTAGCAGCTCCGTACCCGGTCGAGTAACCCTTTAGGCGGCACACAAACCCCTGAAGCAGTTCAAAAGGAGCTCGCCGGCATCGCGGCTAACGGGACACCACTCGGCCCTGGCACGGCGGTGCCCCCGAGTCGGTAAAGACCCTAGCAACTCCGTACCCGATCGAGTCGCCCTTTAGGCGGCACAAACCCCTGAAGCAGTTCAAAAGGAGATCGCCGGCATCGCGGCTAACGGGACACCGCTCGGCCCCAGCACGGCGGTGCCCCCGAGTCGGTTAAGACCTTAGCAGCTATGTACCCGGTCGAGTCACCGTTCAGGTGGCACACAAACCCTTGAAGCGGTTCAAAAGGAGCTCGCCGGCATCGCAGCTAACGGGACACCACTCGGCCCCGGCACGGTGGTGCCCCTGAGTCGGTTAAGACCCTAGCAGCTCCGTACCCGGTCGAGTCGCCCTTCAGGCGGCACACAAACCCCTGAAGCAGTTCAAAAGGAGCTCGCCGACATCGCGGCTAACGGGACACCACTTGGCCCCGGCACGGTGGTGCCCCGAGTCGGTTAAGACCCTAACAGCTCCATACCCGGTCGAGTCACCCTTCAGGCGGCACACAAACCCTTAAAGCGGTTCAAAAGGAGCTCGCCGGCATCACGGTTAATGGGACACCACTCGGCCCCGGTACGGCGGTGCCCTCGAGTCGGTTAAGACCCTAGCAGCTCCGTACCCGGTCGAGTTGCCCTTCAGGCAGCACACAAACCCCTGAAGCGGTTCAAAAGGAGCTCGCCGGCATCGCGGCTAACGGGACACCACTCGGCCCCGGCACGACGGTGCCCCCGAGTCGGTTAAGACCCTAGCAGCTCCGTATCCGGTCGAGTCGCCCTTCAGACGACACATAAACCCCTGAAGCGGTTCAAAAGGAGCTCGCCGGCATCACGGCTAACGGGACACCACTCGGCCCCGGCACGGCAGTGCCCCCGAGTCGGTTAAGACCCTAGCAGCTCTGTACCAGGTCGAGTCACCCTTCAGGCAGCACATAAACCCCTGAAGTGGTTCAAACGGAGCTCGCCGGCATCGCGGCTAATGGGACACCACTCGGCCCCGGCACGGCGGTGCCCCTGAATCGGTTGAGACCCTAGCAGCTTCGTACCCGATTGAGTCACCCTTCAAGCGGCATACAAACCCCTGAAGCGGTTCAAAAGGAGCTCGCCGGCATCACGGCTAATGGGACACCACTCGGCCCCAGCACGGCGGTGCCCCCGAGTCGTTTAAGACCCTAGCAGCTCTGTACCCGGTCGAGTCGCCCTTCAGGTGGCATACAAACCCCTGAAGTGGTTCAAAAGGAGCTCGCCGGCATCGCGGCTAACGGGACACCACTCGGCCTGGCACGGCGGCGCCCCCGAGTCGGTTAAGACCCTAGCAACTCCGTACCCGGTCGAGTCACCCTTTAGGCGGCACACAAACCCCAAAAGCGGTTCAAAAGGAGCTCGCTGGCATCGCGGCTAATGGACACACTCAACCCCAGCACGGCGGTGCCCCCGAGTCGGTTAAGACCCTAACAGCTCCATACCCGATCGAGTCACCCTTCAGGCAGCACACAAACCCCTGAAGTGGTTCAAAAGGAGCTCGCCGGCATCGTGGCTAACGGGACACCACTCGGCCCCGCACGACGGTGCCCTTGAGTCGGTTAAGACCCAAGCAGCTCCGTGCCCGGTCGAGTCACCCTTTAGACGCCACACAAACCCCTGAAGTGGTTCAAAAGGAGCTCGCCGGCATCGCGGCTAATGGGACACCACTCGGCCTCGGCACGGCGGTGCCCCCGAGTCGGTTAAGACCCTAGCAGCTCCGTACCTGGTCGAGTCGCCCTTTAGGCGGCACACAAACCCCTGAAGCAGTTCAAAAGGAGCTCGCTGGCATGCGGCTAACGGAACATCACTCGGCCCCGGCACGGCCGTGCCCGAGTTGTTAAGACCCTAGTAGCTCCGTACCCGGTCGAGTCGCCCTTCAGGCGGCACACAAACCCTGAAGCGGTTCAAAAGGAGCTCGTCAGCATCGTAGCTAACGGACACCACTCGGTCCCGGCACGGCGGTGCCCCTGAGTTGGTTAAGACCCTAGCAGCTCTGTACCCGGTCGAGTTGCCCTTCAGGTGGCACACAAACCCCTGAAGCGGTTCAAAAGGAGCTCGCCGGTATTGCGGCTAACGGGACACCACTCGACCTCGGCACGATGGTGCCCCCGAGTCGGTTAAGACCCTAGCAGCTCCGTACCCGGTCGAGTCGCCCTTCAGGTGGCACACAAACCCCTGAAGTAGTTCAAAAGGAGCTCGCTGGCATCGCGGCTAGCGGGACACCGCTCGGCCCCGGCACGACGGTGCCCCCGAGTCGGTTAAGACCCTAGCAGCTCGTACCGATCGAGTCACCCTTCAGGCGGCACGCAAACACCTAAAGCGGTTCAAAAGGAGCTTGCCGATATCGCAGCTAGCGGGATACCGCTCGGCCTTGGTACGGCGGTGCCCCTGAGTCAGTTAAGACCCTAGTAGCTCCGAACCCGGTCGAGTTACCCCTCTGGCAACACGCAAACCCCTTACGATGGCAGAATCAACCTCAACCGTCTCTAGTCAATCCAGACGCCTCCAAAGTTAGGCTTGGCATCAAGCCGCCCAGAGATCTTTCCAAGCCTTTAGGACTCATGCGTAAGCAAGCCTCCTTGCGAATAGCCGGCGACAGCACGAAACATCTCGAGTGACTGTTCATATGCCTGCCTACATCCTAGAGACGCATTCAAATATTGGCTAAGTTCGGAGTCACGAAATATCTTAGAAGATGCTATATTCGGCTTCAACGTCGTCAGCATATACGGTTTGGCCACAAGAAGTAAGGCGCAGTAGGGCATTTTTCTCAAAGAAGGAAGACGGGATGAATCGAAACACAAAGAAGTTAGGGGAAAAAGTCTTTTTCGTTGACTATTGAAGAAAAATACAAAATTGGGCCCGAGGCCAATTACATACAATAAAGTAAAAGAAAAATAACTCAATTCGTCCCTTTTCTCCGCAGGCTCCTCGTCAGAATCCCCGGGCCGGATATCTTCGAGTTCAGTAATGTCGATCTTGAGGGCCGTAGATACTCTGGCCTTGCACATCTCGAAGCCCTGAATATAAGCGTCGAGGCTAGCCTCGAAGACTTCTTGCTTGAACTCCGGTGAGGCCTTATAGTTGGACACGGCCTGCCCCGCCTCGGCTTCGGCCCGCTGCGCCCTGGCCTTGGCCTCTTAGGCCTTGCTCTCGGCCTCTGCGGCACGGGCGCTGGCCTCGTCAGCATAGGCCACCGCCCTAGCCTTCTCCGAGCCCGCCTCCGTTGCTGCCTTCTCCGCAGCGGCTGCTCTCTCTACAGCCTCCGCTACCGCCTTCTCCGCAGCGGCCGCTCTCTCTGCCGCGATCGAGTCTCCTCCTCAGCGCGTTGGAGCCGCTGAGTCAACTCTTCGTTCTGCGCCGCAGCGGCCCTCAATCTCTATGAGGCCAGCTCCATCTTGGCCTCGGCCACGGAGGCCCGGCCGCTCTCGACTTCGGCCCGGCTCTCCATCTCCCTCAGGCGACCGGCCCAGCTCTTCTCACGGGCCGAGGTTTCCTGGTGCAGGCGAGCAAGGCTTTCAGCCTGCGCCATGCTCTCCTTCTTATACCTATCGGCCCACGCCAGGGCCTTGGTGATTGTGGTGGAAGAGTGGGCCAGTGCCTCACGAAGGCCCGTCGCTCCAGTGACCAACTGTAGCAGAAGAAGCATGTCAGCTCAAGAAGAAGAAATATGGGAAAGTAATAAGTGCTCAAAATTTACCTGGACAACATAAACCATTACCATGTTCAGGAGCGTGGAATGACTCATTCCCCGCATCTCCTCTTCGAGCTCGGCGGTTGGACCCCTGACAGAAGACGGAAGGCCTGCGCGGCATCCGCCATTGAACTGACTGGGGGAACTAGCCTCGTCTGCCCCACCTGTGGGCCTTCAGCCTGGGGGCGGGCCGGGAGCCGTGCGATTGGCGGAATGAGCTCCCTGACTCACCCTTTTGCCTCTGATCACCTCCGCCCCACTCTGGGCCTCCCTGGCGACCCGCTCCCCCTCACTGGCGGTTGGGGGAGCACCTTCTCTCTCGGCTCGGCAGCGGCCGGAGGGCCAACAGCAACAGTGACCCCCCTGCCTCGGGCACATGGCGGCGGCAGGAGCTTCCTCCTCTCCATCCAAAACCACACCATCGCCTCGGTGGTGGCCAGGATCTCCCCTTCTTCGATCTCGGTCCTCGCAGGCTTCCGGGCCGCACTTACAACCGGCTTCTTTTAGCCGGCTCCCCCACGGGTGTCGGGGTTGTGGGGGCTGCGGCCGGCCTTGCCGGCTCCCTTTCTCGATGTTTCTTTGCCGGCCGGGATGACTCTCCAGTCGCCCGCCTTTTTTGCCTCAGGACGGCCTCAAAATCGCTGGCGGAAACCCTCATTACTGCACAAAAGAGTAACGAGCATCAGTAGCGGCGTACAATAAATCGAAGGACGGACAAAAAATTCAGGCGCCAAGCTCACCGGTCGATGGGGCTAACTCGGCTTCTACCAGGTTCTCCTTGGACAGGAGTTCCTTGTAATTGGGGATTTGACAGTTGGACAGTTGGGTGAATAACTCCCTATCCCTATCCCCTATGGTGGAATCTTCGTTGGAGCTGGTCTCGGGCTCCCTCCAGCCGGTCCTAACCCCCTCGACGTGGGCAAAGAGAAATCTAGGTTTCCACCCCTAATTTTGGATGGGAGATCCAATGGGAAGGCTCTACCCGGCCTAGCAGTAAATGCCCACCATGCACCCTCACCTTGGCGGCGGAGCTTATAGAAAGATCGGAACAGGGACAGCCCTGGATGGGCCCCCTCGAAATGGCAGAGGATTACAAAGGCGCAAATGATCCGAATCGAGTTCGAAGTCAACTGTGCCGGCACTAACCTATACCTATATAAGAGGTTAAGGAAAAAAGGATGGAAATGAAGGCGCAGCCCGTACCGGAAGAACTCCTCGTATAGAGCGACCCAGCCTGGATGGTCAGATGTCATCATGTCCTCGGCCCTGGCACGGACATGTCAATAAAGTCAGGGTCATTGTATTTAGCCCTAAGGTCTCTATATCCTTAGAGGTCATGATGGAAGCCACCCCAGCTGGACCCGCTAGATCAGAACTCACCACCGGAGGAAGCACTAGACGGCGAGAGGACAAGGGAACTGCCCTAATAGGAGGACCGGAGGTGATCGGGGGTCCTGCTGTCCCCGATTCACCACGGATGAGTACACCGCCCACCGACTGAGGCATTCAACTTCTAGCTACATGGGCTCGGTCCTCACTGCTAGACTGGGAAGACTCTTCTACAGGTCTCTTGCCCTCCCTAATGGCACGACGGTCCATAGGTAAAAAGGGGATGAAACTAACCTGGGAGTTGGAAAGACTCAGGTCGCAGAAGAACTCAAAGAAGAAGAAAGCAGAAGAAGAAAGCAATGGCAGCGTAAAGGTTTCTACAGGTCCTTGGGAGGTTTTTATAGCCCCCCGTCTCCAGCTAACGCCGCCCCAGATCCCGCCATCTGGCGCGCGCCCATTGCGTCACAGACTGCCGGCCGAAAATCTCGCCTGCGCCCGAGGCGTGCCACCTGATCCATTCCAGAAGACGCGATCCCCGGCCAATCGCGGGCCATAGAAAATGGAGCGGTAATGATGTCCTCGCCTTTTTTCCATTACCCAATGGGCTTCTTCTTCGGAGCGTCTGGCGCCAACGTCATCACCCCCTAATGCATGATTATGGGAGATCTTCGAAGCGACATTGCCTCGAAACAAAGTGCCATCATATCAGCTCATTTAAAGCGCACTAAAGGAGGCAATCATTCTTTTTGAATTTTTGCACCCCTTTCGCCCAAAGGATTGCAGACGCGTGACCCTTAGCGCTCAGGGCGGGGGGCATCTGATGTAGCTAATGTAGCCCCAAGGGTAATTTTGGTAAAATCAAAACATGGGTGCACCCCGGCGTCTCCAAGACCGCCGAGTCGGCCCCGACCCTCCCTGGTCGGCCCTTCTCGGCCCTGGCGTCTCCAAGCCCGTCGAGTCGGCCCCAACCCTCCCTGGTCGGCCTTTCTTGGCCCCGGCGTCTCCAAGCCCGCTGAGTCAGCCCCGACCCTTCCTGGTCAGCCCTTCTCGGCTCCGGCGTCTCCAAGCCCGCTGAGTCGGCCCCGACCCTTCCCGATCGGCCCTTCTTGGCCCCGGCATCTCCAAGCCCGCCGAGTCGGCCCTGACCTTTCCTGATCGGCCCTTCTCGGCCTCGGCATCTCCAAGCCCACCGAGTCGGCCCCGACCCTTCACGGTCGGCCCTTCTCGGCCTCGGCATCTCCAAGCCCACCGAGTCGGCCCTGACTCTCCCTGGTCGTCTCTTCTGGCCCCGGCGTCTCCAAGCCCGCCGAGTCATCCCCGACCCTTCCTGGCCAGCCCTTCTCGGCTCCGACGTCTCTAAGCCCATCGAGTCGGCCCCGACCCTTCCCGGTCGGCCCTTCTTGGCCTCGGCGTCTCCAAGCCCACTGAGTCGGCCCCGACTCTCCCTGGTCGTCCCTTCTTGGCCCCGACGTCTCAAGCCTGCCGAGTCGGCCCCGACCCTTCCTGGTCGGCCCTTCTCGGCCCCAGCGTCTCCAAGCTACCGAGTTGGCCCCGACCCTTCTTGGTCGCCCTTCTCGGTCCCAGCATCTCCAAGCCCGCCGAGTCGGCCCCGACCCTTCCCGGTCGTCCCTTCTCGGCCCCAGCATCTCCAAGCCCACCGAGTTGGTCCTGACCCTTCCTGGTTGGCCCTGCCCCGGTACATCCTAGTCGGCAAGGTTGGCCCCGGCACCCCTGGCCGACCCAGATAAGCTCCGCTCCCTCGAGAGAGTCGAGACTCTCGGTTTCCTCAAATCTACCCCAACACGGCCCTGGTAGTTCGGAACGCTACCTCTCTAACCCGCGCTGCCTGACAACGCCAGATCCAACTACCCACTGGCCACGCTGCTGATGGGACTGGACCCAACCACCCAACAGCCCCGCTGGCTAATGGGACTTAGCCCACCAACCACCGCTTTCTCCCTTTCCGATGAGACAGGACCCACCAACCAGCGCATATTCACGCAACTCCAAGAACTCGCGAACATTCCCTCCTCACGGAATCCCATGTGATCATGCCAGGGTCAACCCCTATAAAAAGGTGAATCCACTTAGTAAACAGGTATGCACGATAATCCCGAAAAAATCGCTATCTTAAGACCTAGAGAGAAATTCCTTCTTCTCTGAAGCACCCTTTCATCTAAAAGGAGCTCATTCGAGCTCCTCTTCGGCTGTGACCTTAATTGCTAACTTAGGCATCGGAGGGTCCCATCGGAGAATCCTCTCTGGTCATGGGGCTTCTTTACAGGTAGCCTGGTGAAGCAAAGCCTAGAGAATCCATCCGTTCCCAACGTGAAGGATCAGTGATTGAGCGTCATCAATACCCTATAATATTTCCAAGTGCAAATGTTTACTTAAGTTGCCTATTCCAAGCATGTGCATCTAATGTATTTTTGAGGTTTTGGTAGCTCGAAGGTGGAGTTACCATTGAGGAGAACATACAAATTAATAGATCTATCCGAAGGGCCACTAATTCACCATCCACTATCTAAACGAGATATGTGGCAGATATTATTGGGAAGGCATGACCTGTATTGAAGCCCGTAGATGGTGAGATTAGATTTGCTACAGATGCAGGTAAGGATTCTTGCATCTTTATATATACATCCATATGCTAATGTTATTATATATATTTTGTTAATACATTATTATGGATATTATGATAACTATATATGTATAAAAATTTATTATAAAAATTACATTAATATGATCACATATATTTTACTAATACATATGATAGCAATATCATGTTGTTTAAATATTAGAATTTATTATGATGGAAATGTGTTGCATGATTACCAATTATATGTTCATAATTGAAATTTTATATTGTATGATAAATGATATTGAAATTCATGCTAATAAATTAAGAATTGATAAATAGTAGGGATGATGATAATATTGAAAAGGTAATGAATTGGTTATATACATTTGTTGCTATCGTGGGCTGAAGCACGACCCGATATTTGTTATCATCATGACTATAGCATGGGTATATGATTGCCATAATGGGTTCAAACATGGCTAGATGTTTATTGTCAACATGGGCTATAGTTTGGTTAAATATTGCTGCCACTGCGGGTTAAAATATGGTTAAATGAGATTCAATTGATTGCTACTATGGGTTATAGCATGATCGATCAGTTTTAGTTACCTACCATGAACTAATGCATAGCTTTAGCTTGTCCATTGCCAAGCTAGCTAGGCCGATCTTAAGCATAATAAAAATAATAAACTTAGTTAAAGATATTATTGATAAATGTGATAAAAAAGGACTTTGATATTTTGAAAGTGATTATATTGATGCATATCATAAAACTGTTTACCTATGCATGCCAATATTATCATTTATTGATATTTTATAATGAGTATACATGTGCATATAAGTGCATGGAAGGGATTCTTAATTACAACTCTGAGGCTCATGACATTCTTTTTACGTACCTTTGATTTGTTTGTGGAGCCTCAAAAAGCTTAGGATCAAGAATACCCCTTTGCTATCCGGTCTCTTCGGGGATGAGCTCTGCCGTTGCATTCTATCTATTCTTCTTACTTCGGATCATACCTCTAATATCATCGTTTGAAGGAGATCCTGTATGGCTCGTGGTCATATTAGGGATCTCCTGAGGATTTATAGGCCATAGGCTCAGCAGTCGATGGATGTGGCATGGATCTAGCATCTTTCAATTCACCCTAGGGTTCGGCTATTTGTTTGGAAGCTTGCACAAATTTCTTCTTACCTGCTCCCTATCCTTTAGGCGTGGTTTGAGCATCTAGCCTACTTACATGTTATGTGGCCTTGAGGAGTCGGTTAATCATACTATCTTCACCTGTTCCAAAGCCAGATAGATATGTCAGATTTTAGGTGACTGGCCCTGGAACGATGGTACTTCTTCTCACCGCATCTCCTTTCTGGGTTTGATCAGGTAGGATTTGGAAAGGGGGCATCTTTCAAAAAGGTACAACGAGGGCTTATATAGCTTATCAGATATGGTTATCCCGGAATTGGCTTGTGTTCACTGATAAGACAGCTTCTTTCCACAGGATCATCAAGACAACCTTCTCCTTATCCGCGAAGTTCACTTTCTATTACACAATTATTGATTCTGATAGCCCTAGCCTCTGGAGCTCCTATGCAGTCTTGGCAGCGCACCGATGAATGATCTTTATTTCTTGGAAGCTCCCACCTCTAGGGTTTGTCAAAATCAACTTTAATGGAAGTATTCATAGTAGATCAACTAGATCAACTTTTGTGATATGAGGGACGAATGGTGCGTTGTTGGCAGTTGGTGGCTTCGGTCTTCTTTACTCCTCGGTGCCTCTTGCTGAGTTGTCTGCCGCTTGGGCTGGTATATCCTATGTCATTCGTAGTAGTCTGGGAGCCCATTATCTTATCATTGAGGAGGATTCTATTACTGTTATCCGCTGGCTCCAATAGGACCCATACGACTGCTTGCCATCCAACCCCTTAATTTATGACATTCAATCTATCCTTTAGGAAATTCATAGCGCCCAAATTCGGTACATTTATAGAAAACTAACTCTGCAGCAGATTAGATCGCCGCCAGGGTGGTCAACCACTCTGAATTTTAGAGCTAGAAGCAGGAAGATCCATGCCCTCCTATTCTGATCCAAATTTAGTACTATGATATATCGGGCTTAACTCACCTCAAATTGATGTGATCATCATCTATATTAAAAAAAATTCTTATTCTTAGAGAAGATCCATTTTCAAATATTAGATATTACCCATTTTAATAATAATAATAATAATAATAATCTCCGGTTACCTATATGCGGCCCACGCGGAACTACTGCCCACTTCATTAATTCAATACTACTTCAAGTATCAGCTAGCTAGTTGGGCTGCACAATAATTGGGCATGAAAAGGAGAACCGTAGAGCTCTCGTAGTACCTGTACAAAAAAAAAAAAACTTGCCTTTGCCGTTCTTTAACAGCTGGCACAGCTGGCCTCCTTAAGATTTTTAACTTGTCATTCTCCTCGTCAAAATCAAAGCATACGTCAAGGCACGTAGATGTCCCTATGGACCGCCCAATATATCGATACATTCGCTACGGCACGTAGAAGACCCATTAGCCTCCTCTGCGTGGAGGAAGTATAACCCTCTACCCTTATAAGCCAGACTTCGATGTGCATAACCGAGTCAATTCACTAGGCTCCAATATTGCATTGCACCGTCCCCACAACCCTCAGCTCCATGGCTTTCTCAGCAAACAAATGCCTATGGGCAGCCTTGTTAGTGATCACAGTTTGGGCTTCTTATGCAGCGTCTCGCACGCTTACGGACACATCGATGATGGAGAAGCACGAGCAGTGGATGGCTCAGTATGGGCGTTCGTACGTAGACGCAGCTGAAAAAGAGCGGCGTTTCAAAATCTTTAAAACCAATTTCGAACTGATCGAATCATTCAATGCTGGGAAGCACAAGTACAAGCTGGGCATCAACAAGTTTGCAGACATCGCCACTGAGGAGTTTAAGGCCAAGTACACTGGATTCAGGCCATTGCAAGCAAGCTCGGGGAAGCCAGTGAAGAGCTTCAAGTATGAGAACGTAACCGCTGTGCCTGGAGGACCAAGGGTGCAGTTACTCCCATCAAGGATCAAGGCCAATGTGGTAAGTAAATGGTCTCAATCCACCATTAAACTGATGAACAGTGTGCTACTCTATATATACTGCCTAAACCTATAGCATGACACAACCCGGATTTTGTTCGGTTTGTACATTTTTGGGGCCCAAACAAACCCTGCCAAACATAAAAGTTACTGCCAATTCTTTCATTTGGTTTAAGGGCATACCTGACATGTGATTCAATGCATCCAATATAGGTTCCTGCTGGGCGTTCTCTGCGGTGGCCGCAGTGGAAGGAATCACCAAACTAAGCACTGGTAAACTGATTTCCTTATCGGAGCAAGAGCTCGTGGACTGCGACGTCGGCGGTGAAGACCAAGGATGCAGCGGAGGCGAGATGGACGATGCTTTTAAATTTATCATCAAGAACGGAGGCATCACGACTGAAGCCAATTACCCATACAAAGCCACCGATGGCACGTGCGACAAGGAGAAATTGGCTTCCCATGCAGCGAAGATCAAGGGCTACGTAGATGTACCCGTCAACAACGAGGCTGCACTTCTTAAGGCAGTGGCCAACCAGCCGGTGTCTGTCGCCATCGAAGCCAGTGGTTTTGGTTTCCAATTCTATTCAGGCGGAGTGTTTACAGGTTCCTGTGGGACGGATTTGGACCATGGAGTCGCTGCAGTGGGATATGGCACCAGTGACGGGACCAAGTACTGGCTCGTCAAGAACTCCTGGGGCACGATGTGGGGCGAGAATGGGTACATCAGGATGGAAAGAGACATCGAGGCCAAGGAGGGGCTTTGCGGCATCGCCATGCAACCGTCTTACCCCACTGCTTGAAGGGAATGAATGAACTCGATCTTTACGATATATATATGTATGTAAATTTGCAGCAAGATATATAGTGTATTTGAACCTTAATGCTCTTTCTATGTGACATTCCTAGCTGCCATGTCATGAACTGGTAGAGCTCCACTCTTCATTCTGGCAGCGAAAGTTCTCTCGTGCTCAAAAATCAAAATATTTCTCAGTTTTTGGAATGTGGTGTTTACTTTGCTCTTGACCGTGATTAACTTAGCGATCGAGTTGGCGCCATGGCTGTTTCCAATCACTCATTTTTTCTTATGCAATACTATATATAATTTTATGTTACCACGCTTCAATATCTTGATACGGTTTGCTCCCTATTTTCATGTTGGCATGCTCATATTTTAGTCTTTGCGGGATCTTGATTAGATATTGTGATCAATTTGGTTGTTGTATAGGGATGGCTATTTTCTTTGTTTTCCTTTATCCGGCCTATACCGTTTCTAGCAGATCGAGAAATCTCTGGTTTTAAACGGTTTAACGGATAATGAAGATTTTCGTTAACGGCTAAATGGATAAACAGTCCGGACAGTATTCTTTGCCCATCCTCGTTTACTCATCCTCATCTCCGTTAGCTTTATATAATATATTTAAATTTTAAATATATATATATTAATATATTAAAAAAAATTAAAATTATATATATATATATATATATATATATATATATATATATATATATATATAT
The DNA here is from genome assembly GCA_900491605.1 of Calamus simplicifolius. Taxonomy (NCBI): domain Eukaryota; kingdom Viridiplantae; phylum Streptophyta; class Magnoliopsida; order Arecales; family Arecaceae; genus Calamus; species Calamus simplicifolius. Next base: position 950,752 of record UESW01003881.1, on the reverse strand, counting down.
ATATTAAAAAATTAAAAAAAAAAATAAAAAAATATATACGTTTGAAATGCAATTAGAATTTGATAGATCATTTGTTATTTGGTTTGTTACTGTGTTAAAGCTAATATGTTAGATGTATCAATATCAACGATTGGTTGTTGGCGATTGATCTATCTTATCCTAAAAAAATTATTTTTTAAATTTTTAATAAATTATAAATTTAATAAAATAATTTTATTTTTTTATTTAAATGGGTTCTGTTCCGTTAACTATAACGGCTTAACATGACGAAAAATGGGGACACTTTTCTTAACGGGAATCAATAGAATGGTTAAATTTTCTACGAAGGACTTGAAGCAAGCACGCCCTAATTAGAAGCTTGCTCTCGTAGAAAGAATGCTGGGACTGAGGTTGGGTTTAGGATTTCTCGCCTTGGCTGTCTAGGAAAAATGAAATCGAGCTGGAGGCCTGAGATTTTTCTATTATGTAATTTATGTTCTAATCTGAAGATGATTCTCGAATATTACTTCTATGGGCCCATGGATTATTGGAGGATAGGTGATGGCCTGGGAATGTTAGAGGTCAAACTTCCAAGGCCTTTAAAGATCCAATCAAGCATTTCACATTGCCAATCGAGTGGTGTAACGGAAAGAAAACCATTGAAATACCAGCATTAGCAAGCAAACTCCAATCACCAAAAGAAATTGCATTTTTAGCAACGCCAAAATTACATTGCTAAAGAAGAAAATGCGTCGCTAAATTCGCTTAACGACGGAATTGCGATGCAACAATGTCGTCACCAAACGCTCCATCGATAAAATAAACATCGTCGAAAAGGCGTCACTATTTAGCAATGCAAAGTACAGTGACATCATCATATTAAATTTTTTTATTTAAAAGTAAAATTTAAACCTACTTATACATTTAATAATACATGTTAATAAAGAGACATGACAATTAAAAATAACTATTCGTGCTGATATTATAAATAAGCATTCAATTTGTAAAAAAGGTATCAAAATTTTCGATTAAACTAAAGAAAATAAATATCAACACATTAAATAAATGAAACATACATAATTTTTTACATACATAACATCAAAACAAAAATAACATCACGAACCCTGCGCTGGATCACGTGATGCAGGTCGGGATGTATCAAAGAAAAAAGGTTGTGTTATGGGACATCAGGCGAACCAAGTCCTGCATCTCACGCATCTGCTGTATGTCCACGGCTTGCTGGCTCTAAGGTCTGCAAGCTACTGCTGAAGCTCAGAAGTGTACTCGTCAAACTCCTGTCGAACCTGATCTGTAATAGATCGCCTCATCTCAGCAATGTGCTCAGCAAGAATATCGTCGAATCCAGTACAGTGCGAACAGGAGCCACGAACAGAAAAGAATTTGGAAGCCTTGGTGTCTAGACCATACACCCTACGGTCGTGTGGCTGGGCGCCAACAGCTTCCAAGAATACACGTTGACTCTCCTGTGGTGAGAGTTCGACGGGCATCTCCCCATCAGTAGAGTCGGCTTGTTATGCTTGTGAGAGAAGGTCATCCATACGTGCCTACGAATTATAAAAGAAATGATATTTGAACCAATACAAGAAGTATGGAATTGAAAATAATCATTAAGTATTTAGAAGCAAATCCTTACTCCAACTTGCTGTGACAGTGTATCGACCCAGGAACCGTCCTTCGTGTGTATCACCTTAGACAAACGAAACTCACCTGGGTTTGTGCTCTCTGCACAGTCTATAAAAAGAAAATAAATTATAAATGTAAGTATTTATAAATGAATTAATTAGTAATTGAGTTATTTATGTTTTCTTACCAAACAACGTTATGCTCTTGAATGAAAATCGAACCTGAGGTGTGGCCAAAGAGACCCATGCCTGAACCGCCCTTCTCAGATCGGCGTTTCGAGCTAGCTGCGATGCCTTGATTTGCAGCACCCAACATGTCATAAAATTTTTGTGCTTTCGGATTTGGTTCTTCATTAAATGAATCTTGATTAAATTTATTACCTGCTGCATTTATCGCCATTTCTTCATATGCATTTAAATTCACAAATGGTTCATCATCGGCATCTGCCGTCACTTGATTGCTTGTCTCAACAATTCTTCCCTCTATTTCACCATAATAGTTCCAAACTTTGTACCCAGGCACAAATCCCTTTCTACACATATGCACCTTCATAGTTTCAACATCTTTATAGGCTTTGTTCTGACACTTGCATAAATTACAGGGGCACCTGATCCTAGGATCATCCATACAATATGGTTGACTACAAGCAAACGCAATAAACTCCTTCAATCCATTGAGAAAATTGGGATTAAGCAAGCCATCTTTTAACCTTGCATACATCCACGAGCGATCCCTACTCATTTTTGGATGATTTGTACAGCCCAACTTCTGTATTACGATTTAAACAAGTCAGTTTGTATTTTTTTGAATCTACTTCTTAGTACATATAGTTGATTAAAAAGTTAGAAACTAGGGTATTGTAAGTTTAAAACTGGATGTCGCAATTTTTTTTTTGCTTTCTGAACGAGTATCTTAATTTTATAACTACGGTATCATATGTTTAAAACTGAGGTATCGTAATTTTTCTCTCAGGATATCATAAAGCTATCTTAACATTTTTTACTGGATGCATGTGGACTAATAAAAAAGAATGATGCAGTCTACTTAGGACTTGCTACACCGAATACGATGTATAAAGTCTTTTCTGTACTCTAATGAGCGGTAGTCTTGACATATGGGCTGGAGAATTCGTTGGTCAGAAAGTTTGGGCCCAGAACCGTTGGTTTAGGGAGTGCATTATAGAAGTGGAGGCACGAAAAGAGTCTCTTTCTTTAGTTCTTTGGCTGCTGCCAGTCACAAATTAAATCTCATGAATCCACCCACCAAGGAAGCACTAATTGATTGTGGGGAATGTGGTCTGAACGAAGCCCACGTCAACCATGTCTACTTTAGGGACAAAAGTGGAGGTCCTCGTGGATAAAAATGATTGATGAGGTGGGAGCCTGGCAGTGAAATTGATGCACCTTTTCCAAAGAGTCCATGGATAATAGCAATCTTTCTGGACCACGTTGAATGAATGTTTGGTTATCATCCGGAATGCAATGTACTACATATATAACTTCTAATGCCTCAAAATAAACAAGGTTAGATACAGTTATTGAAGGTTTTCCACGCCATTCCGCCAAGACCGTCCAATTCAAGGTATCTAATCGTTCAGTCTACCAGCTCATCCTCTTTCCTCTTGGTTGATGTTCAAAAGTGGCCTTCATATGTTAATCAAAGAATCAATTTATAACTCAAATTCGTAGAGCACTTTCTTCAGTCGATTAATACTTATATGTGAAAGAAACATACAAAAATATGTTAGACTCTAGAGGTAATCTCCTAATAATCCTCTCATATTCAAATTAACCAAAACGATTCGAAGAAGAATTAGAGCCCTTTGACAAGCTCTTTAGGTTAAAAAGCTCACGCTTAGAATCACCTACTTATGAAGTTTAGGATTGCTTTTGGAGAGAGTTTATTTTTTTTTTCCCCTTAAAGTTGGCCAGTTGTAAGTGAATAGTTTTGATTAGCTCGCTCTTGGCGCAAGGTGGCTTTCCCGATTGGATGGTATACTTTAGTCAAATTGAATTGTCCTGGATAGAGGGGAGTCTCAAATGGGTCCACATCACTTATGTTTAACTTTGTCCATGCTTTACAATTATGAGCCTTTTTGATGTTTAGCTGCCCTGGATAGAAGGGAGTCTTTTTTGGTTTAACTGATCTCCTAGGAAATCAGTTAAAATTGAACTACCAGTTACGACACCTCAGTGTTTGAATCTACTTCTTAGTACATATAGCTCCGACTCCTTCCCATAGAGATATCTTTTCTTTTTACACTGCTTTTGGTGTTGATAGTTTTTGTCTACCTTGCACGAACTTGTGACTGCATCCACGTGTTCTCTGAGACCATATGCTTGCTTGCTTGAAGGACTTGGAGTAAGGTTGAAAGTAGATTGGTCACGACTTGGCCGGTTGATAGCGGCCAGCAATTGTCTCTCGACTCAGAGTTGAGAGATAGGTATCCACCAATCGTGAGCCAGGCCTCTTCCCAACTATGAGCCGACTGGACTCATCCTCCGATGTAGAGTCGAAGGTAGGCGTTTGCCAACTATGAGCCAGGAGGTAGATCTTTTCCAACTGTGAGCCGACTGGACTCATCCTCTCACATAGAGCTGGAAGGTAGGCATTTGCCAACTGTGAGCCAGAAGGTAGATCTCTTCCAACTATGAGCCGACTGGACTTATCCCTCGATGAGGAGTTGGGAGGTAGGCATCCGCCAACTGTGAGCTAGAAGGTAGATCTCTTCCAACTGTGAGCCGATTAGACTCATCTTCCAACGCAAAGTCGGAAGGTAGGTGTCCGCCAACTATGAGTTAGAAGGTAGATCATTCCTAACTGTGAGCCAACTGGACGGTCATCCCATGACGTAGAGTCAGGAGGTAGGCGTCCGCTAACTATAAGCCAGGAGGTAGATTTATTCTAACCGTGAGGCGACTGGACTCATCCCTCGACACGGAGTCAGGAGGTAGGCGTTCGCCAACTGTGAGTTAGGGGATAGATCTTTCCTAACTATGAGCTGACTGGACTCATCCCTAACAAGGAGTTGGAAGGTAGGCATCCGCCAACTCTGAGCCAGAAAGTAGATTTCTTCCAACTGTAAGCCAACTAGACTCAACCCCCGACGTGGAGTCAGGAGGTAGTCTTCAATCCATAGGGAGGCCGGATGATGGAACATCATGTTGGAAACCCCTTTTTTACTTCTTTCAAATAGATTCTTACATGCTATTGGTAATACATACGAAGATTTTTTGCATTCCATGTGCAGGGATTGTTTTTCCATCAAGCTTTTCGATCCAGTAGGCACCCTTGTGAAATGTTTTGGCAATCCGATAGGGTCCTTTCCAATTTGAGGAAAGCTTGTCTCCTTCTGTTGGTTTGAAGACTTCAGCACGCCTTAGGATGAGATCCCTAAGAAAGAAAGCCTTGGAACGCACGCGAGCATTGTAGTATCTCGTAGCTTGCTGGTGAAATGCTGCCATCCTGATCCGTGCTCGGTTGTATGCTTCGTCGATGAGGTCGAGATTGGCCCTCAACTATGTGGAGTTGTCTTCTTCATTTTATGATTCCATCCATGAGCTTGGGAGGTCAATCTCGATTGGAATGATGACTTCTGATCTAAAGGCAAGGCTGAATGGTGTCTCTCCAATGGACATCCTCAGAGTTGTATGGTAAGCCCACAGTACACTTGGAAGCTCCTCCACCCATCTACCTTTGAACTCATCCAGTCGAATCCTAAGGCCCTGGAGGATGGTTCTGTTCGTCACTTCGGCTTCTCCGTTGATTTTTGGATGGCCAACAAAGGTGAATCGATGGCGAATATTTAACTCGATGCAAAATTCTTTGAATGTCTTATTGTCGAATTGCGATCATTGTCGGTGATGATGGTATGGGGTAGTTCAAAGCGGCAGATGATGGACTTCCAAAAGAAGGATTTTACCTTGCTCTCGATAATGTGTGCTAATGCCTCAACTTTGATCCATTTGTTGAAGTAGTTGTTGGCGATGATAAAGAACCTCCGTTGGCCCAATGCCGAAGGAAATGGACCAAGGATGTCCATGCTTCACTGAGCGAAGGGCCATGGGAATGAGAGCTGGCTTAGGTGAAAAGTGGGCTGTCGCTAGATGTGTGCATGTCGTTGGCAGTTGTCGCACTTTCAAACCAACTTGGCCGTATCCTCTCGCATGGTGAACCATTAATATCCTTGGCAAAGCACCTTCTATGCTAGCGACCTACCTCACAGATGATTCTCACAGATGCCTTTGTGGATCTTCCGAAGAATGTAGTCGGCTGAGCCTAGACATTTAAAAAGGGAAAAGAGGACAACCTTCTATATAGCCATCCATTACCATGAATCTAGAAGCTCTTTATTTGAGCAATTTAGCTTCTACGCTATCGTTTGAGAGAGTACTATTAGTGAGGTAGCGGACATAGGCATCTATCCAAATCATCTCCCGTGTGACTAGCAGTACTTCGTCTACAACGTCGATGCTCGAGGCTTCTAGATACTTGATGTAAGTCATCCCTAGGGTATTATCCGTTGATGTGGTGAGTGAGATGGGGATGAGAATTGTAGTCCCTCTTTGGCAAGTCAATGAACCTACGACTGAGTTCTTTCATTTGCCAGTTGCACTTGTCAAGGCGTCGCTTCACCTTGCGGTTGATTGGTCCGTTAGTGAACTCCTCTTCTGATGACTCAGGATATGAATAAGGAGAGAGAAGATGCCGATGCCCTCGCTTCGGCTCCTTCCCGTACCGTCATCCGTAAGAGGGGGGGCTCTTCTAACGATGAGTGGGAGATCGAGGCCACTTCGGGGCTTCACGGTGGTGCTCTTGCTGATGAGCTTGATGGATGCTCTAGCAGCACAATGGTGAGGTATGTCGGCGGTGAGACCCCGATGGGAAGATCTTCCGTGAGTGGATTGATGGCTGGCATGAGCAGTAGCCATAGAGGGAGCGAAAGCCCTTGGCTGTTGCTGTGTGGTTACGGAATGCTACTTCTGTAGCTCTTAGACCACCACCATTAGCACTTGAACTTGCTGGGTGAGGGTGACAAGCTGATCCGACTGGACGATTTGAGGCGGTGGCGATGTTAGAGCAAGGAGGTTGGCCTTCTGTTACTCGATTCGTCGTGAAGGCTCCCCCACGCGGCTAGTAGAGGCCTCCTGAGCATGCGTTGTCACCGCCATCTTTGATCTAGAGGGGACGAAGATATGTAAACTGGTATTGCTGATCTGTCACCTGCTTCCCTTACCTGGTGTGCCAATCTATTATTGCCAAGACACTTCCTCAACCGTCGGCGAGCTTTCGATCATCTTTTCCGGTGGACCAAGGATCCTATGATGGGCTCTTCTTGATCAGAATCTGCAAAAAGTCATTGGGCCAGGGATTCCAGCGGGGATACTCCGATGCTCAAGTTAGTATTCTGGATAATAGCCCTAAGCTTGAAGGAAAGCTTAATTGTTTAAGTGTGTGTGTGTGTTTCTTATTTGGCCGAAGGTCCCACCTATCCATTTAAAGGACCTGCAGGAGCTCATGGAATAACTGAATTAGCAAGATTTGCTCCTCATGCACCGTAACAATTGGCACGATTCGCTCCCCATGCACCGTAACTGTTGGCAGGATTTGCCGGACTTGGACAACTGTAATAGAACTTGCAGAATCTGCCCCCCACATTCGTAGTAGAAGGAATCTTTCTGTTGTGGTTCAGGATCATGGGAGGATTCTGCAAACCATCATGAGCGATAGGAGTTATGCACGTGGACCTCATAAGGAGTTTGACCTGGGTGGCCAGCTGGAGGTCTTACTCGGGTGGCCGACTGAAGGCTCTACTTGAGTGGTCGGCTGGAAGTCCTACTCGGATGGCCAACTGAAGATCCTACCCGGGTGGTCGACTGGAAATCCTTTCTAGGTGGCAGATGGGAGGCTCTACCCGGATAACCGATGGAGACTATATCCAAGTGGCCGACTGAAGATTGTCTGGAGTGTGATCATCACCATCGATTGGATGCTGCCCTAAGCCCCATCAGAACTGATCATTAATTTTTAGAACTAAATTTGCAACGTGAACTAAAAATGGCAATTCTTGTAAGAAAAAATCAAACTCTAATTTTAAAGTGCAAATATATTTCTATGAATATATCAATCATTTCTACTAATAAAGTCATGCGGTAGTTAATTGCATCCAGGATTAAGTTTGGATTGTGCTCTAATCAAATGGACAACTATTATCTTAGACGATTGGCACTTCTTTGGCTTATTCTTTGGAAAGTTTCACCATTATTCAAATCGTTACTATTTTTTTTTTAATAAAAAGAGTTTTCTAGTTACCTATGGCCCATGCTGAACTCTCGTTTACTTCATTAATTTAATACTAATTAAAGTAACAGCTAGCTTAATTAGGCTGCACAATAATTGGATTGGATATACGGTAGGAAGCTGCGGGCTTCTACAACCGAAGCAAAAATCCTGCTTGCCGTTCTGCAACGGTCGTCCTATTTAGTATGTCCAGCTTGGGTTCTTGCTTGTGTTTTTTATTATTCTCTTTGAAATGTTGGTGCTCATTTGAACCCGAGATTCCCCTCGTCCAATTGTAAACATACGTCAAGGCACGTAGATGTCCCTGTTTCCACCAAACCAATGCATCGCCACGGCACGGCAAGTAGTAGTTTCTTTCCACGATCTTTCATGTACATGAAGTATTAACCCTCTTCCTCTCTATATAAACAAACTTCCCCCCTCAGAATTGGATATGTGTAACCGAGTCAACTCCCCTGCCCACTCCATCGCACCATCCACTCGACCTTTCGTTTAGCTCCATGGCTTTCTCAACAAACAAATGCCTGCTGGTAGCGTTGCTAGCGATCGCTCTTTGTGCTTCTTATGCGGCATCCCGCACGCTTACCGACAGGTCGATGACGGAGAAGCACGAGCAATGGATGGCTCAGTACCGGCGCGTGTACAAGGACGCAGCCGAGAAGGAGCAGCGCTTCAGAATTTTTAAAGCCAACGTGGAATTGATCGAATCGTTCAACGCTGGGAACCACAAGTACAAGCTCGGCACCAATCAGTTTGCCGACCTCACCAATGAAGAGTTCAAGGCCACGCACACTGGATTCAGGGCATCTCCAGCTGCCTCTGTGAAGGCGACGAGCGGCTTCCAGTATGAGAACGTCACTGCAGTGCCTGCGAGCATGGACTGGAGGGCGAAGGGTGCAGTTACTCCCATCAAGGACCAAGGCCAATGTGGTAACAAACCGATCCATTTCAACTAATTAATCAACATCCAATTTATCGTGTTACAAATATAGACTTCCAATAGTACTTGTTCTGCAAACAATCTGACATCCAATGCACCGGACAGGATGCTGCTGGGCTTTCTCTGCTGTGGCCGCAATGGAAGGAGTCACCAAACTCAGCACCGGGAAGCTCATCTCTCTATCAGAACAAGAGCTCGTGGACTGCGACACCAAAGGTGAGGATCAAGGATGCAATGGGGGTCTAATGGACGATGCTTTCAAATTCATCATCAAGAATGGAGGCCTTACGACCGAATCCGACTACCCATACGAGGCTACTGATGGCACATGCAACACCGGGAAATCTAAATACCATGCAGCCACGATTAGTGGCTTCGAGGACGTGCCGGCCAACAGCGAGGCGGCGCTCCTCAAGGCAGTGGCGAACCACCCGGTGTCTGTCGCCATCGATGCCGGTGGTTCTGCTTTCCAGTTGTACTCGAGCGGTGTGTTCACTGGGGACTGTGGGACTGAATTGGATCACGGTGTCACCGCCGTCGGCTACGGCACGACGAGCGATGGGACCAAGTATTGGCTGGTGAAGAACTCGTGGGGTTCATCTTGGGGCGAGAATGGATACATCAGGATGGAGAGAGACGTCGATGCCAAGGAAGGGCTTTGTGGCATCGCCATGGAAGCTTCTTATCCAACCGCTTGATGGGAGCGAAGAAAACACCTTATGATGTTATCTATGTGCTTCTTATGTTCGTCTAGAAGTGTGTATATGGCTTCAATCTTGCTGACACCTACCATTTAAAATTACAGCAAGATCCTTTGGAACTCAATTGGAAGTCTGAACAATTGTCAATGTCGTACGTAGACAAATTGGACATCAGTCTTAGCTTCCCAATGACATATATCAGAATATATCGCAGCTTACTTAGCTTGCTTACTGACTTTGGATCCAAGGTGTCTTGGTCTTTGGTGATATCCTTGTGGTCTTCTCAGGGTTATTCTTCTTCCTGCGTTACACGGAGGCCTTCTAAATTTTAGTATGATGTAGATCAGTCATGACTTGGTCGATCTAGTCCCAATCCAATGCACATTTAAAAGCTCTGGGTTGAGTTTGAAAACTGGATTCTACCTAAATTTTGGATTGAATCTGAATCTAACAATTGGATAGATATGGACTGAAAATAATTAAAATTATGCTGATTGAATGTATAATTATTTTAGTTATAACGTACTTAAGAATTGAAGTGGACGATATTCTTTTTATCTATTGTGTTTGTTTTGAAAGTGCCAATATCCTAGCCATCTTGGTGCATGGGAAACATCGAGATGGAAGGAGATCTCCATGTCTCCGCTGAGATGGAAAACATGACCCAAATAATACAAGACCCAAGTAGTTTTACGATGTTGGTTGGAATTTTAGAGGGTGAGATTATGAAATCCTGACAAATATGGCAAATCAAATATTAATCATCATTTTAATATTTTAAATAGTATATTTAGTAACAAAAGAATCTGATTTAAAATAGCCACCATTAATTGTCGTCTCTAGCGGGTTTTGGAGGAAGAGAGATTGGGAAAATGGAGAGGCCGCTAGGGGTGATCATAGGGAAGTACCCGACGTGAGGTGGCAACATTGGAAGCAGCTGTGAAATAGTAGTGATCAGGGCCAAACGGCGCAGCTCAAAGTGCAGGGATCTGGCGGTCCTCGCGATCTTCATCGCCTTCTACGTGGCCATAATTGTCAACTCTCTAGTTTCAGATCCAACCAAGGAAACCCACTCTGGCTTACTTATGGATTAGACCATAAAGGAAATGTTTGTTTCTGAGCTAGATTTATGTGAACCGGAGGTCAAGTACGGGCTAAATCCCAACCAAATCTATATATCAAAGTGATTGGAAGAATAGCTAGTTCAGTCTACTGATGCTATGAATATCTATTTGATGGAATGTCCTATTCCTTCGAAAGACAGGCCTCGACTTCATCTATGACTTTCTAGAGAGTGACGCTCATGACCTCTCAGTGGATGATTGGATTAACAAGGGTTATGATTATCTTAAGTCTCTTATACAAAGATGAGGAACAGTTTTCTTCAACTCCAGGTCCATGATACCCTATAATATTTCCAAGTGCAAATGTTTACTTAAGTTGCCTATTCATAGCATGTGCATCTAATGTATTTTTGAGGTTTTGGTAGCTCGAAGGTGGAGTTACCATTGAGGAGAACATACTAATTAATAGATCTATCCGAAGGGCCATTAATTCACCATCCACTATCTAAACGAGATATGTGGCAGATATTATTGGGAAGGCATGACCTGTATTGAAGCCCGTAGATGGTGAGATTAGATCTGCTACAGATGCAGGTAAGGATTCTTGCATCTTTATATATACATGCATATGCTAATGTTATTATATATTTTGTTAATACATTATTATGGATATTATGATATATATGTATAAAAATTTATTATAAAAATTACATTGATATGATCACATATATTTTACTAATACATATGATAGCAATATCATGTTGTTTAAATATTAGAATTTATTATGATGGAATTAATGTGTGCATGATTACCAATTATACGTTCATAATTGAAATTTTATATTGTATGATAAATGATATTGAAATTCATGCTAATAATTAAGAATTGATAAATAGTAGGGATGATGATAATAATGAAAAGGTAATAAATTGGTTATATATATTTGTTGCTATCGTGGGCTGAAGCATGACTCGATATTTGTTATCATCATGACTATAGCATTGGTAGATATGATTGCCATAATGGGTTCAAACATGGCTAGATGTTTATTGTCAACACGGGCTATAGTTTGGTTAAACATTGCTGCCACTGCAGGTTAAAATACGGTTAAATGAGATTCAATTGATTGCTACTATGGGTTATAGCATGATCGATCAGACTTAGTTACCTACCATGAACTAATGCATAGCTTTGGCTTGTCCATTGCCAAGCTAGCTAGGCCGATCTTAAGCATAATAAAAATAATAAACTTAGTTAAAGATATTATTGATAAATGTGATCAAAAAGGACTTTGATATTTTTAAAGTGATTATATTGGTGCATATCATAAAACTGTTTACCTATGCATGCCAATATTATCATTTATTGATATTTTATAATGAGTATACATGTGCATATAAGTGCATGAAAGGGATTCTTAATTACAACTTTGAGGCTCATGGCATTCTTTTTACGTACCTTTGATTTGTTTGTGGAGCCTCAAAAAGCTTAGGATCAAGAATTCCCCTTTGTTATCAGGTCTCTTCGGGGATGAGCTCTGCCGTTGCATTCTATCTATTCTTCTTACTTCAGATCATACCTCTAATATCATGGTTTGAAGGAGATATGGCTCATGGTCATATTAGGGATCTCCTGAGGATTTATAGGCCATAGGCTCAGCAGTCGATGGATGTGGCATGGATCTAGCATCTTTCAATTCATCCTAGGGTTCGGCTATTTGTTTGGAAGCTTGCATAAAATTGTCTTCCTACCTGCTCCCTATCCTTTAGGCGTGGTTTGAGCATCCAGCCTACTTACCCGTTATGTGGCCTTGAGGAGTCGGTTGATCATACTATCTTCACCTGTTCTAGAGCCAGATAGATATGGCAGATTTCAGGTGACTGGCCTGGAACGATGGTACTTCTTCTCACCGCATCTCCTTTCTGAGTTGATCAGGTAGGATTTGGAGAGGGGCATCTTTCAAAAAGGTACCACGATGGCTTATATAGCTTATCAGATATGGTTATTTCGGAATTGGCTTGTGTTCATTGATGAGACAGCTCCTTTCCGCAGGATCATCAAGACAACCTTCTCCTTATCTGCGAAGTTTACTTTCTATTACACAATTATTGATTCTGATAGCCCTAGCCTCTGGAGCTCCTATGCAGTCTTGGCAGCGCACCGGCGAATGATCTTTATTTCTTGGAAGCTCCCATCTCTAGGGTTTGTCAAAATCAACTTTAATGGGAGTATTCATGGTAGATCAGCTAGATCAGCTTTTATGATATGAGGGACGAATGGTGCGTTGTTGGCAGTTGGCGGCTTCGGTCTTCTTTACTCCTCGGTGCCTCTTGCTGAGTTGTCTGCCGCTTGGGCTGGTATACCTTATGCCATTCGTAGTCTGGGTGCTCATTATCTTATCATTGAGGGGGATTCTATTACTGTTATCCGCTGGCTCCAACAGGACCCATGCGACTGCTTGCCTTCCAACCCCTTGATTTATGACATTCGATCTATCATTCAGGAAATTCATAGTGCCCAAATTCGGTATATTTATAGGAAAGCTAATTCTGCAGTAGATTGGATCGCCGCCAGGGTGGTCAACCACTCTGAATTTTAGAGCTGAAAGCAGGAAGATCCATGCCCTCCTGTTCTGACCCAAATTTTGTACTATGATATATCGGGCTTAACTCACCTCGAATTGATGTGATCATCCATCTATATTAAAAAAATTCTTATTCTTAGAGAAGATCCATATTTCAAATCTTAGATATTACCCATTTTAAAAATAATAATAATAATAATAATCTCTGGTTACCTATATGCGGCCCATGCGGAACTATTGCCCACTTCATTAATTCAATACTACTTCAAGGGAAAAGTCTTTATACACCGCCCCCGGTGCAGCAAGTCCTACATGGGCTGCATCGCCTCTTCTGATTAGTTCACGTGGATCCTAGGTGGCTGACGTGCCAGACGGTATGGCTCTGCTATGATGTTATGTTCTGATCGTGACGACCATGAAAAGCGCTTCGCCTTTTTTTTAAAATTAGCGTGCAGACGAAAATGCCCTTTCCTCCAGCCTACTTCTACCACCATTTTTTCTTGGATTTCATCTGTGCAAGAGAAACTCTTTCTTCCCCCTCGCTCTGGATTTCAGATGCTAAGGAATCAGTCAAAGGTTTGAGTACGATCCTACGCCCTCACTCTGAGAGTCCGGTCGAAAAAAATATTTCAGCTTCGAGGCTGGAATACCTGGCTACTGAAGTCTTTGTACAAAAACTTCTGAAGAAAATGTCATCCGCAGCACGAAACATTCTTTCGTTATGAGGTTGTTGTGGTTTATAAACTTGACGATAAAAAACTCTTTCTGATTGTAAAACATTCTTCCTGTGGATGATGGTGCTGCGGAGCGGGAGTCTGAGGTTGAGGTTATGGTTTATGAGCTTGACGATGGCTTTCAGGATCTCCTATCAGATAAGATGGCGGGTAAAAGTAGGGTGTCGAACTATGGTGTCGTGGGTTTTGAACTAGGGTATCGCGGGTTTTCAACTAGGGTATCGTGGGTTTTGAACTAATGCTTTGTCTTAACATTTTCTGAATGGGTATCGTAGGTTTTAAACTAGGGTGTCGTGGGTTTCGAAAGATCACCAAAGATCCCCCAGGAGGATGGTCCGTTTGGTAAGGCTCACATGATAATAGCGAATGGCAGCAAACACAAAAGTTACTAAAATTTATTTTATTCATCACACAAAGAAAAGACAAGAAGAAAAGAAGAGAAATAAGTACAAGAGCCCTCACTGGGGCTTGTCATCTTCTTCGGGCGCTGCCGAGCTCCCCCCACGCTGCGGGGCTAACTCGGTAATCTTCGCTGGAGGGATGCTACTTGCCCCTCCAGCCGGTTGTTGGCTCGACGCAGGAGCTTGATCTCTCTCATTGAAACGACTAGGTATTGCTCGGCCACCTTTTGGAGTTGCTTGCAGTTTGCGAGCGACGACGCTAAGACCTCCGCATCAACGGTTACCGTTGTGTGGCGGCTCCCATGGGGGCCAGTCGATCGCCCCTCGCCTCCAGAAGCCATCTCAGTATCCAAAAATTTTGAAAGATCAGCTGAAAAGGTGATTAACGATGGCATTCCCCCATCCATATTTAAGCTACTCCTGGTGGGTGTTTCGATTGTCCGAGCCTTCAGCTCCGGCGCCCCTATCGTGGAAACTCGCCACATGCCACCATCTTAGTGGGCGCTCACAGGAAATGAAGGTTTGCGCCCCCCTCGCTGAGTTTTGAGGGATGGGGAACAAAAAAACCATTACTGAAGAGAGTGTCAGGAAGCCAAATACTCGGTTACCGTAGTAAGCTTTACGATATCCTAAGAGGAAACCTCACGACACCCCAGGAGGAATTCGGCTGAAAATCCTTCGTGACACCCCAATTGAAACCTCACGACACCCTAGCACCAATGCTACGACACCCGTGCTTATAACTGACCACGGAGAAAATCCCCGCGACAACTCAAGAAGGAATTCGGCCAAAAATCCTTCGCTACACCTCAGTTGAAACCTCACGACACCCTAGCACTAATGCTACGACACCCGTGCTTATAACTGACCATGGAGAGAATTCCTGCGACACCCAGAAGGAATTCGGTCGAAAATCCTTTGCGACACCCCAGTTGAAACCTCACGACACCCTAGCACCAATGCTATGACACCCGTGCTTATAACTGACAACGGAAAGAATCACCATGACACCCCAGGAGGAATTCGGCCGAAAATCCTTCACGACACCCTAGTTGAAACCTCACGACACCCTAGCACCAATGCTACGACACCCGTGCTTATAACTGACCATGGAGAGAATCTCTGTGACATCCTAGGAGGATTTCGGCCGAAAATCCTTCGCGACACCCCAGTTGAAACCTCACAACACCCTAGCACCAATGCTATGACACCCGTGCTTATAATTGACCATGGAGAGAATCCCCACGACACCCCAAGAAGGAATTTGGCTGAAAATCCTTCACGACACCCCAGTTGAAACCTCACGACACCCTAGCATAAATTCTACGATACCCGTGCTTATAATTGACCACGGAGAGAATCTCCACGACACCCTAGGAGGATTTCAGCCGAAAATCCTTCGCGACACTCCAGTTGAAACCTCACGACACTCTAGCACCAATGCTACGACATCCATGCTTATAACTGACCATGGAGAGAATCACCGCGACACCCTGTTGAAACCTCACGATACCCTAGCACCAATGCTATGACACCCATGCTTATAACTGACCATGGAGAGAATCCCCGTGACACCCCAGGAGGAATTCAGTCGAAAATCCTTCGCGATATCCCAGTTGAAACCTCACGACACCCTAGCACCAATGCTACGACACCCGTGCTTATAACTGACCACAGAGAGAATCCCCACGATGCCCCAGGAGGAATTCGGCCAAAAATCTTTTGCGACACCCCAGTTGAAACCTCACGACACCCTAGCACCAATACTACAACACCCATGCTTACGACACCCGTGCTTATAACTGACCACGGAGAGAATCCCTGCAACACCCATTCTCGACACCCCAGTTAAAACTTTACGACACCCTTGTTATAAACTTATGACACCACTACGATATATTTGAAGAAGGCGGGAATTTTGACGTCACCCTAGTTGTAATTCGATGATACCCTAGTAACTCAACTATGCCATCTTTTCAAGAAAAGTTGTAAAACATGGCCAGTTCCTATGGGTTTGTGTATCAGTGTGATGTGATCGTAGCGATCCTAGTATCCTTTTGTATTTCTCTGAGGTCGGCATAAAATTTTTTTAACCCTAGAGGTCTTTCGTTTGTTGCTCGAGAAGCCATCCTTCGTTTCTTGCTTGAGAAGCCACTGGTGTCCTAAATTTATTCCATAGTTCTTTCTTCCATCTACTTCATTCATGGAGATGAGTGCTTTCGTTTGTGGACGAAGACCGCGAACAAGGAAGAACCAGAAGGAGAAAATGGTGGAACAAAGCAAGGACATTATTTTTCATTCGAATGAGGATGCGGCTCCTTCAGGTATGTTTATCCCTATGTTAAAATATTATGACATCCTCTCTTAAAATTTTATGACATCCTACTTACATACATAATGGCACCCAGCTGACAAGTATGTCTTATGTCTTACCCCCTGTTTCAGTTGACATGAAAATTGTTTCGGTCCCCCCAGTGAAGGATTCCCAGTTGTTTAAGAATAGTTGCAGGCTGGCCGTATACGTTCAGAAGGTTTGGAAGATGGTGTTCACTAGACGGCATACAAAACTTATTCGAAGGATCCCATTTGGTACCTTCGTCGACATGCAGACGTTCACAGTTGACGGGCGACTGCTAGCAGACATCATAAGATGTCACAATGGAGGTGATGAGTTCATTTTCTGGCAAGCCAGTTTTATTCAGTGCCAACGAAGCCGAACTCATTCTGGGTCTTCCAGCTCATGGGAAGAAGATCGACACATCCAGCTAATTGTTCAACGGAAGGTTGCTCAGACGTTTTGTCCAGGGTTTAGATCTTCATCAAGAAGGTTTGGAGAAGTTAATATTTCAACTCCGATCATCTAAGGCATAGGAGGATGCTGAGGATACCGTCCGACTTTGGATCGCCTACATGTTGGCCATGTTTTTGGCTCCAAAGTCTAATCAGAGATGTCCACGGTATCTCATCCAGCACTTGGATGACTTAAATGAACTGGAAAGCATCAACTGGGCTTCGGCATTGAAGGAGTTGATTGTTCTAGCTCTCCCAGAAATAGCTGCTTGCTTGCGTTCCAAGGAGCCGGTCCACTCAAAGAATGCAAAAAAAGTTAGGAGGCAGCCTACCTATTCGGATGCTCGGCAGCACTGTGGTAAGGATTATTGAGATGCATAAATAGTGTTCTTAGTATAATTTCTTTATTAATATTACATTATTTAATATCCAAAAAATATCATGTTCAGGCGTGGTTTCTCGAGCATACATCAATGCGAGCACCAACATATCTGATAAACTGCCCGGTTGTTGAAGTGGTATGACCACCAAATGAAGATCCAGTCGGTTCGGGTTGCCAACTTGCAGCCTCATGACTTGGTAAGCTAGTACATTGCTCCATTGCTCTGACCATATTTTTCAACTTAATGTGTCAATATTTTCACTTAATATTAATTTGTTATCATCTTGCTTTGCAGATGGAGGGAGCTACTGTACCACTGTCAGAAGAGTGCTGGCTTCTCACTCAGCAGACAGTAGCATCCCCTCAACCAATAGATAGCTGCGCAGGATGTGCCGAGTTGAGGACTGAATTGGAGTGCGTTAAGGATCAACTCGATGATGTCAGGCATAGGCTGTCCATTGTTGAGAGCCTCCTCAGTTCACTGCTCAAAAAGAAAAGTAATGCAAGAAATGAGGAGGACAAGGGAGATGGGAAAAGAGGAGGGGCATTCCCTGAGTTGATCCTCTGCGAGCCTGGTAATGAAATACTGAGGAGGACCATTCATCCGAGTGTCCAACTGAGACGGGAATGCAAAAGTAGAGGAGAAGAGATTGAGGGGATTCATTGGATGATAAAACAGAGCATGGGAATGAAAATAAAGAGAAGGAGAAGAGGGGGGAGGGGCATTCTACGAAGGGCCAAGAGGAGTCCAAATCCGATAATAAACTTGGCACCCCTGCGCCAAAGGGTGATGATATGGACATAGAAATCGTTGGAGTGCCTTCGCTTGTTAGGAGGGTTAAAAAAGAGCCGAGGAAGCGTAAGGCATCCAAGGTCGTCGAGATTGTTATGAGACAACCCGTCCTAAAAAGTCGGTGAAGACAGTGGGCACGTCAAAGCCCAACACAACGGTGAAGATGACCAAATTATTATAAATTTTTTTTGAGCGAATGACTAACCGATGAGATCGTCTACACCAATATGTTAGGTGGCGTTGTAACAAGGAAAAGTCTTCAAGATCTCATTAACAATGAAATGATAATAGATGATGTAAGTATATCAAGAAACCTTTTCTAGTTGTTGATTTTAGAATTATATTAATCGGTTTACATTGCATTGGCAGATAATTGATGCCGGCCAGGAGTTTCTGATGCGCAACTGGACAGAGCATCCGGACCGATACCATAAGTGCATATTTGCATCAGTTTTCGTATCCGCTCTGTGTCTGACTTCTTCATCACCTGCTCATGAACTCGCTGGAACATCAGGGGCCTCGATATTTGACATTGTATCCGATGAAGATAAGGCCCAATTCCAGTTTCTTTTCACCATAATAAACTCCGATAACTCGCACTGGCATTTGGTTGCTGTCGACATGGAAAGAAAGGTGTTCATGCACCTGAATTCATTAAAACGCAACACCAAGTACAAGGCAAATGCAAAGAAATGGCATACAATTCTTGGCCACATATTCCATATCTACTGCGATAAGGAGGATGTGATACTTGGCCGATGGAAGAGATTTTGGATTGCCCAAGCCAATCGGCCGGATCACTGGATTGCGGCCTATACTGTTTGAGATACATGGAATGTCTTGCTCGACGGGACAATTCTAATATGAAGATGGATTTCACGGATGAGGAAGTCAGAGATTATCGGCGATAATTAGCTGCGACGATATTGAGACAGGGCATGAACCAAAAGATCAGCGACCTTATCAAAAAATGTTCTTAATTTTTATTTCTTCTTTGAATAAAAATTTAATGTAATTTATTCATATTAACACTGTTTCAGATTTAATGCAAATGCAAAAATTTTATATTGAGAATAGGGGTGTCCTCAATTTCTTAAGTTTTCATATATGATGTCATAAATTGAACAATAGAATGTCGTAAATTGAGCACTGGGTGTCGTCGCGCTAAAAGCTTCGGTGTCGTACGATTTTGCCTTCCGCCTTTCGGGTGTCATCGCGGTAGAACTAGGGAGTCGTTAGCCCAGAGCTTGGGTGTCATCACGCTAAAAGCTTCGGTGTCCTTTCGTGAGTACTGGGATGTCGTAGGATTTCGCCTTTCGGGTGTCGTCGAGGTAGATCTAGGGAGTCGTTAGCCCAGAGCTGGGGTGTCGTCGCGCTAAAAGCTTCTGTCGTACGATTTTGCCTTCGCCTTTCGGGTGTCGTCGCGGTAGAGCTAGGGAGTCGTTAGCCCAGAGCTGGGGTGTCATCGCGCTAAAAGCTTCAGTGTCGTACGATTTTGCCTTCCGCCTTTCGGGTGTCGTCGCGGTAAACTAGGGAGTCGTTAGCCCAGAGCTTGGGTGTCGTCGTGCTGAAAGCTTCGGTGTCCTTTCGTGAGTATTGGGATGTTGTAGGATTTCGCCTTTCGGGTGTCGCCGCTGTAGAGCTAGGGAGTCGTTAGCCCAGAGCTGGGGTGTCGTCGTGCTAAAAGCTTCGGTGTCGTACGATTTTGCCTTCCGCCTTTCGGGTGTCATCGCGGTAGAGCTAGGGAGTCGTTAGCCCAGAGTTGGGTGTCGTTGCGCTAAAAGCTTCGGGCGTCTAGGGAGTCGTTAGCTAGAGCTTGGGTGTCGTTGCGCTAAAAGCTTTGGTGTCTTTCGTGAGTACTGGGATGTCGTAGGATTTCGCCTTTCGGGTGTCGCCGCAGTAGAGCTAGGGAGTCGTTAGCCCAGAGCTGGGTGTCGTCGCGCTAAAAGCTTGGTGTCGTACGATTTTTTCCGCCTTTCGGTGTCGTCGCGGTAGAGCTAGGGAGTCGTTAGCCCAGAGCTGGGGTGTCGTCGCGCTAAAAGCTTCGGTGTCCTTTCGTGAGTACTGGGATGTCGTTAGCCCAGAGCTTCGGTGTCGTAACAGTGCAAGCATATTCGCAAATATCAAATCTTCTTGGCAGACGAGATGAGCACTTCATTTGACTGAAAAAGATGCCCTAGTTAGAAAGCACTTCATTTGCGACCAAGACACCCTAGTTAGAAAGTTACGACACCCGTGTTTTATATATGCTCCTGTAAGTTGACTCAATACATAAGCATCAAATTCGTCCATCAAAGTTTCGAAAGGTGGTACAATTCTTTCCTTGTCCTCTCCGGTGTTAATTGACTGCATACAAGTCTGCCTGTTGCTTGAAGCAGCTCTTATTTCATTTTGCATTTGTGGAGCGTCAACGGTTGCCTTGACCAAATTTTTCTTGATCTTTTTGACTTCTTCTCGACTCCACTCTTTAATCTGTTCTCTCTTGGGCGACCTTTCATCCTAATTTGTTCAGGATCTTGAATTACAAGCTCTGTACCTGGCTTAGCTGCGCAGTTGGCATCCACGGCAATTTTGAATATAGGTGTTAGACCATCCATCACTAAATTAAATGCATCTTTAGACATGGAGGCTATCTCTACGAGCTTCATCATCCAATGACTCAGCAAACTATATCTACAATCAATAACATAATATTATCGAAAACATATATTAAGACATTTCAATTAAAAAATTGTCACTGCGTACCGTGATTTTCGTGTGCTTTTATCATAACCTTCAGTATTCAGTCGAATTCATCGAATTGGTATTTCATGTCCTTGCACCATCACTTCAAGAAGTATTTATCTGGTAAATAAAATACGTCACTTTGATGAAGAACCAACAAGGCATGCCTACACAGGTACCCCTTGAACCGAAAGTATCGGCACTGGCATTGGACATCCTCAATATTTCTATCGTATGACACGATATAATCTTTGATCATCTCCTTGCCAATTCCATCGACTTCAATCCTTTCATACGACGGTATAGAATATACACAACAGTTGCCAGCTTCCTTGATCAATTTAGTATTTGATGCAGCCATTTCAAGGATCTCATTCTGAAATTTTTTGAAAATGCGCCTTGTATACCTTCCTGCAGCTTGTCTCTCAAAAGGTGATGATGTCTTTAGGAAAGCAATCGTTTGCAATGTCCTATTATCTTCCTCATTTTCGGCCTCGTACCTTTTTTCCAAGGCATCTTCGTACTTACCTATGAACTCCGTTAGTGTAGTCTTCGAATTTATAAACCCATCGAAGAAGTGATTATGCCCTTGCTCCTTTGTGAAGATGACATCCCTGTTCATAATTTTGTCAACAAAAAAAAGCGTTAAACGCGAACATGAACCAAAGACAATGACATACAAACCTGCGAAGAATGTATCCTTTAGGTAAACTGGGACCCATTTATCCCGACATTCGTAAAGGACATTGAACCAATCTATAGACTTGCATTCTTTATATTTCTCCATAACATGTGCCCACCTTTCCTCGAATGACTGTATGGTCAATGAATCATATATCGCCTCATCGAAATCAACCATAAACTTGGGATTTGCTGTGCAAATGTGGCCAATCTTTTCAGGTATCTTCTTCAATATATGCCAAAGACAAAATCGATGTCGTGTGTTAGGAAAAACTTCTTTGACAGCAGCCTCGATTGCCTTATCTTGGTCAGTTATTATGGCAATAGGTGCTTGACCACCATTTGCATCCAGCCATCTGAAAAACCCATTTATATGTCTCAGTACTCTCATCAGACAACAATGCGCAACCAAGCAAGGTGGACTGTCCATGATGGTTGACCCCGATGAATGGACAAAAAGGCATTTGATATCTGTTTGTCAAGTAGGTTGAGTCAAAGCTTAGAACATCACCGAAGTATGTGCATGCCAATCTTGACCTTGGATGAATCCAGAAGACAGACCTCAGATGACCATTATCATTGAGGTCTAAGGTATAGAAGAAATTGGATTTTTGAGTTGCATTTCGGTGAAATGAATTACCATCGACTGAGCATCTCCTTCTTTCAGCTTAGACTGACGTTCGCGACAAATGAAATTACGAGCATCCTTCTCGGTGAAATCCAATTGTCTTCTGCCCCCTTTTCTCCTTGCTATGGCAGAGTATATCTGAGTTGTCGGAACATTCACGGCATGTAAATTGCTGATCTCTGCCTTCTCTGGTGTGCTGATCCTCCTATGCGACCGTAGATAACCAGTTGATGTTATGGACATCCCATGGTTATGTTCTAGAGAAACCTCAACCAATATCCACTTACCACTTGTAGCATTCAGTCTTGCTTTTATGGATGCCATACAATCAACTTTCCCAGTATCCCTATGATTCATACTCTTCTCTGTTTTTCTAGATTTTCCTTGCCTCCAACACGCCAGGTGCTTGAAGCAAAGTTGTTTTTTGTTGTTGGCCCTGCTACACACTGTTGTGATTCCAAAACCAACTCTTTTCGCGTATCCATTGTAGAAAGTATATACATCATCTGCTGAATTGAATTCCATTCCAGTTTGAGGAACTACAGTATCATCCCCTGCATTTGGAGCGATGGGTGAAGGTGCATGGCCGGGAGTGTTATCGATTTCTTTCCGATCTATAATTTCAGCATCGTTTGTGGAAATATAGGCACACAGTCATGAACAAGGATATCCATAGATTTAGTTGTCAATATATCCTGACAAAGGATTAGGACACGAAGGTTAAAACAATATGACACCTCACTTGAAGAAATATAATTATGATTGAACCTCAGATACCAGGAATACATGCCATCTATGATCTGAATTCAGAAGTCACATACCCCAGTTTACAAAAAACGACACCGAAGCTGTAAAATTACGACACCAATTCATAACACATTGAGGAAGGGCCTAACGACACCAAGGTTCAGATATTACGACACCGTAGCTGAAAATGTTCAGGCAGGAACTAACGACACCCCATGAAACAACTTACGACACCCCATATAAAAATAACGACACCCCCTTTAGTAGTTAAAGACACCCCAGAGAATAACCTACGACACCCCGGAAAGCAACAAACAAAGATCGCGAAGGTTATAATCATGGGTGTCGTAGCGTTGTCGCTAGGGTGTCATCATTTTCAACTAGGGTGTCGCGAAGATTTTGGGAAATTCCTTTTGGGGGGTCGCGGGCCTTCTCTCCAGGGTCAGTTAAAACCTTGCGACACACCATTTAGCAGTTAAAGACACCCCAGAGAACAAACTACGACACCCCGGAAAGCAACAAACAAAGATCGCGAAGGTTATAAGCATGGGTGTCGGCGTTGCCGCTAGGGTGTCGTAACGTTTCAACTGCGGTGTCACGAATGATTTCTGGCCGAATTCCTCCTTGGGTGTCGTAAGGTTATAAGCACTGGTGTCGTAGGAGTTGTAGCTTGGGGTGTCGTGATGTTTGAACTAAGGGATTCTCTCCATGGTCAGATATAAGCACGGGTGTCGTAGTATTGGTGCTAGGGTGTCGTAAGGGTTAAACTGGGGTGTCGCGAAGGATATT
Source organism: Calamus simplicifolius (assembly GCA_900491605.1). Lineage (NCBI taxonomy): Eukaryota > Viridiplantae > Streptophyta > Magnoliopsida > Arecales > Arecaceae > Calamus > Calamus simplicifolius. The sequence goes on along the minus strand of UESW01003881.1, from coordinate 926,871 downwards.
CGGCAGAATTTCTCCTGCGGTGTCGGAGCTTCTGTCCATGGTCAGTTTTAAGCACGGGTGTCGTAGCATTGGTGCTAGGGTCGTGAGGTTTCAACTGGGGTGTCGCGAAGGATTTTCGGTCGAATTCCTCCTAGGGTGTCGCGGGTATTCTCTCCGTGGTCAGTTATAAGCACGGGTGTCGTAGCATTGGTGCTAGGGTGTCATGAGGTTTCAACTGGGGTGTCGCGAAGGATTTTTGGCCGAATTCCTCCTTGGGGTCGCGGGGATTCTCTCCGTGGTCAGTTATAAGCACGGGTGTCGTAGGCTTTTCTCCACGTTGTCTTAACAGTAAATCTGGGGTGTCGTAGCTTTTATGGCGATTGAAACGCTCTGACGACACCCCAGTTCATAAGTTATAACATCAGTTAAAAGAGTACGACATTCGTGCTACAAAACACTAAACTCTAAGGAAGTTACCCGTGCATTAAACAGTTTGGTCACACATTAACTTCCTCTAACGATAAAAAATAGTTGGTGTAATAAAGGAGCTTTACAAAGAAGTGGGAGCAAGGACTTTTTATTTCCTCTTGCGGATGACATTTTCTTCAGAGGTTTTTGTACGACTCCAATAGCTGAAATATTTTCTTTCGACCGGACTCTCAGAGCGAGGGCGTAGGATCGTGCTCAAACCTTTGACTGATTCCTTAGCATCCGAAAGTCAGAGCAAGGGGAAAGAAAGAGTTTTTCTTGCACAGATGAAATCCAAGAAAAAATGGAGGTAGAGGTAGGCTGGAGGGAAAGGGCATTTTCGTCTGCACGTTAATTTTAAAAAAAAGGCGAAGCACTTTTCATGGCCATCACGATCAGGACGTAACATCGTAGCAGAGCCATACCGTTCGGCACGTCAGCCATGTAGGATCCACGTGAACCAATTAGGAGAGGTGATGCAGCCCACGTAAAATTTGCTGCATCGGGAACGATGTACAAAAACTTTTCCCTGCTTAAGTATCAGCTAGCTAGTTGGGCTGCACAATAATTCGGCATGAAGAGGAGAATCGTAGAGCTCTCGTTGTACCTGTACAAAAAAAACTTGCCCTTGCCGTTCTTTAACAGCTGGCCTCCATAAGATTATTTAACTTGTCATTCTCCTCGTCAAAAGCATACGTCAAGGCACGTAGATGTCCCTATGGACCGCCCAATATATCGATACATTGGCTACGGCACGTAGAAGACCCATTAGCCTTCTCTGCGTGGAGGAAGTATAACCCTCTACCCTTTATAAGCCAAACCAGGAGACTTCGATGTGCATAACCGAGTCAATTCACTAGGCTCCAATATTGCATTGCACCGTCCCCACAACCCTCATCTCCATGGATTTCTCAGCAAACAAATGCCTATGGGCAGCCTTGTTAGTGATCACAGTTTGGGCTTCTTATGCAGCGTCTCGCACGCTTACAGACACATTGATGATGGAGAAGCACGAGCAGTGGATGGCTCAGTATGGGCGTTCGTACGTAGACGCAGCTGAAAAAGAGTGGCGTTTCAAAATCTTTAAAACTGATGGGGCCAGTTGATCCCATAAAAAATAAATTTTTTGGACGGCCCCGAAGGCCGTCCAGACTCCAGCGCCAACCGCCAGCGTCGACCGCCAGCGTTGGCCTCCAGCGCCAGCCTCCAGCGCTGGCCAAAGGCCAACAACCTCCAGCACCAGCCGTCAGCGTCGGCCTCCAGCGTCGGCCTCCAGCGCCAGCCTCCGACGCTGGCCAAAGGCCGACATCCTCCAGCGCCGGCCGCCAGCGTTGGCCTCCAGCGTCGGCCTCCAGTGCTGGCCAAAGACCGACAGCCTCCAGTGTCGGCCTCCAGCACCAGCCTCCAGCGCTGGCCGAAGGCCGACAGACTCCAGTGCCAGCCGCCAGCGTCGGCCGACGCCGGCCGCCAGCGTCGGCCTCCAACGCCGGCCTCCAAGGCCGGCACGTCAAAGACCGACACTTGCCAAGACCGGCCTCCCCAAGTTTGGCGGTCCCGGTTCCTAGCCGGCCCTGGCCTCTCTAAGCTAGCCGGCCCCGACACATTCCTAGCCGGCTCGGCCTCTCCAAGCTAGCCGGCCCCGGCACATTCCCAGCCGGCCACGGCGTGTCCAAGCTAGCCGGCCCCGGCACCACCCAGGCGGCCCTACTTCTCCAAGCTAGCCGGCCCTGACACCGCCCAGGCGCCCTACTTCTCCAAGCAAGTCGGCCCCTACACTTCCTCCGCGTCTCCGGTCCCGCCGAATCGGCCAAGGCCGTTCCCGGCCGGCCCGACTCGGCCCCGGCGTCTCCGGTCCCGCCGAGTCGGCCCAGCTATCCCCAGCCGGCCCGACTCAGCCCCATCGTCTCCGGTCCCGCCGAGTCGGCCAAGACCATCCCTGGCCGGCCCGACTCGGCCCCGGCGTCCCCCGTCCGGCCGAGTCGGCCAAGGCCGTTCCCGGCCGGCCCGACTCGGCCCCGGCTTCTCCGGTCCCTCCGAGTCGGCCAAGGCCATCCCTGGCCGGCCCGACTCGGCCCCGGCGTCCCCATCCCGCCGAATCAGCCAAGGCCGTTCCCGGCTGGCCCGACTCGGCCCCAGCGTCTCCGGTCCCGCCGAGTCGGCCCAGGCCATCCCTGGCCGGCCCGACTCGGCCCCGTCGTCTCCAGTCCCGCCGAGTCAGCCAAGGCCATCCCTGGCCGGCTCGACTCGGCCCCGGCGTACCCCATCCCGCCGAGTCGGCCAAGGCCGTTCCCGGCCGGCCCGACTCGGCCCGGCTTCCTGGTCCTGCCGAGTCGGCCAAGGCCATCCCTGGCCGGCCCGACTCGGCCCCGATGTCCCCCGTCCCACCGAGTCGCCAAGGCCATTCCCGGCCGGCCCGACTCGGCCCCGGCGTCTCCGGTCCCACCGAGTCAGCCCAGGCCATCCCCGGCCGGCCCGACTCAGCCCCGTCATCTCCAAGTCCGCCGATTCGGACCCGCCCCAGCACTGCCTTGCCGGCTGGACGGGCCCCGACCATCTCAGGTCGACCCAGCTTGGCCCTGATAAGACGAACCCCCCGGTTCCCGCCAGATCAGCCCTAGCGGTTCAAAAAACACCTCTCTGACGTGCGCCACCCGACAACGTCAGACGTGCGCCGCCCAACAGCCCAGCTGCTGATGGCACGTAACCCACCAACCAGCCCAGATTCACAAATGGCTCAGCAGACCTTCTGACTTCATGAAAACCCACGTGATGGTGCCAGCATCAACCCTATAAAAGGGTAAATTACGTCGAAAACCAGGTAACAGACAGTTTACGCACTCGGTGCCCTAACTCTCAGAGAAACTACCTGATCCTTCGGAGACCTCTCTCTCCTCAAGAGCTCTCTCGAGCTCCTTCTCTACTGTGACCTCTGTCACTAACTTGGGCGTCGGAGGGTCCCACCGGAGAACCGTCTCGGTCTTGGGACTTCTTTGCAGGCAACCCGGTGAAGAAGAAGAGCCTCCGTTCCCGACGTCCAGGAGGGGTGATCGAGCGTCATCAGATTGGCGCCAGGAAGGGGGGGGTGCAAAGAAAAAGTAGCGAACATCTCCCTGAGCTACGTCTTCCATCCCCTCTCTTCTCCTAGAAGCCATGGTGGTGACACGGGCCCAGGATGCCTCCGTCAGCTGCCCGGCGGGGCTCCCCCCATCACCTGGACAGCAGGAGGCCAATCCCCTGCTACTAGCCCTCTGGTTGCCGACCCGCCGCCGGACGCCGCCCTCCAAACGGCGGAGCGGCTGGCAACCCTCTCCCAGCAAGTTCAGAATCTCACTGCCATGGTCCACGGACTCCAGCAGCAGCAGTCCGTGGCCACCCAGCACCAGACTGCTCCCCCGCCAGCCAGCAGTCGGCGAGGGGAGGCTCCCCCCGCCGGGGGACCGGCCGACATCAAGCTTCCCCCAGGAAGCCTCCCCGCGAGCCCTCCAAGCGGCCACGGTCTCCTGGCCATGCCCCAGCGAGCTTCCTCCCAAGCCACATCATCACGAGGAACCCAGGCGGAAGTCCCGACTTCCGTCTCCATCTTCTGCTTCCTCTTCTTCTTCTTCCTCCGAGCCATCCTGGAGGGCTCCGACGATCAACCGCCAGGCGAGGAACGCCTGGAGGAGTACAACCGGCGCCTCGACGAGCTCGCCAGGAAGATAAACCACCAGCCGGAGGAAGAGTTTGACACTCGTCCTCCTTACACCCCCGCATACTGGAGGAACCGGTTCCCTCCAGGTTCTGCTTCCCCCAGGTGGACCCGTACGGCGGTACGACCGACCCTCTTGACCACCTCGAGAGCTACAAGGCCATGATGCAAGTCTAGGGCGCCTCAGACGCCCTTCTCTACAAGGCCTTCCCTGCACCTTGCGGAAGGCCCCCGTGCGTGGCATTCACGCCTGTCCCCCCACAGCATAGACTCCTTCTGGGAGCTGGAGAGGGCATTCCTGGCCCACTTTGATGCCTGCCGCCGGATCCCAGGGTGGCAGACAGCCTCTTCTCCGTCCGCCAGAAGGAAGGAGAGTCACTGCGGGACTTCGTGTCCCGATTCAAAACCGCCGCCCTCGAGGTCTACCATCTCGATGATGCGGTGGCCACCCTGGCGCTGAAGCGGGGACTCCTTCCGTCCGCTTCACCTTCTCCTTGGACAAGAAGCCCCCGAGCTCTTACTCCGACCTCCTCCTCCGGCCCAGAAGTACATCCGGGCAGATGAAGCCGACCTCACTCGCCGGGAGTCTTCGAAGGGCTCCAGCCACAAATCCGCTCGCCCTGAGCCGAGCGGACCTCCTCGACATCGCCGATCCGACCCACCTCGCCGGTCCGACAACAGGCGCCGAAGCCCTGTCCCCGACGAGGGTAAGCTCACTCCCCTCCTTGCCCCTCGATCCCACATCCTGATGGAGATCGAGGGCGAGCCCTACCTTCAACGTCCTCCCCCCATGAAGAAGGGTGTACCCCGCGACAGAAGCCGCTACTGTCGATTCCACCGGGACTACGGCCACGACACCGACAGCTGCTACAGCTTGAAACAGGCCATCGAGGAGCTCATCCACGGGGCTACCTCGCAAGTACATCCAGAAGATGCCACAGCCGTGCCGGCCATCATGGGGCCTCCACCAGCTCAAGCCGCCGTCGACAACACTCCCACGGAGCGGACTGTCGGGATGGTGTCCTGGGGGTCAGCCTCTGCGTCCAAGCGGCCGAGGGGGAGGAGCTCCAAATAATGTAATGCCCCGGGGGAGACTGCTGTAATGGAAAATGTAAACAATGAAGGCGTAGTCATCGCTATGATGATCGCCAAACACCCTGTAAAAAGGATATTAGTTGATAGTGGCAGCTCGGCTGACATCCTTACTTACGACGCCTTTGTTCGGATGGGTTTATCTGTTGACTCCCTTCAGCCCGTGGCAACCCCGCTAGTCGGATTCACTGGAGATTCTGTGAGGGTCGAGGGCGAAATATCCTTGCCTGTGACGGCCGGAACCCCGCCATGCCAAAGCACCGTGATCATGAAATTCCTAGTCGTGAGGGTCCCTTTGGCATACAACGCCATTCTTGGGCATCCCGGCCTGAATCTTTTGGATGCGGTTATCTCCACCCGACGTCTACTGGTGCAGTTCCCCACCAGCGAAGGAGTTGGAGAAATGCGTGGGGAGATAAGCCCGGTCTTACCTTGCTATCATGCGGCGTCAAGCCCTTTGGAGGCCGACCCGGCCCTGGAGGCGTCTGACCCTAGAGATTCCGCCAAAGGAGGGGAGCCCGCCGAGCACCTCCTGACTTTCCCCTCAACGATGACCCAGCAAGGACCGTCCGTGTGGGCGGACTCCTTCCCCTGGAAGACCGGGAGCGCCTCTTAGCTTTCCTACGGGCTAACTCGGACGTATTCGCCTGGTCAGCGTCTGACATGCCCGGCATCCCTCCGAAGTCATCACCCACAAGCTTAACATCGACCCGCGCCACCGTCCAATCCGTCAAAAGAAGAGGAGCTTTGCCCCCGACCGACAAAGGGCAATTGATGAAGAAGTCAACAAGCTGATCAGCGCCGGCCACATCCGGAGGCGCACTACCCAAGCTGGCTGGCCAACGTAGTCATGGTGCGCAAGGCAAACGGAAGCTGGAGGATCTGTATAGACTTCACCGACCTCAACAAGGCGTGCCCAAAAGACAGCTTTCCCTTGCCAAGAATTGACCAGCTGGTCGATTCCACCTCTGGTCACGAGCTTCTCAGCTTCATGGACGCCTTCTCCGGATACAACCAGATAAGGATGGACCCCGGCGACGAGGAGCACACCTCCTTCGTGACAGAGAAAGGCATTTACTGTTACAAGGTGATGCCTTTCGGCCTCAAGAATGCAGGAGCAACCTATCAACGGCTGATGAACAAGGTGTTCCAGGACCAGCTCGGCCGGAACATGGAAGTCTATGTGGACGACATGCTGACGAAGAGCACCCGTGCCACCGACCACATCTCGACCTGGAAGAAACTTTTAACAACCTCCGTCGCTTCCAAGTCAAGCTGAACCCTAAGAAGTGCGCTTTTGGGGTCACGGCAGGTAAATTTCTGGGCTTTATGGTGACCCAGCGCGGAATCGAGGCGAACCCAGAGAAGATCAGTGCCATACTTGACATGAGGCCGCCGTCCAACAAGAAGGAAGTGCAACGGCTAACGGAAGGATAGCGGCTCTGAGTCGTTTCCTCTCCAGATCGGCGAGAGGTGCTTGCCTTTCTTCAAGGCCCTGCGGAAGGTGAACGGTTTTGCATGGACGGACGACTGCCAGGAAGCTTTCGACGGCTTAAAGGCGTTCCTGTCCTCCCCACTGCTCCTCTCCAAGCCGAGAGACGGGGAGAGTCTTTTCCTTTACTTAGCCGCCTCCTCAGAAGCCGTCAGCTCAGTCCTGGTGCGCCTTGACGCTGACGGAACCCAAAGGCCAATCTACTACGTGAGCAAGGTCCTGCACGACGCCGAGGTCAGGTATTCCAAAACGGAGAAAGTCATTTTCGCCTTGATAGTTTCTGCCCGGCGTCTTCGCCCGTATTTCCAAGCCCATCCTATCGTGGTGCTCACGGACCAACCTCTCCGAGCCATCCTGGCCCGTCCGGATACTTCGGGTCGACTCGCCAAATGGGCCATCAAGCTGGGGGAATTCGACATCTCTTTCCAAGCACGACCGGCCTTGAAGTCCCAAGTCCTGGCCGACTTCCTGGTCGAGTGCACTTGGGCGGAAGAAGATCTCAAGGAGGTCCCTGGGGAGCAGCCCAGGCCCGAGCCGAGAGGTGATGGAGAGACCTGGATCCTCCACGTGGACGGCGCATCGAATTCTCAAGGGAGTGGCGCCGGCCTCATTCTTGCCGGGCCGGAAGGAGAAAGAACCGAGTGCGCCCTGAGATTTCTTTTTGAAGCCACCAACAACCAAGCGGAGTACGAAGCCCTGCTGGCCGGGTTAAGATTAGCCCAGGAGGTTGGAGCAAAGCACCTCAGAGCCTACACGGACTCGCAACTCGTCTCCGGGCAAATCAACGGAGAGTATGAGGCGCGCGACCCCGTTATGGCGCAATATCTGAAAAAGGTTCAACTCTTGACCTCCTCACTGCCTTACTTCAGCATCAGTTACATCCCCCGAAGCGAAAACGCAAAGGCCGACGTCCTCTCGACTGGCTACCTCCGCCGACGGCTTGACAAGGGACGCCTACATCGAATATCTAGAAAGGCCCAGTACAGAGGGCGGGGAGGAAGTCCTCCCGCTCACCCCGGAACCTACGTGGATGGACGCCTATGTCCGCTATCTCGCCGACGGCACCCTCCCTGACGACCGCAACGAAGCCAGATTGCTCAAGTGGAGGGCCTCCAAGTTCATCCTTCTCGACGGGCGCCTATACAGAAGGTCATTCTCCTACCCGTTGCTTAAGTGCGTAGGCCCCGCCGATGCCGACTACATCCTCAGAGAAATCCACGAGGGCATTTGCGGGAATCATCTGGGGGGCAGATCCTTAGCCCAGAAGGCTCTCCGTCAGGGGTACTTCTGGCTCACTATGAAGGAGGACGCGGCCAAGCTAGTTCAAAGGTGTGACGGCTGCCAGCGCCACGCGCACATCCAACGTCAGCCGCCTACCCCGCTGAGCCCACTCTCGGCTCCGTGGCCCTTCGCCCAGTGGGGAATGGACATCCTTGGACCGTTCCCCCCAGCTTCAGGACAGCAGAGATTCTTGCTGGTCGCCATCGACTACTTCACCAAGTGGGTCGAGGTCGAGGCGTTGGCCAAAATCACGGAGAGCAAAGTTAAGACTTTCTTCTGGAAGTCGATCATATGCCGCTTTGGCTTGCCTCACACCCTCGTCACGGACAACGGTCGCCAGTTCAACAACGAGGCATTCAAAGCCTTCTGCGAGGAGCTAGGCATTCACCACCGATTCACCTCCGTCGGCCACCCCCAGACCAATGGGGAGGCTGAGGTCATGAACCGCACCATCCTCAGAGGGCTCAGGACTCGCCTAGACGGCCCCAAAGGACGCTGGGTAGAAGAGCTCCCCAGTGTAATATGGGCTTACCACACAACTCCCAGAGCCGACGGGCGAAACTCCTTTCAGCCTCTCCTTCGGATCCGAGGCCGTCATCCCCGTCGAGATCGGATTGCCCAGTCCACGTGTGGAGTCCTTCAGTGAGGAAGGCAACCCCGCGCTGATTCGGGCCAACCTAGACATCATCGACGAGGTGCATAACAGAGCGAGACTGCGCATGGTGACCTTTCGTCAGCGAGCGGCTAAGTACTACAATGCCCGAGTTCGTCCCAAGGTTTTTCGCCGCGAGACTTGGTGCTACGAAAGGCCGAGGTATCAAAACCTACCGAGGGGGGCAAGCTGTCCCCCAACTGGGAAGGTCCCTACCGCATCGCCGAGGTGTTCCACCGGGGGCATACAAACTAGAAGAGCTTGACGGGAAGCCCATTCCACGTACCTGGAATGCGGACAACCTCCGCCGATATTATCAATGATGTACTCCCGGATGCATGGGTAATAAAAAAGGTCCTTTCTGGTGACACAGTTTGTCCTCCCTTGCGCCGAGTCTCTCAAAAGGAGCTCACTGGCATCGCGGCCCATGGGACACCACTCGGCCCCGGCATGGCGGTGCTCCCGAGTTGGTTAAGTCCCTAAAGGCTCCGTACCCGACTGAGTCGCCACTTGGGCAGCACACAAACCCCCAGGCTGGTTCAAAGGAGCTCACTGGCATTGCGGCCCACGGGACACCACTCGGCCCCGACACGGCGGTGCCCCGAGTTGGTTAAGTCCCTAAAGGCTCCGTACCCGGCTGAGTCACCACTTGGGCGGCACATAAACCCCCAAGCTGGTTCAAAAGGAGCTCACTGGCATCGCGGCCCACGGGACACCACTCGGCCCCGGCACGGCAGTGCCCTCGAGTTGGTTAGGTCCCTAAAGGCTCCATATTCGGCTGAGTCGCCACTTGGGTGGCACACAAACCCCAGGCTGGTTCGAAAGGAGCTCACTGGCATCGCGGCCCACGGGACACCACTCGGCCCCGGCACGGCGTGCCCCCGAGTTGGTTAAGTCCCTAAAGCCTTCGTACCCGGCTGAGTCGCCACTTGGGCGGCACACAAACCCCCAGGCTGGTTCGAAAGGAGCTCACTGGCATCGCGGCCTATGGGACACCACTCAGCCTCGGCACGGTGGTACCCCCGAGTTGGTTAAGTCCCTAAAGGCTCCGTACCCGACTGAGTGCCACTTGGGCGGCACACAAACCCCCAGGCTGGTTTGAAAGAAGCTCACTAGCATCGCGGCCCACGGGACACTACTCGGCACCAGCACGATGGTACCCCGAGTCGGTTAAGACCCTAAAGGCTCCGTACCCGACTGAGTCGCCCCTCGCAGCGGTTCCACACCCCTTAGGCGGTGCAAAAGGAACCTGACGACGCCTAGCTCTCAGGTCACCCTCCGGGGTTCACTCCTGGACCCCGCGTTGGGAAAGGATTACTGGCCGCCCTCAGCTAGCCAAAGAAGGCACGTGGACGTCCATCCAAGGCAGCGCAAAGTGCCAAGGTAAAGTTCTACACTCCTTTCGCTTAGCCGATGCGGGGCACACAAGCTCAAGGAGTGTGGGGGGCATCTGATGGGGCCAGTTGACCCCATGAAAAATAAAATTTTTTGGATGGCCCCGAGGGCCGTCCAGACTCCAGGTCGGGGCCGTCCAGATTCCAGCGCCAGTGTCGGCCGCCAGCGTCGGCCTCCAGCGTCGGCCCCCACCGCCAGCGTCCAACGCTGGCCAAAGGCCGACAGCCTCCAGCGCCAACCGCCAGCGCCAGCCTCCGGTGCTGGCCTAAGGCCGACAGCCTCCAGCGCGAGCCGCCAGCGTTGGCCTCCAGCATCGGCTTCCAGCGCCAGCCTCCGACGCTGGCCAAAGGCCGACATCCTCCAGTGCCGGCCGCCAGCGTCGACCTCCAGCGCTGGCCAAAGGCCGACAGCCTCCAGCATCGGCCTCCAGCGTCAGCCTCCAGCGCCAGCCTCCAGCGCTGGCCGAAGGCCGACAGACTCCAGCGTCAGCCGCCAGCGTCGGCCGCCAACGCCGGCCGCCAGCGTCGGCCTTCAGCACCGGCCTCCAAGGCCGGCACGTCCAAGACCGACACCTGCCAAGACTGGCCTCCCCAAGCTAGGCGGTCCCGGTTCCTAGACGGCCTGACCTCTCCAAGCTAGCCGGCCCCGACACATTCCCAGCCGGCCCCGGCCTCTCCAAGCTAGCCGGCCCCGACACATTCCCAGCCGGCCACGGCGTGTCCAAGCTAGCCGGCCCCGGCACCACCCAGGCAGCCCCTACTTCTAAGCTAGCCGGCCCCGGCACCGCCCAGGCGGCCCCTACTTCTCCAAGCAAGTCGGCCCCTACACTTCCTCCGCGTCTCCGGTCTCGCCAAATCGGCCAAGGCCGTTCCCGGCCGGCCCGACTAGGCCCTGGCGTCTCCTGTCCCGCCGAGTCGGCCCAGACCATCCCCGGCCGGCCCGACTCGGCCCCGTCGTCTCGGTCCCACCGAGTCGGCCAAGGCCATCCCTGGCCGGCCCGACTCAGCCCCGGCGTCCCTCGTCCCGCCGAGTCGGCCAAGGCCGTTCCCGGCTAGCCCGACTCGGCCCCGGCTTCTCCGGTCCTGCGAGTCGGCCAAGGCCATCCCTGGCCGGCCCGACTCGGCCCCGGCATCCCTCGTCCTGCCGAATCGGCCAAGGCCGTTCCCGGCCGGCCAGACTCGGCCCCGACGTCTCCGGTCCTGCCGAATCGGCCCAGGCCATCCCCGGCCGGCCCGACTCGGCCCCGTCATCTCCAGTCCCACCGAGTCGGCCAAGGCCGTTCCCGGCCGACCCGACTCGGCCCCAGCTTCTCCGGTCCCACCGAGTCGGCCAAGGCCATCCCTGGCCGTCCCGACTTGGCCCCGGCATCCCCCGTCCCGCCGAGTCTGCCAAGGCCATTCCCGGCCGGCCCGACTTGGCCCCGGCGTCTCCGGTCCCGCCGAGTCGGCCCAGGCCATCCCCGGTCGGCCCGACTCGGGCCCGTCGTCTCCAAGTCCGCCGATTCGGCCCCGCCCCGGCACTGCCTTGCCGGCTGGACGGGCTCCGGCCATCTCAGGTCGACCCAGCTCGGCCCTGACAAGACGGGACCCACCGGTTCCCGCCAGATCAGCCCCAGCGGTTCAAAAAACTACCTCTCTGACGCGCGTCACCCGACAACGTCAGACGTGTGCCGCCCAACAGCCCAGCTGCTGATGGGACATAACCCACCAACCAGCCTAGATTCACGCAACGGCTCAGCAGACCTTCTGACTTCACGAAAACCCATGTGATGGTGCCAGCGTCAACCCCTATAAAAGGGTAAATTACGTCGAAAACCAGGTAACGGACATTTTACGCACTCGATGCCCTAACTCTCAGAGGAACTATCTGATTATTCGGAGACCTCTCCCTCCTCAAGAGCTCTCTCGAGCTCCTTCTCTACTGTGACCTCTGTCACTAACTTGGGCGTCGGAGGGTCTCACCGGAGAACCCTCTCCGGTCTTGAGACTTCTTTGCAGGCAACCCGGTGAAGAAGAAGAGCCTCCGTTCCCGACGTCCAGGAAGGGTGATCGAGCGTCATCAAGAACCAATTTCGAACTGATCGAATCATTCAATGCTGGGAAGCACAAGTACAAGCTAGGCATCAACAAGTTTGCAGACATTGCCACTGAGGAGTTTAAGGCCACGTACACTGGATTCAGGCCATTGCAAGCAAGCTCGGGAAGCCAGTGAAGAGCTTCAAGTATGAGAACGTAACCGCTGTGCCTGTCAGCATGGACTGGAGGACCAAGGGTGCAGTTACTCCCATCAAGGATCAAGGCCAATGTGGTAAGTAAATGGTCTCAATCCACCATTAAACTGATGAACAGTGTGCTACTCTATATATACTGCCTAAACCTATAGCATGACACAACCCGGATTTTGTTCGGTTTGTACATTTTTGGGGCCCAAACAAACCCTGCCAAACATAAAAGTTACTGCCAATTCTTTCATTTGGTTTAAGGGCATACCTGACATGTGATTCAATGCATCCAATATAGGTTCCTGCTGGGCGTTCTCTGCGGTGGCCGCAGTGGAAGGAATCACCAAACTAAGCACTGGTAAACTGATTTCCTTATCGGAGCAAGAGCTCGTGGACTGCGACGTCGGCGGTGAAGACCAAGGATGCAGCGGAGGCGAGATGGACGATGTTTTTAAATTTATCATCAAGAACGGAGGCATCACGACTGAAGCCAATTACCCATACAAAGCCACCGATGGCACGTGCGACAAGGAGAAATTTGCTTCCCATGCAGCGAAGATCAAGGGCTACGTAGATGTACCCGTCAACAACGAGGCCGCACTTCTTAAGGCAGTGGCCAACCAGCCGGTGTCTGTCGCCATCGAAGCCAGTGGTTTTGGTTTCCAATTCTATTCAGGCGGAGTGTTTACAGGTTCCTGTGGGACGGATTTGGACCATGGAGTCGCTGCAGTGGGATATGGCACCAGTGACGGGACCAAGTACTGGCTCGTCAAGAACTCCTGGGGCACGATGTGGGGCGAGAATGGGTACATCAGGATGGAAAGAGACATCGAGGCCAAGGAGGGGCTTTGCGGCATCGCCATGCAACCGTCTTACCCCACTGCTTGAAGGGAATGAATGAACTCGATCTTTACGATATATATATGTATGTAAATTTGCAGCAAGATATATAGTGTATTTGAACCTTAATGCTCTTTCTATGTGACATTCCTAGCTGCCATGTCATGAACTGGTAGAGCTCTTCACTCTTCATTCTGGCAGCGAAAAGTTCTCTCGTGCTCAAAAATCAAAATATTTCTCAGTTTGTGGAATGTGGTGTTTACTTTGCTCTTGACCGTGATTAACTTAGCGATCGAGTTGGCGCCATGGCTGTTTCCAATCACTCATTTTTTTCTTATGCAATACTATATATAATTTTATGTTACCACGCTTCAATATCTTGATACGGTTTGCTCCCTATTTTCATGTTGGAATGCTCATATTTTAGTCTTTGCGGGATCTTGATTAGATATTGTGATCAATTTGGTTGTTGTATAGGGATGGCTATTTTCTTTGTTTTCTCGTTTATCCGGCCTATACCGTTTTTAGGAGATCAAGAAATACCTGGTTTAAACGGCTTAACGGATAACGAAGATTTTCGTTAACGGCTAAATAGAAAAATAGTTTGGGGATAGTATTCTTTGCCCGATTCTCGTTTACTCATCCTCATCTCCGTTAGCTTTATATAATATATTTAAATTTTAAATAATATATATATATAATATATTAAAAATTAAAAATTAAAAAAAAAAAAATATATATACATTTGAAATACAATTAGAATTTGATAGATCATTTGTTATTTGGTTTGTTACTGTGTTAAAGCTAATATGTTAGATGTATCAATATCAACGATTGGTTGTTAGCGATTGATCTATCTTATCCTAAAAAATTTTATTTTTTAAATTTTTAATAAATTATAAATTTAATAAATAATTTTATTTTTTTATTTAAATGGGTTCCTGCTCCGTTAACTATAATGGCTTAATATGGCGAAAAATTGGGACTTTTTCTAACGGGGATCAATATAATGGTTAAATTTTCTACGAAGGACTTGAAGCAAGCACGCCCTAATTGGAAGCTTGCTCTCGTAAAAAGAATGCTGGGACTAAGGTTGGGTTTAGGATTTCTCACCTTGGCTGTCTAGGAAAAATGAAATCGAGCTGGAGGCCTGAGATTTTTCTATTATGTAATTTATGTTCTAATCTGAAGATGATTCTCCAATATTACTTCTATGGGCCCATGGATTACTGGAGGATAGGTGATGGCCTGGGAATGTTAGAGGTCAAACTTCCAAGGCCTTTAAAGATCCAATCAAGCATTTCACATTGCCAATCGAGTGGTGTAACGGAAAGAAAACCATTGAAATACCAGCATTAGCAAGCAAACTCCAATCACCAAAAGAAATTGCATTTTTAGCAATGCCAAAATTATATTGCTAAAGAAGAAAATGCGTCGCTAAATTCGCTTAACGATGAAATTGCGACGCAACAATATCGTCACCAAACGCTCCGTTGATAAAACAAACATCGTCGAAAAGGCGTCGCTATTTAGCAACGCAAAGTACGTAGTGGCATCATCATATTAATTTTTTTATTATTTAAATGTAAAATTTAAACCTACTTATACATTTAATAATACATGCTTAATAAAGAGACATGACAATTAAAAATAACTATTCGTGCTGATATTATAAATAAGCATTCAATTTGTAAAAAAGGTATCAAATTTTTAATTAAACTAAAGAAAATAAATATCAACACATTAAATAAATGAAATGGACATACTTTTTTACATACATAACATCAAAACAAAAATAACATCAAGAACCCTGTGCTGGATCACGTGATGCAGGCCGGGATGTATCAAAGAAAAAAGGTTGTGTTCTGGGACATCAGGCGAACCAAGTCCTGTATCTCACGCATCTGCTGTCTGTCCGCGGCTTGCGGGGCTCTAAGGTCTGCAAGCTACTGCTGAAGCTCAGAAGTGTACTCATCAAACTCCTGTCGAACCTGATCTGTAATAGATCGCCTCATCTCAGCAATGTGCTCAGCAAGAATATCGTCGAATCCAGTACAGTGCGAACAGGAGCCACGAACAGAAAAGAATTTGGAAGCCTTGGTGCCTAGACCATACACCCTACGGTCATGTGGCTGGGCACCAACAGCTTCCAAGAATACACGTTGACTCTCCTATGGTGAGAGTTCGATGGGCATCTTCCCATCAGTAGAGTCGGCTTGTGATGCTTGTGAGAGAAGGTCATCCATACGTGCCTACGAATTATAAAAGAAATGATATTTGAACCAATACAAGAAGTATGAAATTTAAAATAATCATTAAGTATTTAGAAGCAAATCCTTACTCCAACTTGCTGTGACAGTGTATCGACCTAGGAACTGTCCTTCGTGTGTGTCACCTTAGACAAACAAAACTCACCTGGGTCTGTGCCCTCCTGCACAGTCTATAAAAACAGAAAATAGATTATAAATGCAAGTATTTATAAATGAATTAATTAGTAATTGAGTTATTTATGTTTTCTTACCAAACAACGTCGATACTCTTGAATGAAAATCGAACCCGAGGTGTGGCCAGAGAGACCCATGCTTGAACCGTCCTTCTCAGATCGGCGGTTCGTACTAGCTGCGATGCCTTGATTTGCAGCACCCAATATGTCATAAAATTTTTGTGCTTTCGGATTTGGTTCTTCATTAAATGAATCTTGATTAAATTCATTACCCGCTGTATTTATCGCCATTTCTTCATATGCATTTAAATTCACAAATGGTTCATTATCTGCATCTGCCGCCACTTGATTGCTTGTCTTAACAATTCTTCCCTCTATTTCACCATAACAGTTCCAAACTTTGTACTCAGTCACAAATCTCTTTTTGCATATATGCACCTTCACAGTTTCAACATTTTTATAGGCTTTGTTATGACACTTGCATAAATTATAGGGGCACCTGATCCTAGGATCATCCATCCAATATGGTTGACTACAAGCAAACACAATAAGCTCCTCCAATCCATTGAGAAAATCGGGATTAAGCAAGCCATCTTTTAACCTTGCATACATCCACGAGCAATCCCTACTCATTTTTGGATGATTTGTACAAGCCCAACTTCTGTATTATGATTTAAACAAGTCAGTTTGTATTTTTTTGAATCTACTTCTTAATACATATAGTTGATTAAAGAGTTAGAAACTAGGGTATCGTAAGTTTAAAACTGGGATGTCGTAATTTTTTTTTGCTTTCTGAACGAGTATCTTAATTTTATAACTACAGTGTCATAAGTTTAAAACTGAGGTATCGTAATTTTTTTTCTCAGGATATCATAAAGCTATCTTAACATTTTTTACTGGGTATCGTATGCATGTGGACTAATAAAAAAGAATGATGCAGTCCACTTAGGACTTGCTACATTGAATACGGTGTACAAAGTCTTTTTTGCACTCTAATGAGCGGTAGTCTTGACATATGGGCTGGAGAATTCGTTGGTCAGAAAGTTTGGGCCCAGAACCGTTGGTTTAGGGAGTGCATTATAGAAGTGGAGGCACGAAAAGAGTCTCTTTCTTTAGTTCTTTGGCCGCTGCCAGTCACAAATTAAATCTCATGAATCCACCCACCAAGGAAGCACTAATTGATTTGTGGGGAATGTGGTCTGAACGAAGCCCACGTCAACCATGGCTACTTTAGGGACAAAAGTGGAGGTCCTCGTGGATAAAAATGATTGATGAGGTGGGAGCCTGGCAGTGAAATTGATGCACCTTTTCCAATGAGTCCATGGATAATAGCAATCTTTCTGGACCACGTTGAATGAATGTTTGGTTATCATCCGGAATGCAATGTACTACATAACTTCTAATGCCTCAAAATAAAAACAAGGTTAGATACAGTTATTGAAGGTTTTCCACGCCATTCCGCCAAGACCGTCCAATTCAAGGTATTTAATCGTTCAGTCTACCAGCTCATCCTCTTTCCTCTTCTGACAAGCGCCAGATTCAAGCCACATCATCCAAACCCGCAGACTGAGGGCAGATGCGATCAATCAGATCTCTAGTGGAAGCACAAGGGAGGCAGGATCTACGCCATAGTCTGGTGTCAGAAGCTACAGAGGCAAGAGGGGTAGCTAGAATCCTGTGCGCTAACTCAGTTCCAAATAACCGGGACACCGTAGGAACACGCCAAGCATTAGAGTCCTGGCAAATCAGAGCAGAAATAGACAGCGAAGGTCCAACATCAGAGCTTAGGAATGTCGGCCACCGCACTAGAGAAAGATCCGCTATCCAGGTATCATGAGTAACATTTGTAGATCTCCCATCCCCAACCATACATTGAATATCAGACATAATAGTGGGAGCAACCTGGAAAATTGCACTCCACATGAAGGAACAACCACGTGGAATACGGGAACTGACTCAGATTTGGCTGCATCTTCGATATAGTCCTTGGACGCCAGATGAGGAACCCGGCCGATGGGCTCTATTGCATGCCGTTCGTACAGCCTTTCAGAGTGGCAGTTGCTTCCAGGGTGTGTATTTACCTTATTTGGCTTATCAAATCTGGCTGACTCGTAACCAGCTTGTTTTTGCTGAGGATACGGTCTCGACACAGACTATTATCCACACTGCTAGCTTCCTTGCTACGGAGTATCTTCGTTCTGATTTGGTTAGTCACTCTGACAGACTGGCCTCTGGGACTCTCCTGCTGCTCCGACAGCGCACCGTTCTACGGTCTTTATTGCTTGGGAGCCCCCACCCATTGGTTATGTCAAAGTAAATTTTGATGGCACTGTATCGGGTCGCATTGCCGGATCTGGTTTTATTATCAGGGGGCCTGAGCGAGAGCTGCTTGCGGCTGGTGGGCATGGTTCTCTCGACATTTCGGTTCCCATGGTTGAACTGCAGGCTGTGTGGGCTGGCATTACCTATGCTATTCGCATCTTGCGCTCGCACCGGGTGGTTATCGAGGGAGACTCTATTACGGTCATCCGGTGGATTCGATGGGATGTTGATTTTTGTTCCTCCCATAACCCTTTGATCAGTGATATATGGGATTCTCTTTAGTCTAGATATGATCCTCTGATTCGACATGTCTATAGGGAAGCCAATGCTTCAGCTGATTGGGTTGCTTCGGCTGTAGCTCGCCATTCTGATCAGTGGGAATGGCACCCTGATGACCCTTACCCGGTTATTTTGGAACAAATTATGTATTCCGATACCTCGGGTTTGACTCACCCCAGAGTGGTATGATCGCCCGCTTGTAACAAAAAAAAAAGGAATCAATTTATAACTCAAATTCGTAGAGCAATTTCTTCAGTCGATTAATACTTATATGTGAAAGAAACATACAAAAATATGTTAGATTCTAGAGGTCATCTCCTAATAATCCTCTCATATTCAAATTAACCAAAACGATTCGAAGAAGAATTAGAGCCCTTTGACAAGCTCTTTAGGTTAAAAAGCTCACGCTTAGAATCACCTACTTATAATGAAGTTTAGGATTGCTTTTGGAGAGAGTTTTTTTTTTTCCTTAAAGTTGGCCAGTTGTAAGTGAATAGTTTTGATTAGCTCGCTCTTGGCGCAAGGTGGCTTTCCCGATTGGATGGTATACTTTAGTCAAATTGAATTGTCCTGGATAGAGGGGAGTCTCAAATGGGTCCACATCACTTATGTTTAACTTTGTCCATGCTTTACAATTATGAGCCTTTTTGATGTTTAGCTGCCCTGGAAAGAAGGTAATCTTTTTTTGGTTTAACTGATCTCCTAGGAAATCAGATAAAATTGAACTACCAGTTACGACACCTCAGTCTTTGAATCTACTTCTTAGTACATGTAGCTCCGACTCCTTCCCATAGAGAAATCTTTTCTTTTTGCACTGCTTTTGGTGTTGATAGTTTTTGTCTACCTTGCACGAACTTGTGACTGCATCCATGTGTTCTCTGAGACCATACGCTTGCTTGCTCGAAGGACTTGAAGTAAGGTTGGAAGTAGATTGGTCACGACTTGGCCGGTTGATAGCGGCCAGCAATTGTCTCTCGACTCAGAGTTGAGAGATAGGTATCCACCAACCGTGAGCCAGGAGGTAGACCTCTCCCAACTGTGAGCCGACTGGACTCATCCCCCGATGTAGAGTTGGAAGGTAGGCGTTTGCCAACTATGAGCCAGGAGGTAGATCTTTTCCAACTGTAAGCCGACTGGACTCATCCTCTCACAAAGAGCTGAAAGGTAGGCATTTGCCAACTGTGAGCCAGAAAGTAGATCTCTTCCAACTATGAGCCGACTGAACTTATCCCTCGATGAGGAGTTGGGAGGTAGGCATCCCCCAACTGTGAGCTAAAAGGTAGATCTCTTCCAACTATAAGCCGATTGGACTCATCTTCCAACGTAAAGTCGGAAGGTAGGTGTCCACCAACTATGAGTCAGAAGATAGATCATTCCTAACCGTGAGCCAACTGGACGGTCATCCCATGACGTAGAGTCGGGAGGTAGGCGTCCGCTAACTATAAGCCAGGAGGTAGATTTATTCTAACCGTGAGCCGACTGGACTCATCCCTCGACACAGAGTCAGGAGGTAGGCGTTCGCCAACTGTGAGTTAGGGGATAGATCTTTCCTAACTATGAGCTGACTGGACTAATCCCTAACAAGGGGTCGGAAGGTAGGCATCCACCAACTGTGAGCCAGAAAGTAGATTTCTTCCAACTGTAAGCCAACTAGACTCAACCCCCGACGTGGAGTCAGGAGGTAGTCTTCAATCCATAGAGAGGCCGGATGATGGAACATCATGTTGGAAACCCCTTTTTTACTTCTTTCAAATAGATTTTTACATGCTATTGGTAATACATACGAAGATTTTTTTGCATTCCATGTGCAGGGGATTGTCTTTCCATCAAGCTTTTCGATCCGGTAGGCACCCTTGTGAAACGTTTTGGCGATCTGATAGGGTCCTTTCCAATTTGGGGAAAGCTTGTCTCCTTCTGTTGGTTTGAAGACTTCAGCATGCCTTAAGATGAGATCCCCGAGAAAGAAAGCCTTGGAATGCATGCGAGCATTGTAGTATCTCATAGCTTGCTGGTGAAATGCTGCCATCCTGATCCATGCTCGGTTGTATGCTTCGTCGATGAGGTCGAGATTGGCCCTCAGCTGTGTGGAGTTGTCTTCTTCATTTTATGATTCCATCCATGAGCTTGGGAGGTCAATCTCGACTGGAATGATGACTTCTGATCCAAAGGCAAGGCTGAATGGTGTCTCTCCAATGGACATCCTCAGAGTTGTATGGTAAGCCCACAGTACACTTGGGAGCTCCTCCACCCATCTACCTTTGAACTCATCCAGTCGAATCCTATGGCCCTGGAGGATGGTTCTGTTCGTCACTTTGGCTTCGCCATTGATTTTTGGATGGCCAACAAAGGTGAACCGATGGCAAATATTTAACTCGATGCAAAATTCTTTGAATGTCTTATTATCGAATTGCCGATCATTGTCAGTGATGATGGTATGTGGTAGTTCAAAGCGGCATATGATGGACTTCCAAAAGAAGGATTTTACCTTGCTCTCGATAATGTGTGCTAATGCCTCAACTTTGATCCATTTGTTGAAGTAGTTGTTGGCGATGATAAAGAACCTCCGTTGGCCTGATGCCGAAGGAAATGAACCAAGGATGTCCATGCTTCACTGAGCGAAGGGCCATGGGAATGAGAGCTGGCTTAGGTGAAAAGTGGGCTGTCGCTAGATGTGTGCATGTCGTTGGCAGTTGTCGCACTTTCAAACCAACTTGGCCGTATCCTCTCGCATGGTGAACCATTAATATCCTTGGCGAAGCACCTTCTATGCTAGCAACCTACCTCCCAGATGATTCTTACAGATGCCTTCGTGGATCTTTCGGAGGACATAGTCGGCTGAGCCTAGACATTTAAAAAAGGGAAAAGAGGACAACCTTCTATATAGCCATCCATTACCATGAATCTAGAAGCTCTTTATTTGAGCAATTTATCTTCTTCGTTATCGTTTGAGAGAGTACTATTAGTGAGGTAGCGGACATAGGCATCTATCCAAATCATCTCCCATGTGACTAGCAGTACTTTGTCTACAACGTCGATGCTCGAGGCTTCTAGATACTTGATGTAAGTCATCCCTAGGGTATTATCCGTTGATGTGGTGAGTGAGATGGGGATGAGAATTGTAGTCCCTCTTTGGCAAGTCAATGAACCTACGACTGAGTTCTTTCATTTGCCAGTTGCACTTGTCAAGGCGTCGCTTCACCTTGCGGTTGATTGGTCCGTTAGTGAACTCCTCTTCTGATGACTCAGGATATGAATAAGGAGAGAGAAGATGCCGATGCCCTCGCTTCGGCTCCTTCCCGTACCGTCATCCGTAAGAGGGGGGGCTCTTCTAACGATAAGTGGGAGATCGAGGCCACTTCGGGGCTTCACGGTGGTGATGCTCTTGCTGATGAGCTTGATGGATGCTCTAGCAGCACAATGGTGAGGTATGTCGGCGATGAGACCCCCGATGGGAAGATCTTCCGTGAATGGATTGATGGCTGGCATGAGCAGTAGCCATAGAGGGAGCGAAAGCCCTTGGCTGTTGCTGTGTGGTTACGGAATGCTACTTCTGTAGCTCTTAGACCACCACCATTAGCACTTGAACTTGCTGGGTGAGGGTGACAAGCTGATCCGACTGGACGATTTGAGGCGGTGGCGATGTTAGAGCAAGGAGGTTGGCCTTCTGTTACTCAATTCGTCGTGAAGGCTCCCCCACGCGGCTAGTAGAGGCCTCCTGAGCATGCATTGTCACCCCCATCTTTGATCTAGAGGGGACGAAGATATGTAAACTGGTATTGCTGATCTGTCACCTGCTTCCCTTACCTGGTGTGCCAATCTATTATTGCCAAGACACTTCCTCAACCGTCGGCGAGCTTTCGATCATCTTTTCCGGTGGACCAAGGATCCTATGATGGGCTCTTCTTGATCAGAATCTGCAAAAAGTCATTGGGCCAGGGATTCCAGCGGGGATACTCCGATGCTCAAGTTAGTATTCTGGATAATAGCCCTAAGCTTGAAGGAAAGCTTAATTGTTTAAGTGTGTGTGTGTTTTCTTATTTGGCCGAAGGTCCCACCTATCCATTTAAAGGACCTGCAGGAGCTCATGGAATAACTGAATTAGCAAGATTTGCTCCTCATGCACCGTAACAATTGGCACGATTCGCTCCCCATGCACCGTAACTGTTGGCAGGATTTGCTGGACTTGGACAACTATAATAGAACTTGCAGAATCTGCCCCCCACATTCGTAGTAGAAGGAATCTTTCTGTTGTGGTTCAGGATCATGGGAGGATTCTGCAAACCATCATGAGCGATAGGAGTTATGCACGTGGACCTCCTAAGGAGTTTGACCTGGGTGGCCAGCTGGAGGTCTTACTCGGGTGGCCGACTGAAGGCTCTACTTGAGTGGTCGGCTGAAAGTCCTACTCGGATGGCCAACTGAAGATCCTACCCGGGTGGTCGACTAGAAATCCTTTCTAGGTGGCAGACGGGAGGCTCTACCCGGATAATCGATTGGAGACTATATTGTCTGGGAGTGTGATCATCACCATCGATTGGATGTTGCCCTATCAGCCCCATCAAAACTGACCATTAATTTTTAGAACTAAATTTGCAACGTGAACTAAAAATGGCAATTATTGTAAGAAAAAAATCAAACTCTAATTTTAAAGTGCAAATATATTTCTATGAATATATCAATCATTTCTACTAATAAAGTCATGCGGTAGTTAATTGCATCCAGGATTAAGTTTGGATTGTGCTCTAATCAAATGGACAACTATTATCTTAGACGATTGGCACTTCTTTGGCTTATTCTTTGGAAAGTTTCACCATTATTCAAATCGTTACTATTTTTTTTTTAATAAAAAGAGTTTTCTAGTTACCTATGGCCCATGCTGAACTCTCGTTTACTTCATTAATTTAATACTAATTAAAGTAACAGCTAGCTTAATTAGGCTGCACAATAATTGGATTGGATATACGGTAGGAAGCTGCGGGCTTCTACAACCGAAGCAAAAATCCTGCTTGCCGTTCTGCAACGGTCGTCCTATTTAGTATGTCCAGCTTGGCTTCTTGCTTGTGTTTTTTATTATTCTCTTTGAAATGTTGGTGCTCATTTGAACCCGAGATTCCCCTCGTCCAATTGTAAACATACGTCAAGGCACGTAGATGTCCCTGTTTCCCACCAAACCAATGCATCGCCACGGCACGGCAAGTAGTAGTTTCTTTCCACGATCTTTCATCATGTACATGAAGTATTAACCCTCTTCCTCTCTATATAAACAAACTTCCCCCCTCAGAATTGGATATGTGTAACCGAGTCAACTCCCCTGCCCACTCCATCGCACCATCCACTCGACCTTTCGTTTAGCTCCATGGCTTTCTCAACAAACAAATGCCTGCTGGTAGCGTTGCTAGCGATCGCTCTTTGTGCTTCTTATGCGGCATCCCGCACGCTTACCGACAGGTCGATGACGGAGAAGCACGAGCAATGGATGGCTCAGTACCGGCGCGTGTACAAGGACGCAGCCGAGAAGGAGCAGCGCTTCAGAATTTTTAAAGCCAACGTGGAATTGATCGAATCGTTCAACGCTAGGAACCACAAGTACAAGCTCGGCACCAATCAGTTTGCCGACCTCACCAATGAAGAGTTCAAGGCCACGCACACTGGATTCAGGGCATCTCCAGCTGCCTCTGTGAAGGCGACGAGCGGCTTCCAGTATGAGAACGTCACTGCAGTGCCTGCGAGCATGGACTGGAGGGCGAAGGGTGCAGTTACTCCCATCAAGGACCAAGGCCAATGTGGTAACAAACCGATCCATTTCAACTAATTAATCAACATCCAATTTATCGTGTTACAAATATAGACTTCCAATAGTACTTGTTCTGCAAACAATCTGACATCCAATGCACCGGACAGGATGCTGCTGGGCTTTCTCTGCTGTGGCCGCAATGGAAGGAGTCACCAAACTCAGCACCGGGAAGCTCATCTCTCTATCAGAACAAGAGCTCGTGGACTGCGACACCAAAGGTGAGGATCAAGGATGCAATGGGGGTCTAATGGACGATGCTTTCAAATTCATCATCAAGAATGGAGGCCTTACGACCGAATCCGACTACCCATACGAGGCTACTGATGGCACATGCAACACCGGGAAATCTAAATACCATGCAGCCACGATTAGTGGCTTCGAGGACGTGCCGGCCAACAGCGAGGCGGCGCTCCTCAAGGCAGTGGCGAACCACCCGGTGTCTGTCGCCATCGATGCCGGTGGTTCTGCTTTCCAGTTGTACTCGAGCGGTGTGTTCACTGGGGACTGTGGGACTGAATTGGATCACGGTGTCACCGCCGTCGGCTACGGCACGACGAGCGATGGGACCAAGTATTGGCTGGTGAAGAACTCGTGGGGTTCATCTTGGGGCGAGAATGGATACATCAGGATGGAGAGAGACGTCGATGCCAAGGAAGGGCTTTGTGGCATCGCCATGGAAGCTTCTTATCCAACCGCTTGATGGGAGCGAAGAAAACACCTTATGATGTTATCTATGTGCTTCTTATGTTCGTCTAGAAGTGTGTATATGGCTTCAATCTTGCTGACACCTACCATTTAAAATTACAGCAAGATCCTTTGGAACTCAATTGGAAGTCTGAACAATTGTCAATGTCGTACGTAGACAAATTGGACATCAGTCTTAGCTTCCCAATGACATATATCAGAATATATCGCAGCTTACTTAGCTTGCTTACTGACTTTGGATCCAAGGTGTCTTGGTCTTTGGTGATATCCTTGTGGTCTTCTCAGGGTTATTCTTCTTCCTGCGTTACACGGAGGCCTTCTAAATTTTAGTATGATGTAGATCAGTCATGACTTGGTCGATCTAGTCCCAATCCAATGCACATTTAAAAGCTCTGGGTTGAGTTTGAAAACTGGATTCTACCTAAATTTTGGATTGAATCTGAATCTAA